>CM046379.1:17746738-17785368 GCA_025413485.1 Ficus microcarpa | reverse complement strand
CACGATTTGGGTCATTGTGGATCGTATGACCAAATCGGCTCACTTTATTGCAATTAAAGCTAACCACTCAGTGGAGAAATTAGCAGAAATCTACGTGGCTCAAGTCGTCAGACTGCACGGAATTCCAAAATCAATCATCTCGGATCGTGATGGACGTTTTACTTCGCGGTTTTGGATGAGTGTTCATGCTGCTATGGGGTCAAGACTAAAGTTCAGTACGGCATTCCACCCTCAAACGGATGGTTAGTCAGAAAGAACTATCCAGACTTTGGAGGATATGTTGAGGTCGTGCGTCCTAGATTTCAAGGGAAATTGGGATGAAAAGCTGTCACTGATCGAATTTTCCTACAACAACAGCTATCATGCCTCAATTGGAATGGCTCCATTTGAAGCGTTGTATGGTAGGAAATGTCGATCACCTATCCATTGGCAGGAAGTCGGGCAGAAACAGCTGCAGACCACGGACTTCATAGAAAAGACCTCCGAAGACATTAAGAAGATCAAGCAGAGACTTGACATAGCTTTTAGCCGACAGAAAAGCTATGCAGACAAACGTTGACGACCGCTCGAATTTCAAGTCGGGGATGCTGTCTTTATCAAAATTGCTCCAATGAAAGGAGTAATGCGATTTGGCAAGAAGGGAAAGCTCAGTCCGAGGTATACGGGACCATTTGAAATCCTTGAGAGGATTGGAAAAGTTGCATACAGGCTCGCTTTACCGCCAGAGTTAGCCTCAATGCACGATGTTTTTCACGTGTCAATGCTGAAGAAATATGTTCCAGATCCTTCTCACGTGCTTAGTCAAGAGCCAGTAGAAGTTCAAACGGATCTAACTTATGAGGAGAAGCCTGTTAGAATCCTCGACAGAGAAAATAAAGTCTTGAGGAACAGAATTATTCCTATGGTTAAAGTTTTGTGGCGAAACCATAAAGTCGAAGAAGCAACATGGGAGCCAGAAGATGCGATGAGGAAGAACTACCCCAAGTTGTTTTAATTTTCGAGGACGAAAATTTTTAAGGAGGGTAGATTGTGATATCTGGTTTTTCATGCTACTAAGTCTTTGTAAAGAATTAATATGTGCAGTCTATGCAATTTCATGAAAAAGTTCAGTTCAGAACTTTAATGTGTGTATTATGAGTTTTTATAGCTTTATAAGACTCAAAAATGACTGTTCGGAGGAGCAAATAGCCTTTTCGGACAAAAATGAGTGAAATCTGATCGATTTTAGAAAAGTCAAAATTTTGACCAAAAAGTCAACTGTTGACCCGAAAAGTCAAAGTTTGACCAAAATGGTCAAAATTGCGACACATGAATTTTAAGATCTGCATTTCATGAAAATTCCTGTAGAAACTCATTTTCTTTGACAGATAATGAAAATGAGAAACCGAAGCCACCATAGAAAATCAGGCGCATTTATTGAAGTCATGGGGCAGAAAGGGTTTGAGAAAACAAGAAAAATATTTTTCGACCCGATTTTCCGACAGTAAGTATAAAAATCTAAAATTGTAAAATAATATTTACAGTATTGGAATTTAAATTTTTAAACTCAACGTTTCAAGATTTTCAGTCAACCAAGCTTAATTCAAGTTTTACATAAAGAAAGTCAACCTTATCTCTTATGGTGTGGTGGCCCAATCAAGTGATGACACCTAGCCTTTGACAACTCACAATGAGTTGGCTCCCACCCCCCATTATGGCCGGCCACCTTGCATGCTATAAGGCTAAACTTTCAAAAATTTTGGGGAGAAAAGTCTAATTTTTGGAAGTCTCAAAGTTGTCTATAAATAGAGGGTTCACCTATTCACTTTTAATGTAAAACCAAGTGAAACTCTTGTCAATCTTCAGCTCAACCAAAGCCGAGAGAGGGAGAGAGAGAATTCAGAAAAATTTCTCCAAGCCAACCATTCCAATCAACCTTCGGGTAGCCTAGGAACCGAGGAGAGAAAGAAAAAAAATTTTCTGCAGCCTTGTGCAGCCCTTGCCATGAGCCAAGTGCAGGGGAAACCAAATGGGAGAAACCCAAAATTTGAGGGAGAAATTAGGACTTGAAGTTCGAGTTGATTAGTTAGCAAAAAGAGTGAGATTTAAACAAGTTTTGGAGCTTGATTTTGGTGTCAAGCAGCCCACGGGTTTGTTGGGAGAAAGAAGAGAAAAAAATTCCAGATTTGGGGCAAGCAGCCCTTGTGTGACCGAGCAAGGAGGGGAGAGCATTTGGAGACCAAAAATCTGATTTTTGGTGCACCAAGAGTGAGCAGCCGAACTTAGGAGCCAAGGGGAGCATAGGAAGGATTTTTTGAATCCTAACCCTAGAAGCCGAGAATCCACACCATTTGAGGTAAAAATTTTAAAAGTTTTATCAAGCTTTTAATTGAGTTTTTAAGCTTATGATTTATGTGTATTTTGCGCAAAAATATGTAAGAGCATAAGCTCCCAAGCATGTGTTTAATTTGCTGCCCTATGAGCTTGATTTGCCGAGTATGCTAGGCTAGGTTAGTTTAGGGTGGTTTTTGGTTATGTGCATGCTTTTAATTGATGATTTGTGCATGAATGGCTAGAATGCATGCTAGGGTTTTGATTTAGGTTTATGTCCCCAATTAGGTCAGTTTTGATTATGCATGTATGTTTTGAAATTTGGTGAACCAAGATGCTAAGAATGTATGTGATGTATGCTTGCTAGAAACCATGCAACCCTAGGCAATTAGGTTCGGATTTTTGGGTTGCATGATCACGCGGGATGGCTTGGTTAGCCTTTAAGGGACGCTAGACGCGCTGCATGTATGTTGAACTAACTCCCGAAGTGGTCGGTCGAGCTAGAACCCGCGCCATAGGACGTAAAAATAAACCCTAAAAACGAAACTGCTTCTCGGGTTCCCCAGTGAGCAGTCTCGGTAAATGGACACTGCAGGCCGATAGTGGCCGAATGGGCAAAAACGTAAAACACGAAAGTTGTAGATTAGGGTGTTTCCTAGGGGGTAAACCGGGCAGTTTGCCAAAATAAGGCTCCAACGGCCTTCTTTTTCAAGAAAAACCGTAGGTGGGTCAGTGAGACCCAGTTTTCATGTTAAACCTGTTTTCAATTTAAAACTGGTACTAATCGGTAAGGAATCAGAAAATTTGCAAAACACGAAAGTTTTAGAACTCCTCGAGGGCTAGAACTTTCATGAAGGAAAATTTTTCTAATTCAAAATGGATTTTTAATTATAACCTGAAAAACGAAAACTGTGCAGAAATCAATAAATTTCTGTGCATAATTTTGTAGAACCAAACTAGGAAAAATTATTTTCGGACTCAACACACTATTTCAAGCATGGAAACTGTCCCAAAAGCAGTTTACGACCCTTAAACGTTTTATAAAAATATAAGCCAAGATACACGAATTTTTAAGAAGCAAGTTATGAGACTTAAGTTTAAAAGCTAAGTCTTTTTATGAAAAGGAATTTTTAAGTTAAAGTTTTCAAAGAAAATGAATTTTAAGCTAAGTTTTTGAAGAAATATGTAGAACGGAAGGTAGCCGGGATTTAACACCCGAGTTACCGGGCTTAGCCCCAAGGCCCAAAGTTGACCCGAAGAGGGTTGACTCTAGCTATCAAAAAGGTTGACCTTGGTTAACCTAAAAGTAAATACAAGCCCAAGGGTAGGTACTTGACCTAACCCAATACGTTTCTACGTGGGCTAAGTATACGACAAGATTTTCAACGTAACCCTTTGGGTTATAAATGGCTTCACGTTTAGTGGGACATATAGCCGAAAACCCGCATGAATGTTGGTTAGTTACCAACATACTATGAAGATGGACTGGAAGTCTTACGTACGTCTTTTAATCAAGCAGGAGGAGCCCTGCAAGCGGAATCTTGAGGAGGAGCCGCCAGGCAACGGACATAAAGACGGTAAGTACAACACCGTCTACAGCACAAGCTAATAGTGATATATTATTAGAGTCGATGAAGTGCTCGATGCGATATGCTAAGTAACATGTATGCAATATGAAACAGGTTAAGTATATGGTTATATGCTAAGATAAGATAAGCAAGAAATCAAGTTAGGAAAATGACATCAGAAATGTATGTTCACGCATAAACAAGTTTAAGTAAGAAAACAAGCACCGTGTCGTACCACCCGCGCTAGGTCGGGTTGGACTGTGGATTGAACTGGAATCGGTTTGGCCGCCCCAGACAATCCATAGTCGCGCGCCGGATACGAACACGCAGACTAAGAGCCCATAAGAAGTAAGAACAAGGAAAATAAGAAAGCATAATATGGTCTATGCATGTTTGTATGTTATATGAAATGCTATATGTTATGCTAAGTATGCTATGTACTATATGTTATGCTAAGTGTTATGCTATGGTTATGTTATGATTTAAATGTTATATGATATAAGCTATATTGTTGTTTAATTACGGCTTAGGAGTTGTACTTACTGGGCTTTAGCTCACTGTTTTAAGTTTGTGCTGTAAGTAAGTCACCTGCTAGCTGATATTGATGCAAGGTGGAGTAGCGAGTTCAAGCACTGTGAATCGTGGGAAATGGAATCGCTACGCGTTTTGCGGTATATAAGTATAAGAGACAAGAAACGTTTTATGATAATTAATGGTTAATATGTTTATGCACAGAAACAGTACTTTAATTCTATGTTTATAGTTTTTGAGTACTATAAAAAAAAAAAAAAAAATTTCCGCTGTGTTTTACAAGCTAAGTAAGTAAGTTATATTCTATGAATGTATGTTAATAAGTACGGTAGCGGCCTACGCTAGGTGGGTCGTTACAGATCTTCAGGAAAAACGTCCACAAATTCCTTGACTATCAGTACATCTTCCGGCTTACCTTCGGTCTCTTGCGTCTTATCTACCATATTGGCTAGAAATCCAAGACATCCTTCTGCCAACAACTTTCTAGCTTTTAACGCCGAAATAAACATCTTCGGCTGCTTCGGGGTCGATCCTCGAAAGATGAATTCCTTATCCCCAACTGGCTTGAATGTGACGGCATGACGCTGGCAGTCGATAACCGCGTTGTACTTTCCCAGGAAGTCCATACCCAGGATTACGTCGTAGTCGTATAAATCGATGACGATTAGATTGACGTACATCTCTCTACCGCATATGATTATTGGGACGTGGCGTATCTAATAATCAGACAACAAGATTTCCCCGGAGGGTAATGCAGTTAGAAAGGTTCTTCTGATTTTCTCATTATCTCTACCTAGTTTCTTAGCAAACCTAGGTGATGTGAATGAATGCGTAGCTCCAGAATCAATCAACACATAAGCATCTTGTTGGGCAATAGGAAGCTGACTTGTCACCACCGTGGATGGTCCAGCTTGAGCATCCTCCTTTGTGTAGGCATAGATGCGTCCTTACGGTTCTGGAGCTTCAGCTCGGCCTTGAGGAACTGCAGGTCCTTCGAGCTTCATCTGGGCGGCATGTAACTGACTTCCCTGACCCCTCTGATAAGTCTGCTGGTGCTGGACATTTGCATTGCAATTCTTAGCAAAGTGGCCTTCCTTGCCACACAGATAACAGCGGTTTGTCCCGGCACGGCAGTCTCCCGGGTGCTTTCTCCCACATTTCTGGCAAGGGGGAGTTCCACTGCTGTCAGGGGCATTCTTCTTCTGGGGAGGATTCTGTTGGCTCCCTTGTCCTCCAGCATTCCACTTTCTTTTCTGCTGGGGGTTGCCATAAGGCTTGTTGCTGCCGTGTAGGCCAGAAGGTCCTCCTTGACCTTTCTGCTGCGATGATTGGCCAGGCTTGGTCTGATTCTGCTTGGCTAGTGCCCTCTCCTCATTCTTTTCTTTGAAGAATTGAGCCCGTTGGGCCTTGTTCTGACCGACCCAGTATTCGGCTCGAACTGCTCGACTGAAACATTCGGCGACAGTGAGCGGTGGGTGGGGGCCACTGCTGATAATCACGGCTAAGTCTGGCCGGAACATTCTCATCATTTTTCTCACTTTGTCCCTCTCGGAACTTATGAGTTGAGGGCAGAGACGGGCGAGCTGTTCAAACTTTCTTACAGCTTCGGCCACTGACAGATTTCCTTGACGGAAATTGGTGAATTCATCCTGCTGAGTTTCCATTACTTCTGTGTTGAAGTACTTCTTACGGAACTCTTCCACAAAGTCTTCCCATATCATCTGGCTGACGTCCCGTCTGATTTGAACCGTTTTCCACCATAACCGGGCGTCTTTCTTCAACATAAAGGACGCGCAAAGGACTCTCTCTCTATCATCGAGCACTAAGAAGTTCAGGAAAACTTGAAGGTCGATGAGCCAATTGTCGGCCTCGATCGGGTCCGTTGATCCTTCGAATTCTGGCGCCTTCATGTGCCGAAATTCATGATACAGCTCTGTCGGGGTTCGAACACGAGGGGCTGGCGGAGCAGCTACCGGCGCCATTGGTGCTTCTGGGGCCTCAGGGTGTTCCGGAATTACTGGTTCTTCCTCGGGGAATTCTGGTACCGCTGGTTGCTCTTCAGGTGCCGGTGGTACCCTGGCTTCAGGCAGCCCTTGGTTCTGTTGGGCTATTTGAGCCCTAAGCCCACCTATTTCACGTTGCTGGGCTAGCATCATCTCTCTCAGCTCGTTCAGCTGAGCTGTAAGATCGACGTTTTGGGCTTGTGCCGCTCGGCGTCTTGGTGGCATGGTTCTGTATAGAAGCAACAGAATAAGCTTCTTATTTTCAAAACTTTCATAAAATCATATCTTTTATACAGAACCATAATCTTCATTTCATAATCATAGTTTTTTAGGAAAATACATAATTTCCTTATCATGGGCATACATTACTTGTTTACCACCACCGAGCTAGGGCACGACCCAACGTCATTCTCACAACCAACCTTTCCATTGCAAACCATCGATATGCGTTGAATACGAAAATCTAATTCTAAGCGTAAGAGAATTAATTAACTTACTTGGGCTATTGCAGAACGATGCGGAGCGAGACGAAGTAGGCTGGCAGGATACCGCTCTGATACCAACTCTGTGACGCCCCCTTACTACATAGGGCCGTCACGCCTTACTTACTTACTTAACTTTACTTGAAAATTAGGAATATTTTTCTTTGTTTTTTTTTTTTTTGAAACATACTTATGAAAGCATTTGCCATTAGTAATATATCATTACCACTTGAGTAAAAGTTTACTTAAGGTATTTAGTTCCAAAATACCATAAAAGCATAATTTGTCTTCATCATGTATATACTTATATATACAAAACTCCTTTACTTATCAAAAGATTTGCGGAATTAATACGTAGTGGTATCTGTAATACATGACTTTTTCTATGTTATTCTTTCTTCTAGAAAGAGCTTGAATGTATGCCATAAGGGCATTTTATGAAAAAGTTCGATTTAGAACTTTATTATGTGTGATGAGTTCTTATAGCTTTATAAGACTCAAAGATGATTGTTTAGAATCGAAAATAGCCTTTTCGGAAGAAAAGGGATGATATTTGCATGATTCTAGGTCGGTCAAAGGTTTGACCGAAAAAGTCAACTTTGACCCGGGAAAGTCAAAGTTTGACCAGAATAGTCAACATGATGACAGTATAGTTTTGTGATATGCAGTATGGAAGAAATACTACGAAAACCCATTTTTATGAGTAAGATAGCATAAATAAGATCAAAAACCACCATAGAAAAATCAAGCACGCTAAGTTAAGGCACAGTGCAAAAGGGTTTGAGAAAATAAAGAAAAATTTTTCCAGACCAATTTTTACATAGATGAAATTTTTACTGCAGTATAAAATATTAATACTGTGTATTAGTACAACACAGTATTAGATTTATCTGTGTTTAATTTAAATTATACTGTTTTTACAAAAAGTAGTCAAACAAGGCTTTTTAATTATGACATCATCACCATTTTAAATTATGACCTCATAAATATTTTGAGAACAAATCTAAGCAAGACAAGTGTCTTATTCTAGAAAAATCCTTGCTTGATCACCAAGAAAAGTTTCGGCCACCTAGCGGGCTTAAATGCCAAGATTTTCATTTTTGGGGCAAAAGTGCAAATTTTAAAAATTGGTGATGTAAGCGATGATGTAAGCCATGATGTCATTTCCTTGTTCTCCAAGCATGGCCGGCCACCTCACCCCCCCAAAAGGTGTGAATTTCCAAAAATTTAGGGACTAAATTGCAAAGTTAAAAAGTCCCACATTGCCTATAAATAGAAGTGTCTTCCACCCTTTTTAAATCAGAATTTCCAGCCAAGTTCTGCCCATTTTCAACCAAGAAAAACCGAAAGAGAGAAAGGGAGAAGGAAGAAGAGAAAACAAAAATTTTCTTGAACCAAATCCTAGGGGTAGTTTCGGTTTTGAGTAGGAACCATTAGGGAGAGTTGGAAAAATTTTTCCAGCCTATCCAAGCTGCAGCCGTGGACTAGAAAGCAGGGGAGAGAAAGAGAAAAATCAGATTTTTTAAGGGAAAACCTTGGGAGAGAATTCGGGTTTAATTCCATCAACCGAAACCGAGTTAGAAGCTAGTTTTGGAGTCAATTTCTCCCTTATGTGCAGCCACGGGTTTGAGTGGAAAAAGGGAAGAAAAAAAAATTCAGATTTTGGGTACAAAATCTTGGAATGGCCGAGCCATAGGGGGAGGTCAATTTTCAGTCCAAAAAGAGCCAATTTGGAGCCACTTGGTGTGTGGAAACCGAACCTAGGAGCAAGTGTGAGCTAGGAAGGTTTTGATCCAAAATCCTAAAGCCAATCCTTGAAGTAGTTCAAGGTAATTTTCAAGACCCTAAATCTATTTTCATTTAAGCTTTAAAGTAAAGTTTAAATGTATTTCAAGTTATGGTTTGTAAGGGCATAAGCTCACCATTTAATTTTGTGCTCTTAGCTAGTGCATGATGCTTGATTTGCTAGCCTAGGGGGTGGTTGGTTCCTTTATGCATGTGCTTGTGTGATAATAGGTTGCATGCTAGATTAAGGTTATATGTCCCCAATTATGTGTTTAAGAATGTGAATGTATGATAGGATGCTAGATGTGATGATATGGAATGATATTGTATGGAATGGTTGATGTATGCCAGGAGATAGGACCATGCAGCCAAGGTTTTGTGCAACCGGATTAGAGGGCTGCATGGGTACGTTGGGAAGGCATGTTAGAACATGCGGGATGTTAGAAACATTGTATGTCTTGTCATTAAGCTCCCGATGTGATCGGTTGAGGTAGAAACCGCAAATTAGGACGTTAACCGGTTTAATTAGCTAAGGCTGCCAGTTCGGGTTCCACACTGGCCAGTCGCAGGAAAGTGGTAATTGCAGGCCCTTAGAGGCCGAATGGGCAAAAACGTAAAACATGAAAGTTGTAGATTAGGGTTTTTCCTAGGGGGCGATGTGGACCAATTCTCAAAATGAGATTCCAAAGACCTCCGTTTTTACGAAAAACCGAAGGTGGTCTGTTCAGACCCAGTTTTACACGACCAGCTTGTTCAAATAAAAACTGGTATTAAACTAAGTAGAATCAGATTTTTTGTAAAACATGAAAGTTTTAGATCTCTTCGAGAGCTAGAACTTTCGTGAAGACAACTTTTTCCAATTTCAAAGGGATTTTAAACTACGACTTGAAATCTGAAAACCGTGTAGGGAGCAAGCAATTCCTGCACAGGATTTTCTAGAACCAGTTAGGAAAAATAGTTTTTCCTATCTTAAACACTGTTTTGAACACAAAAACTGTTCCAAAGGCAGTTTCTAGCCTTCAAACATTTTATGAACCATGTTTTAAAATTCAAGGATTTTTAAGGGGAAGTATAGCAGTTTTTAAGCTTTAAAGCCAAAAACTTTTTCAAGGATAAAGAAAAAATTTAAGAGTTTCAAGTTCAAGGTTTGCTAGGTAGATAGTTACGACACTTAACCGGGAATTACACCCGAGTTACAGGGCTTAGCCCCAGAGCCCGAGGTTGACCCGAAGAGGGTTAACTTTAGTAACCTTAAAGGTTAACAAGGGTTAACCTAGTAAGATGTAGGACGAATTATCCCATGGGTTAGTGTAACCCATCAGGTTATGGGATAAGGGTGTAGTAGAAAAGGTTATCCAACGTAACCTACTAGATTATGGTATACGATTTTATGGGGTTAGGAGATATAACCCAAAGTGATAAGGTTACTTGAGGTAACCACAGATATAACATGTTTTATAGTTAGGGGGACATATAACCAAAACATTGCATGAATGTTGATTGAAAACTAACATATTATAGTCGAGATTAGAGACATTACCTATGTCCTTCGGTTAAGCAAGACGTACCCTGCAGCTGAACCCAGAAGCGGAGCAGTTTAGTATCAGACGTAGACGAGGTAAGTACAACGCCGCCTACAGCATAGGCTATTAGGGTATTTTTACCTAGACATAGATGATGTGCTATGTGCTATGTGATGCGTTGTTATGCTAAGTGTTAATTGATATGCTACGGGGTATATCAAAACATGATTTATGCTTATGCTATGATGTATGTTATGATATGTATGATTACATGTCAAGCTAAGAATGTCAGATGTTTATGAAGTAAGAATAAGTAGCATCACGATGCATGCTCACTAGTTCTAATAAGAATGACCAGAGTAAGTATAACATGGTTAGAAGATCAGTAGGCAGACGGCAAGCAGTTGCCGGTGTCGTACTCCCCGTCACAGGGCGGGTTGGGCTATGGCAAGTGTAAGTCCATGGTTGCGCGCCGGGTACGTTCACCTCAGTAAGGGGCCCATTAGCAGATTAAGTAAGAAAGACAGTAAATAAGTTAGCAGCAGATAAAAGAGCATAATATGAACATAACCGGTTCATGCATATGTTTATCAGTATATGTTCAGTGCCGTAGTTGTTCAGTGCAGTAGTGGTTCAATGTATTAGTTGCCAGTAAATGTTGAATGCAGTTATGATATATTGAGATGTTAGTAGTGTATATGTTGCGATATAGGAGTTGTACTTGCTGAGCGAAAGCTCATTGTTTTAAGTTTATGCTGTAGGTAAACTACCTGTCAGCATTTGATGGTACAAGATGGAGGAGCGTGGCCGGGCACTGTGAAATGTGGGGAATGGAAGCCGCTACGCGTTTTGATCTTCTAGATGTATTATTTGAAATTGTTCCTTCAGTTTAGTTAAGTGCAAATTAGCACCATATATAAAAAAAAAAAAAAAATTTCCGCTGTGTTTCATGTACTAAGTAAGTAAGTAGATAAGTAAGGTAACGGTCCATGCCAGGCGGGGCGTTACAGTATCCACACCGCCTTCGTCCGCCTCCACATCATCCTCACAGTGCCCACCATTACGCTGCGGGTTTCTTACCTACAGTATGAAATATAACTTGATGAGCTTTCGCCCAGTAAGCACAAACATAATCTCACAAAACCATTAAAACATCTTAAAAACATTCATCATCATATGCATATGCGTGAACCATTTATGTTCCATTTATGCATTTCTTTTAATTTACTTATCTTTCTTATGGGCCCCATAGTGTACGTACCATCATTTATTTAGCGCGCCTCCAGGTTACAGATAGGGGTTGCAAGGTCCCTAACTGCTCTGGGAACATTGGGTGATTACACCCTCCCGCATCAATGAGAGGGTGAATCATTTACTTTAACATGAAAAATCCTCCACCTTATGGGAGGTCGGTACGACACTTTACTTGTGATTTCTTACCATGTTATTTATCTTTAGTGAACATACCTTATGATGTCACTATATGATAACATATTTTTTATCTCATTAATAACATGGCATGGCATTCTTTTCATTCATAGCATTTGCAAACATGACATTTTTATAAACATGACATTTTGCAAATATAGCCCTTTTATAATCTTTTGCAAAAATAGCACTTTTTATAAACATAGCATTTTGCGAAAATAACACCTTTTATAAACATAGCATTTTGCAAAAATAGCACTTTTCATAAAACATGGCATTTCATAGATATAGCACACAACATATTGCAGCACATTTGAAACCACATACTTGAACATAATTTATTAGTTTTCATACTGCAGGTGAGGTTTGTACTTACCTCTAGTGCCGTATCCTTAAAATTGCGTTCCTTAAATTTGTCGGCAACGGCAATTCACTTTCCTGATACACCAAAAATATAGGATCAGGATCCCTTTCGTAAGGTGTTGGTGACCTAGCAACACTCACATTTACTTTTGGTTGTATGTCCCCTATACATGATATCCATCTTGGCCACTTTAATCCTCATTCTTTATTGAACTTCGATTAAATCCTTAAGAGGTTACGTTGTGTAACCTTTTTGGTTTAGAGCCTTGTTCTATTAGTGGGCTTTGCTCATACATCCTTGTTATTGGTTTATTTCCATTAACCCTTTAAATCTTAGCCCAAATATACATGTGGGTATCCCTTAGGGTTATGTTGGGTAACCCTTAAGGTTAACCTTAATTAACCTTGGGTCAACCTTTTGTCAACCCTTGGTTATCCTTGGGTTTGTAACTCGGATATAATATCCGGTTACCGTTCGTAATCGGCTTGCTTACCAATTTTACTTTAAAATTCCTCTTCATTATTTTTGGAAAATCTTGTGTAATTAACTTCCAAAAATCCTTCATTTTGCTTGTAAAAATTCCAACTCCTTTAATTAGAAAATACTTGGTTAAATTTCATTATTTTCTTTAACTTGTAAATTCTTGGTTGAAATCCTCTTTTTCTTTACTTCAGAGAAAAATGTGAAATTTCAAACCCGAGCCCTTAAAATTCATGGTTTTCGAAACAAATCTTTAATAAAATCATTTGGGGTCGGAAACCGCCTTTGGAATGGTTCCTGAAGCTAAAATAACCATTTAAGAACACTTCACAATTTTTCTAGAAAATATTTTCATGAAACTCATGTGCAAGATTTCGGGCTCCTTGCACACCTTCCATAAATCACGCCCAGTTTAAAAATAGGCTTGGAATTTGAAAAACTTATCTTCATGAAAGTTGTAGCTATCGAAAAATACTAAAACTTTCATATTTTGTACAAAATCCAGTTCGACCTAGATCAGTGCCAGTTTTTATTTGAAAATGGGTTAACTCTGAAAAACTGGGTAAAGGACGTCCCAGGGTTCAGCCACGGATTTTGGGTAAAACGGAGGCCGTTGGAGCCTTATTTCGAGATTCTATTTGCGATGTCCTCTAGGAAAAGTTGTTCCGAACAACTTTCATGTTTTGAGTTTTACCTCATTCGGCCTCTAAGGGTCTTGAAATTACCCTTTCCCGAAACTGGCCAGATTCGAATCCAAATTGGCAGTTTCGATTCCTCATTTCGGTTTACGTCCTATTCGCGGAATCTATCTCGACCGATCACATCGGGAGCTTATACCACAACGAGCAGCGCCTCTAACGTCCCATTGCAACCCATAAATCCATCTCATTCAACTCATGCAACCCAAATCCGAAAATTTAAAAACCTAGGTTGCTTGGCTCTAGCACATGCATCAACACATACAAGCATCACAAAATCCATCCCTAATCTAGCATGCTCTCATGGTTGCCAATGGCAGATTTTTGGCCTCATCTTATGGGACATACAACCTAATTTCTAACATGAAAATCCATTATTTTCAAGCACAAATTTTAAAGCAAACAAGCATCAAAAATCAGCCAACCAAATCCTACCCTAATCAAGCACACACACACCAACAATGAGGGCAGAATTTAAAGTGGACTTATGTCCTTACAAACCACTTGAATCAACATAAAAAACACTTAAATAAGACTTGATTTCAAGGTGGTTTAAGAGATTTACCTCAAACCCAAGTTAGGGTTTTGAAAATCCCAAAATTTCCTTTGGTTCCTTGGCTTGATCACACCCACGGCTTCTCCATGAAAAATGGCATCCAAAATTTTTGTTGTTAGTTCTTTCTTGCTCTAACCAACCGAACCTTAATCAAGAGAAAAACCAAATTTCTCTTACCTTTTTCCTCTCTTGCTTTGTTCGGCCAACTCTTGGAGAATCCCCATAATTTTTTTTTTCTCAAATCCTTCCTTGTTGGTGGCTCACGGTTTTGTACAAGAAAATGGAACCCAAGAGAGTTTTGTTAGCTTTTTCTCATCTCTAAACCAAGCACTATCAAGGAAGAAAAACCAAGAATTTTTCAAGAGTTACTCACCTATTCTCCTCCTTCTCTTGGTCGGCCTCCACTTCGAAGATTCACCAAAATTTTCTCAACTCTCTTGTTCACTCTCTTGCTCGGCCACCTTCCCAAAACTCACCAAAATTTTTCAAATTCTCTCTCTCTCCCACGGCTTTGTGCTGAAAAAAAATCAGAAGATGAGTGTAAGAGTTGGCTGCCTTGATAAGGGAAATGGAAGAGGTTGCTTGCCTCAAAACAAGGCTTTATGTCTTGTCTCTCTTTTCCTTCTAGCTGGCCGAATCCAAGGGAGATTAAGAGAGCATGGGCTGCTGAAAATTGGAGAGAAATGAGGGACATGTGGCAGCTCTTGGTGGAAGGAAAAGTGGAGTAGTTGCTTGTCCTCATTTCATGGCTTTATGTCTTGTCTTGTTCCCATTTTTTTTCATTTCTTTTGCTTCCCTTTGGCTGGCCGAACATGATGGAGAGGAGGGGAGTGCTGCCGGATTTGTTGGAGAGGAAAGCAGCCCTACATGGCTAGCTTTGGCTAGTGGAGAATGAGTTCATAGGTATGGGCTTGTGTACTTGCTTAGTTAGACTTGAAAGACCACTTAGTTACCCAAACTAAACCAATTCTTTTCTTTTTCTTTTCTAGTTGCCGAACATGGGAGTGGGGCTGATGGCTGCCGGCTGTTTGTGGGGAATGGACAAGAGATTTAGTTCATTTTTTTAAACAAAAAGTGACTAAGGATGGGGGACCTTTGATGGACAAAAGTTGGTGCACCTTTTCCTTGATTTAGGGCTTTACCCATTTTTTTTTCCCTCTTGTCTCCCATGGATTGGCCGGCCATCATGCATGGAGTTCCACATGATGCAACTTTGAGTTAGTGGAAGGTGATGTCATTGAGGTGAGGTCATCTTCCACTAGCTCTACCAAGGTCTTGTTTGGCCATTTCGTTCTTTCACAGTTCCTTTCGCGCTCTACCGTTATTTTCAATACTGTGATGAGCATTCTTATTTTATATTTTGGTCCAAAAATTCTTCCATGTAAATTTTGGACCGAAACTCTCTTTCTCCAATTTTTCGGAGACCTTTTTGCCCTTAATTCTTTTTCGGTGTGCTTGATTTTTCTAGGGTGGATTTATGGCTTATAAAACTTCATTTTCGGAGATTCTTTCCATATTCCTTCATCATACTTGTGAAGTCGACGTTGTGACCCGTCCCGGTCAAACTTTGACTTTTTGGTCAACCCTTTGACTTTTTGGTCAAACCTTTGACTTTTTTAGTCAAAGTTGACTTTCGTAAAATTTCATCCTCTTTCGTTCTTTTTCCTTTAAAAACCTCATTCTTGGCTCGTAAATCATCAATTGAGTCTCATAATCATTAAATGAGGACCCGAATATTGTTTAAATAAAATTATGAATTTCTCATTATTATTCATAATTTTTCATATAACACATCATAGATACATAAATTAGACCCTAATTCCTTATGAACAAGGAGATTACAAGTCTACAAAATTTCGGGTCTTATATGCATGAACCATTTATGTTCATTTATGTAATCCATTTTTAACTTGAACTTATTATCTTTCTTTGACATGTGGGCCCCTTGTGTGCCTACCAGATGCGCACTCTCCAAATAAAGTTAGGGGTTACAAGGTCCCTAACAGTTATGGGAAACATAACTGATTACACCCTCACGCATCAACGAGAGGTTGATAATCAGAACTTGAACATGAATAACCCTCCACCTGATGGGAGGTTGGTACGACACTTTACTTGTGTATTTTTACCAAGTGGTTTATCTTTAGTGAACATACCTCATGATGTCACAAAATCAAACACATGGCATACTTTACATAACATAAATCATGACATTTTTGCAACATGATCTTCTTAAAACATGTCACTTTTTGAAAACGTGGCACCTTCGAAAACATGGCATTCTTTAAAACTTGACATCCTTAAAACATTTTTAAAACATCTTTAAAAACATAGCATACTTGAAAACATGGCGTCTTTAAAACATGATATCTTGAGAACGTGGCATTAAACATAACATAGCATGAAATATAGCATATTTGAAAATATTTTACTATTTCCATACCACAGGTGAGGTTTGTACTTACTTGAGGTCCTACGCTCTTGACTTATCGTTCCTCGTGACTTATCAACAGGTTCCCATTCCTGTTTCAATCAAGGTGTAAGATAAGGTTATCTTATCTTACCATAAATCATTACAATTGATGTTGTTATCTTAACCAACTTCCATGAATAACCCTAGTCATATGTCCCCTCTAATACCTCTTGTTAACTTGATTGGTTACTTCCTTCTTCTTGGGCTTATGTCTTACTTTTACTTGGTCCGTAATCTATTGGGTTATTATCTTATCAATAACCCTAAGTCTTAGCCCCATTTCATTAACCTTGGTATCCTTTAGGGTTATATTGGGTAACTCTGAAGGTCAAACTTAGTCAAACTTTCGGTCAACCAAAGTCATCATTTGGTCAACTAAGGTCAACCCCCTTTGGGTCAGACTTTGGGCTTTGGGCTTTGGGCTTTGGGCTTAGCCCAGTAACTCGGATATAACTTCCGGTTATCATCCGTAGTCGTTTCGCTTGCTAAACCTTAACTTGAAAATTCTTATTTTCCCTTAACTTGGAAAATTTGTAGATTAACTTTAAAATTCCTTCACTTAACTTATAAAAATCCATACTCTTATATTGGGGCTTTATAAAATCATTGAGAGCTGAAAACTGTCATTAGAACAGTTTTCATAGTCAAAACAGTGGTTTTGAGGAAAAATACAGTTTTTCGGAAACGTTTGTAAAAATTCATGTGCAGAAATTTTCGGTTCCCTGCATACTCCTCAGAAAAAATAGTTGAGACTCGATAAATAGTTGTTTAGCCATGTATAGGGCTTTTTGTGATATCATAAAAAGCCCTATACATGGCTAAACAACTATTTATCGAGTCTCATAATTAATTAAATGAGAACTCAATTATTTACTGATAAAATTATGAATTTCACGTTGGTATTCATAATTTTCATGAAATATCACATAAATGCATAATACGGACTTCGATTTCTTCAATTGTAAGTCCGTAGAAATTTCGGGGTATTACATAAGTTATAGTAGTTCTAAATTTGAACTTTTTCTTTCCTCATTTTTCTCTCACTGAAGCCTTACGAACCCTCTCTGTACCATTACCCACTCATCTAAACTCACTCTAAGTCCAACAAATCTCACCCCATATTCGTTCACTCTGTTAAACTGACCTTCTCTATCCTCATCACAATTGAGCCGAAGCTGCCAAATCTACTCCTACTCTATTTGAGTAGAGATCTTCCCACTTTCAATCAGCAAATCTGAGGTAATGCTGCTTGTTATTTGGTTTTATTTGTTACTATATGCTTTAAATGGGTGTGCGTTTTGAGATATAAGCCAACTCTCGATTTGAATAAAACTGGTCATGTTCATAATGACCATCCGGTCATTATCATTATGATCAGTTTTGAGATATAAGTCACCTCTCGATTATTACCAAAAAGGTCATTTTCATAATGACCATCTGGTCATTATCATTGTGACCAGTTTTGAGATATAAGTCATCTCTCGATTTGAATTAAAAATGATCATTTTCATAATGACCATTCAGTCATAATCATTGTGACCAGTATTGAAATATAAGTCAACTATCGATTTGAATAATACTGGTCATTTTCATAATGACCATCCGGTCATTATCATTGTGATCAGTTTTGAGATATAAGTTAACTCTCGACTTGAACTAAAAATTGGTCATTTTCATAATGACCATCCGGTCATTATCATTTTGATCAGTTTTGAGATATAAGTCAACTCTCGACTTGAACCAAAAGCTGGTCATTTTCATAATGACCATCCGGTTATTCTCATTGTGACCAGTTTTGAGATACAAATCACCTCTCGATTTGAATAAAACTGGTTATTTTCATAATGACTATCCGGTCATTCTCATTGTGACCAGTGTTGAGATACAAGTCAACCCTCGATTTGAACCAAATACTGGTCATTTTCATAATGATCATCCGGTCATTATCATTGTGACCAGTTTTGAGATACAAGTCAACTCTCGATTTGAACCAAGAACTGGTCATTTTCATAATGACCATCCGGTCATTCTCATTGTGACCAGTTTTGATATATAAGTCACGTCTCTATATATGTCACCATTTTCCCTTTCTTTGTAACGTAAATATAATACTGACTAACTTGTTGCTATTTCATTCAAGAATGGATGAGATTTGTGTTTTCATCAAGTATAATGGTCAATGGGACGGTACATTGAGATATGTTGGTGGCGAAATGAAGGGAATATTGGTGCCCCGTTACTGCAACATATGTTGATCTTATTGAGTTGGTTAGAAGTGTTATTGGGATTAGGGGCCTATACAAGACTATAGTTATGAGATACGGTGTTGAACCTGGAATGCCTCATGTGAGGATACAGTGTGATGCTGACGTTAAATTCTACATACAATTGAAGAAGAAGGATGTTCATGTGCTTAGCAAATTTCCAATTAGTATCGATGTATTTGATGAGTTTGCGGCGGAAGCCATGCCACCGGAGGTAGGGGAAAGCAACCACATAGACGTTTAACCTTCTAGCGATGGTGGACAAAATGATGAAGCCATGCAACCTGTAAATGACAATAATCTGATCATCCTTCTTCCTCATCCTCCTCATATCCCTTCTCCCACAGTAGGTCTGGATGCTCACACTGAATATAGAATTGAAAAGCAACATCAATTACTGAACAATGACTTATGCACGGCCCATGATGATTGTAATGCTGGGGAATTGAATGTTGCGGATGCTGCTCATCATTCAAACGAAAAGAGTATCGCAACAAGCATTGGAGCCCATTACATTGTCAATAATACTATATATCAGTCTGTTAATGTACCAAGTTGTCACGACCCGACTTGCCGCCTCCATAGATCTGCTGCGGAGTCCGACCGCGCGAACCTGTGGTTTGGGTTCGAGTCGCGACATTTACTTAACTTACTTACTTGATATGATTGAAAAATAAAGTTACCCGATTTCATGAGTAAATTTTTTTTTTCTTTCTTTTCTAAAAATCGTTACTTAAAAACTTTTATTGCGGAAATCTTAAAACTTTAACACAAGTTAAACTGAACATGAAGACTGTTTTTCTTTTATAAAACTCTTACTTTTCTTATGTACTCACTCGAGTACCTAGCCTTCACCTATGAGGAAAGCTAGCATACATACATATCTTAACTTAAACATACATGCATACATACTGAATGAAATGAAAACACATTTTCTTTTAAACGCCTTTCGGAAACCCCGTAGCAGTCCATACCCACATTTCACATTCTGTTGCGCCATCTATCCACAGCTTGTTCAGGAAGTGCCGGTAGGAACCTTACTTACAGCATGAACATAAACAATGAGCTAAAAAGCTCAGTAAGCACAACATCCTATCCGCATGCAACTAATGCACAACAACATGAACCAATTATGATTTATTATTAAAAATCATTTATGGTTTCTCTACTGAACTTATCTTATCTTATCCTGCTGTTATAACATGTGTGTATGTACTTCGGTACGTAACCATGGGGTGATTGAAGGCGGTCCGACCATACCAACTCAAACCATGAAGCACAAAGCTTAACATGGAGTAGTGGAGGCAGCCCTTCCATGACAATCAAACCATGGGACGTGTCGTTTTAACTTACCACAGAGGCAACGTCAGTACAACACAGCATGTCCTACTGTCTTATCTCTTGTCTTACCATCTGACTTATTTTAGTGGACATACTTCGTGATGCCACAATAATAACATAAAACATAAACGTGCATCTGCATAAACATAAACTTATCTAAACATACATACATACTACATGGCATACTTAATGCATACATACATAACACATAAACACATAACATACATAGCACATAACATACATAACATAACAAACCTAACATACATACATGACATACATAACATGCATACATGACATACATAACATACATACATAACATGCATAACATACATACATAACATGCATACATACGTGAACATACCCTACATGCATACATAACATACTACATATCATAAAAACATGTCATCTTATTCATGCGTTCATGCCGTAGGCGGAATTGTACTTACCTTTCCGTCATACGTGCTTGACTGATTGTCCCATCCTAGTGCTGTTCCACTACTGGTACAGCTGCAGGTTCTGCCTGCTTGACATAGGACAGACTCTACTTAATATCGTGAAAAAAGCAGGTAAACTAACCAACATGTCTACATGATTATTGGTTGTATGTCCCTTACGTGCATAGCGTCTAGTTTGGTTACCAACGGTAACCTGGCGTGCTAAGCCAACACTAAACCTCTAAGGGTTGCTAATCTTAATCTGCATCTATCGGGTTATATCTGATAACCCTTTAGACGAGCTATCGGTATTCGTTAGGGTCACTTTGGATAACCCGTGAGGATAAACTAACTTAAAGCTACGAGTTAACCAAAAGTCAACAAAAGTCAACCTTGGTCAACTCTGGTCAACTATGGTCAACCCCCTCGGTTCAACCTCTAGGGTCTCGGGCTTGACCCGGCAACTCGAGTCTAACACCCGATTACTACACGTGAACTAATCGTATGCTAAAAACTTTGCTTAAAAATCTTATTTCCTTTATTGGAAAACACTTTGGGAAATAAATCCCAAGATTCACATTTTGTGTAAAAATTCATAACTTGTGTCATAAAATCCAAATCCTTGGTTTTATGTTTTGTAAATTCATTTTAGGTCGAAAACCGTCTTTGGAACGATTTTCATGATCAAAATACTTGTTTAGGGTTGAAAAACTATTTTTCTATCAACACTTGTTAAAATTGTGGTGCAGGGATTTCAGATTCCCTGAGCACCCTTGATAAAACAATTTTTATCTTAAAATTGGTGCGTAATCTCAAAAAGTTTTCTTCACAAATGTTCTAGCTCTCGAAAAATGCTAAAACTTTTGTGTTTTACAAAACTCCTAATTCGGCCTAGATCAGTACCAGTTTCGAGTTGAAACTGGCTGATCCTGAAGCTAACGGGTCTGGGGGACGTGAATGCTTAGCCACGGGTTTTATTATTTTTGAAGGCCATTGGAGCCTTATTTTGGAAAACGACCCGCGATGTCCCCTAGAAAAAGTTGTTTTGGACAACTTTCATGTTTTACGTTTTCCCAAATTCGGCCTCTAAGGGCCTGTTAATTACCGTTTACGAAAACTGGGTAGGCTTGAGCCGAACCTACCAGTTTTCGGTTCACTTTCATTTTACGCGTCCTAAATCGCGAGCTAACTCAACCGATCACTCGGGAGCCTAAATCAATCACATGCAGCGTTGTCTAACGTCCCACATGCTTTGGACATGTCACCCCACGTGGTCATGCAAACCAAACCGGAACTTACTATCCTAGGCTTGCATTGTATCTAAGGTTGCATACACATGGGTTCGGCACCAACAAGCCAAACCAAACTAAACCTAGCATCCTAGCTCATGAGCCACACTCGGCTGCACCATAAACAGGGACATACCCAACCATAATATCATGCAAACCAAGCACACAAACAAGCATAAAATCATAGCACACATGCACACAAAAATCATGCATACTAACTAGCTAAGCATACACCCTTAATCAAGCATCAACCCTAGCCTATGCATCACATAAAAACCCGAGCTTATGCCCCTTACAAACTTGCATGAAAATACATCATAAACCTCTTCATAAAAGCTTGAACCAAGGCTTAGGGTTAGGGCTTATACCTCACCAAAAATCCGGAAATGGTTCCTCCCATGGAGCCGAACCCCACTGCTTGCATTGGCTGTCCCTTACAGTCGGTTTCTCGCCATCAAATGGACTCCAAAATTCCAGCCATGCACACACAAGCATAACCATAAATTTCCATTCAATTTTGCATCGAAAAAGCTTAGGGTGTGAGAGACTTTACCATGACTTACCCTAGGGTTCATGGGCTGAAAATTTTAGATCCCTTATGGCTGCTCTTGCTCACGGTTTTGAGCCCCAAATTGCTTCAAAAATCTGCACCAACTTGGGTGATCCACTGCTGTCCAAAACCGAGCCCTTACAGCCCCAAAACCCATAAAAATCTGCTCCATTTTTGCTGCACCATGCAGCCGAATCCAGCCCCCCACCAAGGCACCAAAATCACTCCTTGGCACCATGGTGGTTCCTCCTTCTTCTTGCTCGGCACACACATGGGTTTGGCTTGAAAATTTTTTCACTTTCTCCTCTCCTCTCCCACGGTTGCAGGTCTGAAAATCTGGAGAAAAATTCCAGATTTGCTCCTCCTTCATGCTCCAAAAGCCGAGCATCACCATGGAGATCACACATGATTTTTCCAACTTTTTGGCTTGGTTTTTCCTCTCCTTGGCTCTCGGATTTTCTGATGGAGGATGGCCATGGTTTGGCTGATTTCTGGGATTTTTTTGCTCTCTTTGCCGACTCTCACATGGCTGAATTAAAAGGATATATACAAACTTTGCTTAATTCAATTTTGGCCCCAAAACTTTTTAATTTTGGATTTTCTCCCCCAATGGCTCACGGCTGTTTCCAGCTCAATTCCAGCTGGTTATGCTGATGGAGGGGCTGAGGTAAGGGCTGATGTCATGGCTTAACTCACCAATTTTTTTAAAATTACATTTTTGCCCCCCGAAAATGGGAATTCTTGCAAAAATGCCCTTTAGGTGTCCGATTGTCCTAAAAATCAACACACCCATCCTATTTGATGATATAAGCATCTTGGTGACTTTATACGCTCATTTCGTCAATTTTCTAAAATTTACACTTTTGCCCCCAAAAGTGAAAATTTTTGCATTTATGCCCCAAATACAAAAATGGCCATAATGCTTACTTTTCCATCAAATATCATTTTTTCATGATTTTATGTGATTTTATTCCATTAAAATCACATATTTTCAAAATTTACATTTTTGCCCCGAAAGACAAAATCTTTACATTTTCGCCCCCGAAAGTGGCCGTTCTTTAATTTATTCTTGCAAAACAAATTATAACCTTATTGTGACCTCATCTAATAACGTCACTTGGCGTACTTCACATATTTTTCAAAATTTACATTTTTGCCCCCAAAAATGAAAATTTTGACATTTTTGCCCTTTGACCTGGATTGACCTCCTTTGATGATCTCTTGACTAAAAAAGTTAGTCTGGCCTTAACTAATGCTAGGGATGCTTAATTTCTAGGGTGTTTCTACTGTCTACTTGGGCTATCTCGCCCATACTGACATATTTTGCAGTATTTTCTCATACTGCATCATTTTCCATTATCGAGTCAACTGTTGACCACTTTTGGTCAAACTTTGACTTTTTCGGTCAAAGTTGACTTTTTCGGTCAAACTTTGACTTTTTCGGAAAAACGTCCCTTATCGCCCCTTTCGACCAGAAAAGGCGTTTTCTAACCTTAAAAATCTGTTCTGAGTCTTATTGAGCCATAAGACTCCGTAAAACGTGTGAAAAACTCTTAACTGAGTTTTTCCGAAAACATATCAATATATGCTCATAATTCCTTTAAAAGAGGAAAAATGGCAATCATAAAAATCTGGTTATCACATTCTACCCTCCTTATAAAATTTTCGTCCTCGAAAATTCTGCTACTTCTAGGTGATTTTTCTTCAAAAATGCACCGTAAGTCCATAATCTTACTTCATATCTTCATGCTTATCATACTTATCATGCTTACTTGCTATCATACTTAACATTCATACTTACATACTGCTGAACTTATTCACTTATCATACTGAGCATACTTATCTTACTGCATCACAGGAACTGTTTACATAAAAAAAATTGGACAAGTATATAAAATAACTCGTCACATTTTGAAAACATATCTTGTACTGCTTGTTCTTGCTTGAAAACTTACTTGAAAAATCGTTTTCACTCTTGGAAAACATATCATATCATATTTTAATATTCTTTCTGGAATATAGTTTATCTTTTGAAACTTGATCCTATGCTACTAGAACCCTTTTACTTTGCATAATGGCCCCTTTCTTGGATTCGTCCTCAAGGTTTATGGCCTTTCGTGTGACAACCCCTATCTTGGAATTTCTTCCTCAAGGATTTGGTCGTCATTCTAACATGAAGGGGTTCCATTAACATAAGATCATAACTGAACATTTCTACTAAAAATACTGTCTTTGAAACTTTTCAAAGTTTGTTCTGAAAAATTCATAATATTGTTCGAGTGATGCGTTGAAAGGTCTACTAAAATATCCAACTACTACTAGGATAAAAGAAACCTTTCTGTTTACTTCAACCTGTTCCCCATAACACAAGGGCTTAATCGTAATTCTTAGGAATATCTATACTCCTCATAATCTCATAATCTCCCTTAACCGGGAATTCAATCTTATCTCTTATTGCTATTCTAGCACTTATCTTTGCAACTTGGGCAAAACAGTTGCAAGATAGATTTCTACGAAACTTGGTTCTGTCGTTCCCACGACAAACCAATTTCTAGCTGCTAATTCTATCACTTATACTCCTTTCTTATCTTAACATATCTTACTAGAGATTTCTAGCAATCTCATCATAGCATATCGTAAATATGGCGTCTCCACCACGCTTCTGCTGCTCAACTCTGATCCGTTGGCAGTGCTGATCCATGAGATCTCTTGGGTAAGCATATCAACTGCTACATATCTGATCTGACTGTTTGAGTAGTCACCTCGTCTGGTCGTTGACTAACAACGTAACTTAGCTGAACAATGCGTCTTTGCTGCGCGTAATCGGATAAAACTCTTCATTCTGGAAACCACTGTTCTGGATGTTGTCGAAGATGCGGAGCTGCTCCTCCATTCCTTGGAATGTCGACGAAGCCTTGCTGCTTCTTTCGATCCTAATAAATCTAACTTGGGTTTAAAACCAAGTACATGTCTTTCTAACTAATCTTAAAACTACACAGAGTAAGAAAACAATTTACAATGCTGTGGCGCTGGCGGCAGAATTGTGAAATGGGATGGCAGAAAAACTTTTCGCTCTAATACGAAAACCCTTTGCTCTGATACCACCTCTGTCACGACCCGACTTGCCGCCTCCATAGATCCGCTACGGAGTCCGACCGCGCGAACCTGTGGTTTGGGTTCGAGTCACGACATTTACTTAACTTACTTACTTGATATGATTGAAAAATAAAGTTACCCGATTTCATGAGTAAATTTTTTTTTTCTTTCTTTTCTAAAAATCGTTACTTAAAAACTTTTATTGCGGAAATCTTAAAACTTTAACACAAGTTAAACTGAACATGAAGACTGTTTTTCTTTTATAAAACTCTTACTTTTCTTATGTACTCACTCGAGTACCTAGCCTTCACCTATGAGGAAAGCTAGCATACATACATATCTTAACTTAAACATACATGCATACATACTGAATGAAATGAAAACACATTTTCTTTTAAACGCCTTTCGGAAACCCCGTAGCAGTCCATACCCACATTTCACATTCTGTTGCGCCATCTATCCACAGCTTGTTCAGGAAGTGCCGGTAGGAACCTTACCTACAGCATGAACATAAACAATGAGCTAAAAAGCTCAGTAAGCACAACATCCTATCCGCATGCAACTAATGCACAACAACATGAACCAATTATGATTTATTATTAAAAATCATTTATGGTTTCTCTACTGAACTTATCTTATCTTATCCTGCTGCTATAACATGTATGTATGTACTTCGGTACGTAACCATGGGGTGATTGAAGGCGGTCCGACCATACCAACTCAAACCATGAAGCACAAAGCTTAACATGGAGTAGTGGAGGCAGCCCTTCCATGACAATCAAACCATGGGACGTGCCGTTTTAACTTACCACAGAGGCAACGCAGTACAACACAGCATGTCCTACTGTCTTATCTCTTGTCTTACCATCTGACTTATTTTAGTGGACATACTTCGTGATGCCACAATAATAACATAAAACATAAACGTGCATCTGCATAAACATAAACTTATCTAAACATACATACATACTACATGGCATACTTAATGCATACATACATAACACATAAACACATAACATACATAGCACATAACATACATAACATAACAAACCTAACATACATACATAACATGCATACATGACATACATAACATACATACATAACATGCATAACATACATACATAACATGCATACATACGTGAACATACCCTACATGCATACATAACATACTACATATCATAAAACATGTCATCCTATTCATGCGTTCATGCCGTAGGCGGAATTGTACTTACCTTTCCGTCATACGTGCTTGACTGATTGTCCCATCCTAGTGCTGTTCCACTACTGGTACAGCTGCAGGTTCTGCCTGCTTGACATAGGACAGACTCTACTTAATATCGTGAAAAAGCAGGTAAACTAACCAACATGTCTACATGATTCTTGGTTGTATGTCCCTTACGTGCATAGCGTCTAGTTTGGTTACCAACGGTAACCTGGCGTGCTAAGCCAACACTAAACCTCTAAGGGTTGCTAATCTTAATCTGCATCTATCGGGTTATATCTGATAACCCTTTAGACGAGCTATCGGTATTCGTTAGGGTCACTTTGGATAACCCGTGAGGATAAACTAACTTAAAGCTACGAGTTAACCAAAAGTCAACAAAAGTCAACCTTGGTCAACTCTGGTCAACTATGGTCAACCCCCTCGGTTCAACCTCTAGGGTCTCGGGCTTGACCCGGCAACTCGAGTCTAACACCCGATTACTACACGTGAACTAATCGTATGCTAAAAACTTTGCTTAAAAATCTTATTTCCTTTATTGGAAAACACTTTGGGAAATAAATCCCAAGATTCACATTTTGTGTAAAAATTCATAACTTGTGTCATAAAATCCAAATCCTTGGTTTTATGTTTTGTAAATTCATTTTAGGTCGAAAACCGTCTTTGGAACGATTTTCATGATCAAAATACTTGTTTAGGGTTGAAAAACTATTTTTCTATCAACACTTGTTAAAATTGTGGTGCAGGGATTTCGGATTCCCTGAGCACCCTTGATAAAACAATTTTTATCTTAAAATCGGTGCGTAATCTCAAAAAGTTTTCTTCACAAATGTTCTAGCTCTCGAAAAATGCTAAAACTTTTGTGTTTTACAAAACTCCTAATTCGGCCTAGATCAGTACCAGTTTCGAGTTGAAACTGGCTGATCCTGAAGCTAACGGGTCTGGGGGACGTGAATGCTTAGCCACGGGTTTTATTATTTTTGAAGGCCATTGGAGCCTTATTTTGGAAAACGACCCACGATGTCCCCTAGAAAAAGTTGTTTTGGACAACTTTCATGTTTTACGTTTTCCCAAATTCGGCCTCTAAGGGCCTGTTATTTACCGTTTACGAAAACTGGGTAGGCTTGAGCCGAACCTACCAGTTTTCGGTTCACTTTCTTTTTACGCGTCCTAAATCGCGAGCTAACTCAACCGATCACTCGGGAGCCTAAATCAATCACATGCAGCGTTGTCTAACGTCCCACATGCTTTGGACATGTCACCCCACGTGGTCATGCAAACCAAACCGGAACTTACTATCCTAGGCTTGCATTGTATCTAAGGTTGCATACACATGGGTTCGGCACCAACAAGCCAAACCAAACTAAACCTAGCATCCTAGCTCATGAGCCACACTCGGCTGCACCATAAACAGGGACATACCCAACCATAATATCATGCAAACCAAGCACACAAACAAGCATAAAATCATAGCACACATGCACACAAAAATCATGCATACTAACTAGCTAAGCATACACCCTTAATCAAGCATCAACCCTAGCCTATGCATCACATAAAAACCAGAGCTTATGCCTTTACAACTATGCATAGAAATACATCATAAACCTCTTCATAAAAGCTTGAACCAAGGCTTAGGGTTAGGGCTTATACCTCACCAAAAATCCGGAAATGGTTCCTCCCATGGAGCCGAACCCCACTGCTTGCATTGGCTGTCCCTTACAGCCGGTTTCTCGCCATCAAATGGACTCCAAAATTCCAGCCATGCACACACAAGCATAACCATAAATTTCCATTCAATTTTGCATCGAAAAAGCTTAGGGTTTGAGAGACTTTACGATGACTTACCCTAGGGTTCATGGGCTGAAAATTTCAGCTCCCTTATGGCTGCTCTTGCTCACGGTTTTGAGCCCCAAATTGCTTCAAAAATCTGCACCAACTTGGGTGATCCACTGCTGTCCAAAACCGAGCCCTTACAGCCCCAAAACCCATAAAAATCTGCTCCATTTTTGCTGCACCATGCAGCCGAATCCAGCCCCCCACCAAGGCACCAAAATCACTCCTTGGCACCATGGTGGTTCCTCCTTCTTCTTGCTCGGCACACACATGGGTTTGGCTTGAAAATTTTTTCACTTTCTCCTCTCCTCTCCCACGGTTGCAGGTCTGAAAATCTGGAGAAAAAATTCCAAATTTGCTCCTCCTTCATGCTCCAAAAAGCCGAGCATCACAATGGAAGATCACACATGATTTTTCCAACTTTTTGGCTTGGTTTTTCCTCTCCTTGGGCTCTCGGATTTTTCTGATGGAGGATGGCCATGGTTTGGCTGATTTCTGGGATTTTTCTGCTCTCTTTGCCGACTCTCACATGGCTGAATTAAAAGGATATATACAAACTTTGCTTAATTCAATTTTGGCCCCAAAACTTTTTAATTTTGGATTTTCTCCCCCAATGGCTCATGGCTGTTTCCAGCTCAATTCCAGCTGGTTGTGCTGATGGAGGGGCTGAGGTAAGGGCTGATGTCATGGCTTAGCTCACCAATTTTTTTAAAATTACATTTTTGCCCCCCGAAAATGGGAATTCTTGCAAAAATGCCCTTTAGGTGTCCGATTGTCCTAAAAATCAACACACCCATCCTATTTGATGATATAAGCATCTTGGTGACTTTATACGCTCATTTCGTCAATTTTCTAAAATTTACACTTTTGCCCCCAAAAGTGAAAATTTTTGCATTTATGCCCCCAAATGTCATAAATGGCCATAATGCTTACTTTTCCATCAAATATCATTATTTTCATGATTTTATGTGATTTTCTTCCATTAAAATCACATATTTTCAAAATTTACATTTTTGCCCTGAAAGACAAAATCTTTACATTTTCGCCCCCTAAAGTGGCCGTTCTTTAATTTCTTCTTGCAAAACAAGTTATAACCTTATTGTGACCTCATCTAATAACGTCACTTGGCGTACTTCACATATTTTTCAAAATTTACATTTTTGCCCCCAAAAATGAAAATCTTGACATTTTTGCCCTTTGACCTGGAATGACCTCCTTTGATGATCTCTTGACTAAAAAAGTCAGTCTGGCCTTAACTAATGCTAGGGATGCTTGATTTCTAGGGTGTTTCTACTGTCTACTTGGGCTATCTCGCCCATACTGACATATTTTGCAGTATTTTCTC
Source organism: Ficus microcarpa (assembly GCA_025413485.1). NCBI lineage: Eukaryota > Viridiplantae > Streptophyta > Magnoliopsida > Rosales > Moraceae > Ficus > Ficus microcarpa. The sequence continues at coordinate 17,755,790 of CM046379.1, read as the reverse complement.
ATACTGCATCATTTTCCACTATCGAGTCAACTGTTGACCACTTTTGGTCAAACTTTGACTTTTTCGGTCAAAGTTGACTTTTTCGGTCAAACTTTGACTTTTTCGGAAAAACGTCCCTTATTGCCCCTTTCGACCAGAAAAGGCGTTTTCTAACCTTAAAAATCTGTTCTGAGTCTTATTGAGCCATAAGACTCCGTAAAACGTGTGAAAAACTCTTAATTGAGTTTTTCCGAAAACATATCAATATATGCTCATAATTCCTTTAAAAGAGGAAAAATGGCAATCATAAAAATCTGGTTATCACACAAGTAGTGATAGTCTGTCCAGCTCAATAGTTGTTGCTAATTTTACACCTTTCACATTGTGCAGAAATTGTATTTTTGACAACAAAAGGTTACGTCAATGCCATCTTCATCACAATATCATGAGTAAACACTACCAATTCAAGGTGAAGAGGTCGAACTCTACTCTATAACACGTGATATGTATAGATAATGAGAGATGTCCATGACAATTGCATGCGACTAGGATGAAAGGTAGTGAATTGTTTGTTGTAAAGAGGTACGACGACGTCCATACTTATTTAATTGAAATTGTTCAAGGACATCATCGTTAAGCCGAGAGTTGGATGATTAGGGAGTGTGTTAAGACAAAATACTTAGATCTGACCAATACCTCATATAGACCTCGAGAAATAATTCGAGACGTGCAAGTCGAATTTGGAGTGTCTTTCAAATATCTTAAAGCATAGCGAGGGAAGGAAGCTGCACTAACCAGCCTCAGGGACGATGATTCAGAGTCATACAAAGGTAATTTCTCTTATCTGGTTATATGTTCATGATTGGCATTAGAACTTATATATTTACAACATGGTAATGATTATTTAATAATTACAGTTCTGCCCGCGTGGGCTGAAATGGTTAAGAGAAAAAACCCTGCATCCGACATTCACATTGAGACAGACTCAGAAAATTGTTTAAAATACTTCTACATGTGCTTAGCTGCTTCGAAGCACGGTTGGCCTTATTGTCATCCAGTAATTGTGGTTGATGGATCAGTACTAAAGGTCAGGTTTGGAGGAATGCTGCTTACAAATGGCTCCATATTCCCATTTGCATTTGGTATCGTTCCGTCAGAAAGTAATGAATCATGGAAATGGTTTTTCGAGAAGCTAAGGGATTCAATCGGCACTCGAGAGTCTCTTGCTATTGTGGCTGATAGGCATAAAGGTATCGAATATGCAGCCAACCACATGTATCCAAATGCTGCCTCCAGGATATACGTCCAACACTTGGCTGCAAACTTGAAGACTAGGTATAAAGATTTCAAAGGCCCTTTAAAGACCTATTTTGACGGTGCATCGAGGTCGTGTCTTTTAAGTGAGCACGGGCATCATATGGAATCCATCCGTATTCGCAACCTCGACGTTCACCAATACCTTGTGTAGGCCAATCCTGTAAAGTGGTCGTGAGCATACTTCAACGGACGGAGGTATGCAATCATGATAACCAATATTGCAGAGTCATTGAACAGTGTGATTCGGAAAGCCAGCTTAATGCTAGTTGGATTCTTGGTGGAATGGTTGAGAGAACTACTACAAAGATAGTTTGTCGAGAGACGTGAAGAGGCCCTGAAAATAACATCGAAACTGGCCCCAAAGGCAGAGAAATTGACTCGCACAAACTTCTCATTGAGACTAACAGTAATGGTATGTGATAACGAACATAGCATGACGTACGGTATATGTAATTTTTTATCTTAAACTAATATCTCAAACTTCCCTTTGTTATAGCCGTAACCAGCTGACCAGTTTGAGTACGCCATCACCAACAGTGCTGCCTAAATATGGATTGTCGATATGAGCAAAAGGACCTATACCTACGGACGATTTCAGGTCAATGAAATTCCTTGCCTTCATGCAATGGCCGTCTGTAATCACCGACGAATTGATCCATACAATTATTGCTCTAATTACTACATGAAAGATTATCTCTATGCATGCTATGCACATAAAGTCCATCCGATAGGCAGCAAAGAGGGTTGGGATGTTTCTGAAGAAGTCAGATCGCAAATTGTCAATCCTCCTAATACAAAGCATGGGCTCGGAAGACCACGGGTACGTAGGATTTTGTCCCAAGGTGAAGAACATGAGACTATTCAATATGGTAGATGTAATGGTTATGGACGCAAGTGACAAACCTGTACTAACTCAGTAACCTTACGCATACGTCCAACAACAAGGTCCCAGACATCATTCACAACTCCCAGTTCATAAATGTTATGATTTTTTCAGTCATTTAACTTTTATATTATATAACAATTTTAGCACAATTGACATTAAACATTTATGTACTTTATTATAAGTACGTATAATGTGCGTTTATGGAATTAGGTATCAGCCATAATATTAATGCTCCATAAACATGGAATTTCCTCATTTTTGGGCAGTTTAGAATAACGGTCATTTCTGTTATTGCCAGGTGGTCATAACAGTTATGATCTCTGTCAGTTTTATGAAACAAATCGAATTTATGATTCCTTTTTCTGGATTATATTGTATTTTAAATACAACTTTATGATATAGCACGTTATTAAATAATTGGAGTTAAAAAAAATAACTTACACTTTTGGGCGGTTTAGACTAACGATCATTCCTGTTATAACTAGGTGGTCATATCAGTAATGACCTCTATCAGTTTTGTGAAACAAAGCAAATTTATGATTCCTTTCTCTATATCATAGTGTATTTTAAATACAACTTTATGACATAATACGTCATTAAATAATTGGAGTTAAAAAAAATAACTTACACTTTTAAGCGATTTAGAGTAACGGTCATTCCTGTTATGACTAGGTGGTCATAACAGTAATGACCTCTGTCCCTATTGTGAAACAATACAAATTTATGATTCCTTTTTCGGGATCATAGTGTATTTTAAATAAACTTTATGATATAATACGTCATTAAATAATTGGAGTTAAAAAAAATTAACTTACACTTTTAGGCAGTTTAGAGCAACGGTCATCCCTGTTTTGACCACCTAGTTATAACAGTTATAACCTCGGTCCTTGTAAGCAGTTTAGAGTAACGGTCATTCCTGTTATGACCACTTGGTCATAACAGTTATGACTTCTATCAATTTTGTGAAACAAAGCGAATTTATGATTTCTTTTTCTGGATCATAGTGTATTTTTAAACACATATGGATGACATAATACGTCATTAAACTATGGAGTTAAAAAAATTTTAAAAAAATTACATAACCTTAAATTTTAGGCATTTTAGTGTAAAGGTAATTCTTGTTATTACCACCTGGTCATAACAATTATGACCTTTGTCAATGCAGTTAATCTGTGATGTTTATTACAGTTTACAACAATATACCATATACAAAAAATATATATATATATATATATGGTATACTATGAATAAAAAAATGGGGTTATTTATAGTTTGGTAATGGGAAAATAAAGAATTTTTTTTTGTCAAAATGTTAAAAGTCCATATCATCATCACTTTTATAAGTTCCTTCAATTTTGCGCTTCGCATGGCACCACAAGTAACATGTTAGCCACTCCCGAAAGATTTGTATGCGTCCATCAGTTACCCAATAACGGACATCCCTCCGTTCTATCAGGCATTCAGCATATTTAATTGTAAACATTCCATAGTCACCCCTGTTGTACGAATGAGAAGAAAAAAAAACCACATAAGCATCACAGTCAAGATTTGTCGTATGAAAACATTTTCAATACTTGTATTGACCCATTGGCTTGTTGAGGGATATCTTTCATGATGGTGACCGTTAATGGGTAAATTCCTGGAGGTTATCTTGGTTTGAAATCGAACAAACTGAGTCTATCAGCCAACAATGGAACGAGATTTGACAAACATTCCACTTCTTCTCAGACCTTTGCATTGTGAGGGCTTTCATGCTGAAGAGAGTCACACACCTCCATGGTCTAGTTTGTAAGATCGAGCTTTACTGATACCCAATGTTTCAGATCAGCCAAGTGTATTGGTATTAGCAAAGTGTTCACTTCAAACCATGACGACCCACTCTAGACACACACGCCAAGCATGATCTTGAGTATAGATTCACACCACCCCCAATCAAACATTTCTGGTGATTTATGGTAGACACGCCATAATGCACCAACCTTTGTACTAAAAAACGTGTCTACCATTGTCACCTTTCGTTGTTCCAATTCGGGGAACTGCCTGACCTTCTTCCTCAAGTAGTAAACGGTAACGTTAATGTGCTACATAAACAAAACAAAAGCAAATGTATTGTAAAAATTACAGGTCATCAAGCAATGTACCTTCTTCACGTTAAGATTTACAAAAATTATACAACATGGATGACAAAAAAATTATGAACAGTACTTACTTCATCGCATAGGCAAACAGGGGAGGTTACTAATTGATAAAACCAACTTTTTTTTATCTACCACCATGAATCCAAGGTCATGGGGTTTGTCCAATGTGTCATGCCTGGCATTGTATCAGGGAGGCCGTTTACTAAACATAAAAATATTTTAATTGGTGATGACATTATTAATATATTATATTTTTCAAATCGAAAGGACAATTTTTCATTATAAACAAATTACCCTAGAGTAGTCCTCTTCAATAATCCTTTCTTGGTCCAGTCCCTGAACTCCTTAGCTTTTTTTTTTTAGGTTCATCTGCGAGACCCGATGGAAGGGCATAAATACGCTTACTCGGAGCATGCAACGGGGAGCCGAACTCAGTCGTAGGTCTGGACAGCCGTTAGTCAAGCCTTGATAGTCTGGCCCTCTTCTTCTTAGGGATCTATAAATAACATATGTGAAACGAGTTAAAATTAAGGTTGACTCTTATGAATATATTTGTCAGTTACAAATATAGGTAACAACCACGTCACCGATGCTCTCCTCGTTGGCTACCCCTTCAAGCCTTATAACATCCTGTTCTCTGATGCTTTCTTTATCATCTTTCTCCTCTTCTTTTTCCTTCTTCGGGTTAAGCATGCTTTCCTTCTTTATTTCAACAAATGGGTCAGATTTTACCTTCGCTTCTCCCTCCTTTTCTTCTAAATGTTCTTTATCCTTTTCTTGTGTGGTTTCACAACATGTCATAATAAATACAACTTTGTATATGTGGATTACCTTAATTATCATCTACATATATGGTAGACTCAATTTTAAAATACAGGATTACCTTATTCTTTTCCTTCTCTACATCTTCATGCAAACCAATCACCTTATCAGCAGTAAGGAACTCCATGGCTGCTTGCACACTCATATTTGCAACGGCACTGATGTCAAGGTCAATTAACACATCATCTTGCGGGCCAGGGCCAATGTCATTGGAGGTAGTCTTCAAGTCATCTGACTCATCCGTTTAAACATTAATCTTCTGTTGGCTGCTGACATGGTCTGTCGTGTGTGCCTTTCCCTGTCCCTTCTGATTCATGTTGTCAGACAACAATTTGAGAACCCTCAACAGGAGTTTGGTGGACTTCTTCTGTCCCGTTTCAAGATCCTCTAACTTTTTTTTTCATTGAGTCCACCTGTCCTCAAATCTCTTTTTGAAACTCCCGCCACTCGGAGTTTGTAGAGGAGCTCGGTCGGGGTACATAAGCTTGGCAAGTAATTGAGGCACAACCTTTGGGTTCTTCAAATTAGTTGCGCAACCCATGGGTTCTTCAACGCTTCTTCGGTTGGCATGATCACAAAACACTTAGGCTGCATACATTTGATATTAACAACAACAATGAGTAGGGGATACGGTCAATATGTAAATGGTAAATTACAAAATTCACCACCCGCGCACTATTACGATGACTAACAATGGTATTCAGACTTGCAAATGAACGGTCAATACAGGAATGACCATCAGGTAATTATGAAGATGACCAACAACCAATACCACTGTAGAAGGGGTATGGTCATTACACCATCAGGTAATTATGAAGATGACCAACGACCAATACCACTGTAGAAGGGGTATGGTCATTACAGGAATGACCACCCGGTCATTATGTAGATGATCAACACCGGTCATAACTATAGCATGAGTATGGTCATTATAGTAATGACCACCCGGTCATAACAGTTATGACCATCCGATCATAACAGTTATGACTATCCGATCATAACAGTTATGATCACCCGATCATTACTGTTATGATCGCCCGATCATTATGTAATTGACCGATACTAGTATTGTACGTAAAAAAAGGTATGGTCAATAGGGTTAGTTAACAACGACATGATCATTTTCATAACGATCACCCGGTCATTATGTTAATGACCAACAATTGTAATTGACACTACTTACATAAATATATAGAAAGTATATAAATTACCTGATTTTCGTCAACCACAGTAAAAGCAGACATAACATCATCAAACTTGACATTGTCCACGGTAATCCATGATAGCATACGTGGAATGGCCTGATCGTACTTGGTGGTGAATTTCGATGCTATTGATAAGAGGGTCTCATATGCCCAAATGAGCAAGGCATGTGAAAAGCCCACAATCCTGTAATGAACTTTATCAGACTTTTTGAACGGTCTTTTCTTCAAAGACATCATGTTTTCAACTGTATTACAGATTGCAGCCCGGGTTGTCTCCCATGAGAGCACGCCTCAAGGAAAATCATTGAAATCATCCAAGTTATCCGCCAGGGTAAAAAACTTCGGGTCTATCTTAATGAAGTTTGCATTTGATAAAGGAATGCAGAATATTATGTATAGTAGGCTAAGCTTGACAGCGTTGTCATCATTGTCAAAGTTTGCATTTGACATCAGCCCCAAATTTTCTCTTGCGACACCTCTGAACGTCAAAAAATATCTTGTAATTAATCGACTTTCGACCATCGGTGGGAGATGAATAGACCCTACACATTTCCTGTCGATTATTGGGCAGAATTAGTTGATGGAAAATCTGCCCAGGTCTTCACCAAGCTCAAACCATATAGCATCACTCATTCCTGAGTGATCCGTCAGTCGCATTACAATGTTGTGGAAGACCTACCCAGTCCAACCAAGAGTATTTAAATTCAAAAACTTTTGAATACATGGCTGATGGATGACGGCCTCATACTATCGGGGAGACAACCACTTTCTCAATTTATTACATGTCTCCGTAATGTTAATTAAAGTATTTATTTTCGCCTGGGTAATTTCACTATCCGGTATGCGTCGAACATAATGAACCTGGAATAAAATCACAGAAATATAAAAATTAATAAATTGATGATCACCAAATCAACATAAAAATGACCGCCAAGTCATAATGAAAATGACTATCCAAAAATAACATAAAACTGAGTAATTATTCATCTAACCAACAAGTCATAATGAAAATAACCAATCGAAAATATTAAAGCTAAGTAATTATTATTATAACCAACAAGTCATAATGAAAATAACCAACCGAAAATATTAAAACTGAGTAATTATTATTATGACCAACGAGTCATCATAAAAATAACCAACCGAAAATAACTTAAAACTGAGTAATTATTATTATGACCAACAAGTTATAATGAAAATGACTATTAGAAAATAACATAAAACTGAGTGATTATTATTATGACCAACGAGTAATAATGAAATTGACCAACCAAAAATATTAAAACTAATTAATTATTATTATGACCAACTAGTCATAATGAAAATAACCAACCGAAAATATTAAAACTGAGTAATTATTATTATGACCAATGAATCATAATGAAAATGACCATCCGGAAATAACTTAAAACTGAGTAATTATTATTATGACCAACAAGTCATAATGAAAATGACTATTCGAAAATAACATAAAACTGAGTAATTATTATTATGACCAACGAGTCATAATGAAAATGACTATCCGAAAATATTAAAACTGAGTAATTATTATTATGACCAACAAGTCATAATGAAAATGACTATTCGAAAATAACATAAAACTGAGTAATTATTATTATGACCAACGAGTCATAATGAAAATGACCATCCGAAAATATTAAAACTGAGTAATTATTATTATGACAAACAAGTCATAATGAAAATAACCATCTGGAAATAACTTAAAACTGAGTAATTATTATTATGATCAGAAAGTCATTACAAAAATGATCATTACAAAAGTTATAGGATGATCACAAAATAAATAACCAGTCACCGATATCACCTACAATTAAACAAACATCAACGAAAACCTAAATTTTTAGATAGACCAAAACACTAAATTTTACAACAGATGATTTATGTTACAAAATTAGATAAAAACACTAACTTTATGTATTTTAAGCAAATTTTTTTCAACAAATCAATTAGAAAAATGGAATCTCATCAAAAACACATATAAAAATGAAAACTTTTTTTTACATAATTAATAAAAACTCCACATTCTTACTGAAAAATATTAAAAATGTAAACTTTATAAACATAAAAACAGAAATCAAATTTTTTACCTCTTCAGCTTCAGATATCTTCTCTTTTACGGCACTTATCAACTTCTTTGAATCCTTTACTTCAATTTCCCCCTGCTTTCTCTTCAACCCTTCATCGGACACCATTCTCTCCATCTCTGGTGCTAGTTTTTTAGAACTTTCCTCGGCCAATGGGCTTTTATATGCCAAAGCGGATACTCGGACAGACCTCCGTTCGAGAGTTGTGTTTTTCTCAGACATTTTCGTGTGCTTAGACATGGGTAGTTTTTGAAGATTCTCTGACGTTAACATACTTGTAAGCAGTTTATAAAAGGCTTTCTGGTGGTTTATGATGGTTTCTGAGCGGTTATGGAGTGGTACCTGCCGGCTACAACTCTTTATCTCACTAGAATCGGAGTTTCTCTTTCTAAAACACTGTAGAAGCTGATTTGAAATTTTTTTTAGGGCACGCAAGGGAGAGTGACTTTTGGTAGATGATGGTAAACTTGACTTTTGATATACATTAAATTTGGTTGGGCCCCCACATAAATGACGTGGCAGTGCTAGAAATGAAGAGAAAAAAAAACGGTGCCGTTTTTAATAAAATTTATCCCACAAGTGCTATTAATGAAATTAACC
>CM046379.1:17255564-17746638 GCA_025413485.1 Ficus microcarpa | reverse complement strand
AACGGACGGGTCTTAGCTACCCCCGCCGCTGCATTCAATAACCATGAGCTCATGATTTTCAAGTAACCAATCACATTTTCCTACCAAATTTGTCAACTTGTCATCTATTTTTTAATTTGCCAAGTAAATTAACCACAAGTACATGTCATATATTTGAATGTTTTTGTTTCTTCTTTAAAGGACGTCGTGAATATTGACAGCAATGTCGTCAATGAGGAATGGACTTGTCGTTATGAGAAGAATAGTAAAATAATATTGAACTGGGTCTTTAGTCTTATCTACAAAATGTCATTTTGCAGTGGGTGTGAACTATATATATTGAGAGTTACCTCATGCAGTGCTGAATTTTGCGCCACGTAGTAGAGGTGGTGATGGCACATGCATACAAATGTCTTGCAGTCACGATTCTACTCTGTTTGAGAGAAGCATCCGAATGAACATATTTTGAAATGAAAATATTTGAATGAAAAATTTTAAGCAAAAACGTTCAAATTGTCATCCGAATTGATGTTTGGATGTTAACATTCCGTTCAGAATATTTAAACAAAAATATATAAATATGCACATAGAAATAACAATGAAAAAGACATGAGAGATGGAAAAATGACATTTGAAATAGTTTTCAAAATTTTTTTTAAATCATTGTAGTATATATATTAGAATTGAGGTGAATTTTGAAGAAGACTTTTTGCTATTTAATAACATAAACTAGAATATTATTTCAAAGTTTTTTTTTCAATTATTTTTGACAAACACAAATTTAAAATGAGCATTCAAAAGAATTCTCCAACTGTTTTTAAATAATTGCGCCAAACGAATGTGAAGCTAGTCACAAGCGACCTATTGGGGGACACTCGTCTTTATTGACTTTTTTGTTTATGAAAATAAAACTTTATACGTTTATTGTTTTTTACTATTTACCTTCATTAATACAAAATTTTTATAGTACGTTTTTTGAAATTTGAATTTTTTTATTTTAATTTTTCTAATTATCAATAATTGTCCATCTATTAGAATAGAATCCTAACTCTAATATTTAGTTCTTGGACCAAATTGTTGTTCAGTTATTAGTTAACACCAGTGATGCAACACACTCAGATATGCCAACTTGATGGTGTTTGTCATTATTGGATTTTGCTCTATTCATGCCTTTTTTTTTTCTTTTTTTTTTAAGTAAATGAACAAAAAAGAGTAATTATAAATACCTAGAATATATCTCCGAACATTTAAATGCAAAAAGTCCATGGGTACAAGAGTATAAGAGTGTGAAGAAACTAAATAAAAATTACAAATCACTTAAAAATGAAGAGAAAACAATTACAAACTCCTAGAAGACAAAACTACCCTTGAGGATACCTAATTAATCTCAAAGAGAAAGGGCTACAGTAAAATGCTTAACAGATAAAAACTTGAAGGGAAAACGCGCCTTGGATAGTTTTATCCATATCTATTAGGGGACTTAACTATATTAGGTTATTACAAGGTAAAGAAGACACTCCAACACGCGTACATTTTCTTGTTGCACCTTCTAAGTCAGTTTATAAAAGATAGGCGTAATTATCGGATAAGACACTTATTTTCAAGATTTTTAAGAGAGAGAGTATTCTTACATAATTTAATTAAAAAATTAATCTAATTCATTTGACTCTACTGCTTTTTTTTTATATATGTATTTTTTCACTATTATGATGTCAGTTATCCTCTCTTATCATTTATCCGGAAAAAATAAATAAATAATTAATTAATTAAGTTAAGGACTGTGCTATTTGGCTCCGCATCTTCAAATTTTTGCCATAGTGGAAGAGGAGTGGGTCCCACTTTTGCTATTGTTTTCAAACTTAAAAATGCAGAGCTTGCCATGTCAATACGGAGCCGTGCGAGCCAAAGAAACTGCAGAGCCTAATGTCGTCATCCATTAAGAGTTTGGATGCCGTTACTAATTAAGGTTTTCTTTTTCTCTTTCGGCATTTGTCTTAAAAAAAAAATAATAAATAATAATAATAATAATTTGCTAGTCAGGGTATATTAATTGGCACTTGTATGCTTTCTTAATTTGGCACATTGATTAATTGTTGTAGCCACAACACAAGTAATGAGAAATCCATACAAACAGGAATAATATTAAAAGGCAAAAGGAGCCTCATATGATATTATTATTATTTATTTAGTAGGGAATTTCAAACAGGAGATGACAATCAATCGTTCAGTACTCTTGTACCTAACATAAGATATATATTTTCCTCAACGATCTTTATTCATTCTTCCTTGATATTTCGGAATTAGGGTTTTTATTTTATATATATATATGTATATGTATATGTATATATGCATGCAGTACTAGTAGTACTGCCTCAGTTGTGAGGTTTGGCCTTTTGGGTTTGTGCAGCTTCACCAGCGTAAGAGCAACACCCCAGGCATTCTCTTCCATAGTAACTTCGCCTGCAACAACCGTAGTAGCAAAGTCGACCACCGCGCGAATAATCACAGCCACGGCCACCCCCACCACGACCATCGCGGCCTGGACAATCGCCATGGTCACGCCCTCCATGACCATAAACGGGGAATCCACAGTAATTCCCCCCATTATTGGGAGCGGCATCCACTACAAAAGTCGCCGGAAGTTATTTTTTGAACATTTTAATGACCTGTGTGGATATAATACAATATATATATATATATTCCTCCATCTAAACAAAAAAGAAATAAGAAAACTAAGTGTACCATACTTAAAACATATATGTAAGTATATAATAATCACCTTTTTTGTTGTCGTGATCAGTGGAAGCCTTGGCAAGATCTCTAGCTGCCACCTCCGAAGATATGAGAAGAAGAACAGACAGTAAAAGTGCGAGGTAAAGGAAAGCCTTAGAACCCGTTCTTTCCGTTTCTCTCTTAGTATGTGGTCTCAACATAGAGCTGATATGTTGGAGAAAGGATGAGAGATTGAGTTCAATATTCTGTTATTTATATATGCGTGTGTGTGTCTGTGTGGATTTATAGGCTGAGACATAGAGTTACATGACCCCACAAGAATGCTAGCAAGGACGTCGAAGTATTTTATTTCGATCTTATCCCTTTAATTTCTCGACAGCTTATTATGCACTATTTTTAACAGCAAGTAATTCTCTTCTCTTCATTATTTATCAGTGTGTTACATTTATGTTCATAAATTATAATTGTCGCTTTATAAAATTGTTAAATTTGAGACTATAAGTACACAATTAATTATATATATGATATAATGAAAAGTCAAGTGAGCAAGAGTTTAAAAAAAAAAAAAAAAAAAACCAGTATGTCAAACTTAAGAATTGCGGGCTATTTGGTCAAATCATAATTAATTGCATTTTTTTGAAAATGTGATTAATTAAACTCAAGCCATATGTTGAAGCTGAAAGATATTATCTAAAGAACATGATCACATAATTTTCAAGTAGCATGTATGTAGAGATCGGGTAGTTGAGTTGACGATAATCAAATAATTAAGGAGGAATATGATCAAGTATATATATAGTAATTGATAGATTCATATACATACATACATACAAACATATATATATGTATAAGGGTTTCCACGTTCCCCATTCATGGATGCCATACTTGTCTGACATATTAACTGATTTGATGAAGATGCTTTGATATGATAGAGTAAGAGCAACAATACTGCACATCATATTCAGCGATGAGTTATATAGTCCGATTAATCCAACGAACATGTCAGATTATTGCATCACATTTTTCTTTCATAAGACACTGCAGTCATTCAAGTTGAAAATTCGAGTTTTTGGGAAAGAAAACACAATGAATTTAAAATGGAGATCCGTACGGAAGTTAAAAGCTAATTAGGCCATGATGCTGCCGCACATGCCTTTCGACCCTATCAGATTTTGGGCGTTTGGTCACTCAGTCACCAAACTGTCGGCTCCAAATAAAATAATAATAATGATGGTAAACCGTTGGTTTACTAAATGACAAACTTACCAGAAAAGTCCGCCGGAGGTTGGTACTCCTGCAAGTTTAGAAGGAGAATATTGAATAGGGTTAGGGGGAGAGAGTTAACTAGAGGTTAACTTTCTAATAAAAAGTGAAACTTACTAGAATATATTAAAATAAGAGTAATATAAACTTTACTACTCGTGAAAGTGGCATGTGTAACCTAATTATATCATTAAAGTGTAGGAGTTTGATTATATCATTAAAGTGTAGGGGTTTTAGGAAAATGCTAAACCACAAGCCTTGATTTTTTTTTTTTTTTCCAATAGAAAAAGGACAAACTTATACAAAATGTCAGGTCACCATACACAGAATACCAAATATACCCCAACAAAATTGTACTACTAGTGACTGTCAGATATTACTTACAATGATATAATAGGGAGTATTCCAACTCGATACTTGTTGTCACTATTAGAGGCCGTTGGTATCCTATCGTGACACTTACGGGTAATCCACAATAATGCTGAAAAGTTCGGCAACCGGCAGTCGCCAACCATGATACTGATTGTCACCGATCGTGATACTGTCAGTCTTCTCACCGAAAACCAAAAGAAACGCGCGCCCACACACACAAATGATCCCATTGAAAATGAGGACCTTTTTGTGTAGGAGAGGATATGATCTCACTTCCTCCGCAAGGAGGTCCTCTACATATATCTCCGCGAGGACCTTCATGTAGATGAGAGTGAGCACGGTCCACTAGGTGAGATTTAAGATCAATAGTTCGGGTGCATTTTCAAATTATAATTGAGATCATGTCAGTAATTCTGCTAAGTTTATAGATGGAAATGGACAAAGGGAGGACTTTAAACTGTTTTTATATATTATGGAGTATTTTGCATGATTTTAAATTCTAATGTCAAAATAATATTCTTCAATTAATTAATGGTTGAAGATTTTACAAAATGTTTTTTAGATTGGCGCTAATTGGTCCACCCAAATATGGTTGGCCTGTTGCCTAATTCCCTCGAAATCCTTCCATTGATTCAAGGCTGGGTGGGTCTGGCTTGGCTAGTAGCCACTCCTACACAGTGCATGGTCGGTCCAAACTGTACCTTTAACTTGAGACTTCGTTAGAATAATCTCTCTCTCTCTCTCCTTCCTTCTTCCTTTTTCGAAGAAATATAATTGGATTGTTTTTGAAATATGGCATATAACTAGAATATACGTTGCGTGAAAAATAAAGACAATAATTAATTAAAAGTTCACTCAAAAAAAGAAAAAAAAAAAAAAAGGTTTGGTGGTTAAAGAACCTAAGGTCGGTGAATCTCCCCCAGATTTGCCACGTCCTAGAATTTTGACTTCATACTTTTCATTCAAAGTCTTTTGAGAGTCCTCTCTTGACTTTCATGGACACGTTTTAAGCCCATCGAATTTCTTCACCGAAAAAAATGAGGCCCACTGTCTTCTCACAAAATAGGCTCTTCTCTAATTGCAGATTGAAACAAAAGGCTACATATATGTAATTATATTTTTATATATGTGGGTGTGTGTGTATGTGCAAAACGTGTGATTCAAAGTACTACATAGTGCCTCTTCATGCGCTATATAAAGAAGAGACAACCAACTTCCATTTCATCCTAAATTCAAAACAACACAAATACCAACTTCAGTTTTCAGTTTCAAAAAAAAAAAAAAAAAAAAAAAAAAAGCCTTGCTTCCTTAGTAAGCCGAAAATGAGTGTGGAGCTTTTGGACGCTGCGACCATTGTAAACTTCGTGGAGGACGAAGAAGCATTCCACGGTTTCATATGCGACCGCTTTGCTCACCTCGATACCAACCATGACGGCCGTCTTTGCTACGCCGAGATGCTCAAGGAGCTCAAGTCTCTGAGGGTCTTCGAGACACATTTCGGCATCGATGTCAAACCCGACCCCGGCGAGCTTGCTCAGGTCTACAACTCGCTGTTCCAGCAGTTCGATCACGACTCGAATGGCGCCGTTGATCTCGAGGAGTTCGAGGCCGAGACCAAGAGGATGATGCTTGCCATGGCGAACGGGATCGGTTTCTTGCCTTTGCAGATGGTGTTGGAAGAGGACAGCCTCCTGAAGAAAGCTGTTGAACGCGAGTCCGCTCAAGTTGCTGCTGCTTAAGGACCTTGACAACCTCAGCCTGATGTCATAATCTTGATTCGAGCTAATTTACTCTTGTTTTTCAGTCACCTGATTTTGATTGTTTCGTTATCATTAAAACTATGATTCGGTTGTAAGAATTCAGTGAGGCAAAAATTTTAATGTTGAATTACAATTTGATTTTTGTTAGTTGAATAAAATTTCATTCAGTTGGCATCTCGAGGGTGCCACTTGGACACAGTGCACTTGTAGGAGACCCGTCGCTTACACACACCATCCTTAATATCACTGAAAAAAAAAAAACAAAACAAAACAAAAAAACAAAAAAACAAACAAACAAACAAACTGTCCCATGCATAAATCCCTAGGAATACAATGAAAACTCGTTTAGATGTTCAAAATTAAGAGATAAAGATACGGTTCTTTTGCGTGGTAGATCCGTAACACAAAGGATATTATTTTAATGAGAAGGTGTGAGAAGAAGTGGTAAAGGAAGTCAAACTATGGTGTGAGTAATGAGAAAAACCCATGTCACCGCCAATTATAATGTTGTCGATTATGAGTAGAGAGATTGCTCAAATCAGTAATGACACGGTGAGCGAACTTAGAATGTCACTTGTAGTGGTGGTATAGTGCAGTATGTGTAAGGTGGCCGTGGTGCCGGAGGTCTTGAAGCTTGAGTTGGAGAGTCTGCATTAAGTTGTAGGTGGGATTGTATTGTGTATGAACTAAGCGGATTGTATTGACATTGTGAAGATTTACGGGGGAGAAGATGACGACGCAAGGGGGTAGGTTTTTTTTCATAGGTTATGGAGAATAGAAGAAAAAGAGGGAATCGCATGAGCTTACTACTCCGACACCCAACAGAATTGTGGAAATTGTGAGATTGAATATATTTACACAAACAAAATTTAAACTTTCCTAATCTAGCTAATTAGCTTGAATCGAGGATTTTTACAAATTAAATACATTTAAAATCTAAACTAGGAACTAACTAGATAACTACGAACATAACCTAAACTATGTATATATTTATGTGTGTGTGTGTGTGTGTGTGTGTGTATTGTAGGCTGAGATATAGAGTTACATGACCCCACAAGAATGCTAGTAAGGACGTTGAAGTATTTTTATTTCGATCTTATCCCTTTAATTTCTCGACAGCTTATTATGCACTAATTTTTTTGCCGCAAGTAATTCTCCTCTCTTCCTTATTTATCAGTGTGTTACATTTATGTTCATAAATTATAATTGTCGCTTTATAAAATTGTTAAATTTGAGACTATAGGTACACAATTAATTATATATATGATATAATGAAAAGCCAAGTGAGCAGGAATTATATAAAAAAAAAAAAAAAAAACTAGTATGTCAAACTTAAGAATTGCGGGCTATTTGGTCAAATCATAATCAATTGCATTTTTTTTAAATGTGATTAATTAAACTCAAGCCATATGTGGAAGCTGAAAGATATTATTTAAAGAACATGATCACATAATTTTCAAGTAGCATGTATGTAGAGATCAGGTAGTTGAGTTGACGACAATCAAATAATTAAGGAGGAATATGATCAAGTATATATATAGTAATTGATAGATTCATATATATACATACATACATACATACATACATACATACATATATACATATAAGGGTTTCCACGTACCCCATTCATGGATGCCATACTTGTCTGACATATTAACTGATTTGATGAAGTTGCTTCAGCGATGAGTTGTATATAGTCGGATTAATCCAACTGACATGTCAGATTATTGCATCACATTTTTCTTTCCAAAGACACTGCAGTCATTTCAAGTTGAAAATTTGAGTTTTTGGGAAAGAAAACACAATGAATTTAAAACGGAGATTCAAAGGGATGTTAAAAGCTAATTAAGCCATGATGCTGCCACACATGCCTTTCGACCCTATCAGATTTTGGGCGTTTGGTCACTCAGTCACCAAACTGTCGGCTCCAAATAAAATAATAATAATGATGGTAAACCGTTGGTTTACTATAAATGACAAACTTACCGGAAAAGTCTCGCCGGAGGTTGGTTACTCCTGCAAGTTTAGAAGGAGAATACTGAATGGGAGAAAGAGTTAACGAGTAGTTAACTTACTAATAAAAAGTGAAACCATTGGCTGGCTTACTATTAAAATAATAACGAGTAGTTAACGAGTAGTCATATAATCTTTACTGCTCGTGAAAGTGGCATGTGTAACCTAATTATATCATTAAAGTGTAGGAGTTTTAGGAAAATGCTAAACCACTAAGCCTTGATTTTTTTTTTTTTTCAATAGAAAAAAGACAAACTTATACAAAATGTCAGGTCACCATACACAGAATACCAAATATACCCTAACAAAATTGTACTACTAGTGACCGTCAGATATTACGTACAATGATATAATAGGGAGTATTCCAACTCGATACTTTGTTGTCACCTATTAGAGGCCGTTGGTATCCTATCGTGACACTTACAGGTAATCCACAATAATGCTGAAAAGTTCGGCAACCGACATCGCCAACCATGATACTGATTGACACCGATCGTGATACTGTCAGTCTTCTCACAGAAAACCAAAAGAAACGCGCGCACACACACAAAATGAACCCATTGAAAATGAGGATCTTTTTGTGTAGGAGAGGATATGATCTCACTTCCTCCGCATGGAGGTCCTCTACATATATCTCCGCAAGGACCTTCATGTAGATGAGAGTGAGCGCTGTCCACTAGGCGAGATTTAAGATCAATAGTTTCAGTGCATTTTCAAATTCTAATTAAGATCATGTCAGTAAATCCGTTAAGTTTATAGATGGAAATGGACGAAGGGAGGACTTTAAACTGTTTTTTTTATATTTAGAGTATTTTGGATGATTTTAAATTCTAATGTCAGAATAATATTCGCCAATTAATTAATGGTTGAAGATTTTACAAAATGCTTTTTAGATTGGCGCTAATTGGTCCACCCAAATATGGTTGACATGTTGCCTAATTCCCTCGAAATCCTTCCAATGATTCGAGGCTGGGTGGGTCTGGCTTGGCTAGTAGCCACTCTTACACAGTGCATGGTCGGTCCAAACTGTACCTTTTAACTTGAGACTTTGTTAAAATAATCTCTCTCTCTCTTCCTTCTTCCTATTTGAAGAAATATAATTGGATTGTTTTTGAAATATGGCATATACCTAGAATATGCGTTGCGTGAAAAATAACAACAATAATTAATAAAAAGTTCGCTCAAAAAGAAAAAAAAAAAAAGGTTTGGTGGTTAAAGAACCTAAGGTCGGAGAATCACCCTCAGATTTGCAACGTCCTAGAATTTTGACTTTATACTTTGCATTCAAAGTCTTAAGCCCATCGAATTTCTTCACCGAAAGAATGAGGCCCACTGTCTTCTCACAAAAAAGCCTCTTCCTAGTTGCAGATTAAAACAAAGGCTACATATATATAAATATATTTATATATTTGTGGGTGTGTGTGCGTTATGTGGAAAACGTGTGATTCAAAGTACTACATAGTGCCTCTTCATGCGCTATATAAAGAAGAGACAACCAACTTCCATTTCATCCTAAATTCAAAACAACACAAACACCAACTTCAGTTTTTAGTTTCCAAAAAAAAAAAAGAAAAAAAGCCTTGTTTCCTTTGGTTCCTTTGTAAGCCGAAAATGAGTGTGGAAATTTTGGACGCTGCCACCATTGTAAACTTCGTGGAGGACGAAGAAGCATTCCACGGTTTCATATGCGACCGCTTTGCTCACCTCGATACCAACCATGACGGCCGTCTTTGCTACGCCGAGATGCTCAAGGAGCTCAAGTCTCTGAGGGTCTTCGAGACACATTTCGGCATCGATGTCAAACCCGACCCCGGCGAGCTTGCTCAGGTCTACAACTCGCTGTTCCAGCAGTTCGATCACGACTCGAATGGCGCGGTTGATCTCGAGGAGTTCGAGGCCGAGACCAAGAGGATGATGCTTGCCATGGCGAACGGGATCGGTTTCTTGCCTTTGCAGATGGTGTTGGAAGAGGACAGCCTCCTGAAGAAAGCTGTTGAACGCGAGTCCGCTCAAGTTGCTGCTGCTTAAGGACCTTGACAACCTCAGCCTGATGTCATAATCTTGATTCGAGCTAATTTAGTCTTGTTTTTCAGTCGTCTGATTTTGATTGTTTCGTTATCATTAAAACTATGATTCGGTTGTACGAATTCAGTGAGGCAAAAATTTTAATGTTGAATTACAAGTTGATTTTTGTTAGTTGAATAAAATTTCTTTCCGTTGGCATCTCGAGGGGCCACTTGGACACAGTGCACTTGTAGGAGACGCGTCACTTTTACACACCATCCTTAATATGACTGAGAAAAAAAAAAAAAAAACAAAAACAAAAAAACAAACAAACAAACAAACTGCCCCATGCATAAATTTTTAGTTTCGAAAACTAGTTTTTAAAAATTTAACAGAAGCATGATACGGATCAAATTGCATATATAAAAATTTTTCTCAAAAATTTTTCTGGTGACAATACTTATATTAATTTAATAAAATAAATTAAAAAGAAAGTTTAGAAATTGGCCGTTATCCGATTAGGTCCTTCGAAACAGCAACGATTCTTTCTCAGCGTTTTCCAGATCACAATGACCAGGAAATGAGCGGGCGTTTCTGAATTTGAATTTGATCACACACTTGAATTTTGATTCACTTTGCGTTCTCAACTCATGAGACAAAGTAAAGAAAAGATGAGAAAATACTATCTGAAGGAAAAGTTTTTACGTATATTTTTTTTCTCTGTCAAAAAGGAATTAAATATATCTTAAAGATATATCAAAAATGTACCCTCTTTTTAGTATTGTAGAGAAATAACTAGCACTCCTCCCTTTTTTTTTTTTTTTTTTTTATTTTGAACTATTCAAAATAAAATAACCGATATTTTCTTTTCCACATATACCAAAATTCAAAATTTAAGATTCAAAATTCCACATACACTCTGTGGATATTATGTGAACCCCCCTGTGGTGCACAACTACGATGTGGTCCTTACCACATTGTATAATCTTTAATTTAAAACTTTTTTAAATTTATTTTAAATAATCATATTATTTAAAATACAAATTAATCCAATTAATTTATTGTATGAATATTAATATATAATTCTCAATTCTAAATTAATAAATTAACCCAACATAAAATAATGTTCACATGATTCAATGGAGCCGTTGAGAAGAACTATGGACTTTATAATTTTAAGCTTTAATAATTTTGACAATTAATTAACACATTAATTAAGATATTAAAATTATTAATTCCAAATTATTCCACTAAAAATTTGAAATTGCACTCTTAAAATTATAAAACTAATTATATTCAAAGAATTTGAATTGCCCATTGATATAATCACTACATATAAATCAATCCTCCATAAACGATTCATAATTAAAACTAGGTATTTCTATTAACTTCTTTAATTATATTTTTCTCCTTAAGTGCTATTGATTCTCTAATGAATAATATATTTATGATCTAATCATAAATTAAGCACTCTTATTATTCAAGTTCCGAATCAACACTTAAAGGAACCGTCCATCTAACTTTTTTACGAAGAATAGATTTTATCTTGTATATTAATATTCCCAGCTACTTATTATATTATATTTCCAATATACCAAGAATTTGACACTTTCATTTGTGTCATTACTCGATATGTCAAAAAATATGATACAATAAATAGGAGTCTATTAATTATTCAGAATTAAGATCGATTCATTTATGACCATCATTGATTAATTTTGAATGCTCTATATGACAACAGAAATTATTAGAAATTCATAATTAATCGTGTTCCAGTCCTATATAATTAAATTATATAAAGCACTTTCATTCTAATAATCTCATTATTAGCAATTCGGATAAGATTATTTCATTCAGAATGTAATAAATCACGCTACTAATTTTAAATTAAAGATCCTAACTTTAATTTTTAATTACGGATAAATTTAGATTATTTTACTTTAAATATCATCCTCTGTATATAACACTTATATACAATATTTAAAGTCACATTTAAATAATTTAGGGTTTTTGATATTTATAAAACATCTTAATATGCATGCAAAAATAATATTGAAAAAATCCTCAGATTAAATCAATAAATAATACATCTTATTTGTTTATAGGCACATATCCCAACATAAATCCCTAGGAATACAATGAAAACTCGTTTAGATGTTCAAAATTAAGAGATAATGATAAGGTTCTTTTGCGTGTTAGAAACCGTAACACAAAGGACATTATTTAATGAGAAGGTGTGAGAAGAAGTGGTAAAGGAAGTGGAACTATAGTGTGAGTAATGAGAAAAACCCGTGGCATCGCCAATTATAATGCTGTCAATTATGAGTAGAGAGATTGCTCAAGTCGGTAATGACACGGTGAGATGCTCCATCATCAAGGAGTGAATTTAGAGTATCACATGTAGTGGTGGTATAGTGTAGTACGTAAGGTAATCACGGTGCCGGAGGTCTTGGAGCTTGAGTTGGAGAGCCTGCCGTCAAGTTGTAGGTGGGATTGCATTGTGTATGAACTATGCGTACTGTTTCAACATTGTGAAGATTTACGGGGGAGAAGATGACGACGCAAGGGGCTAGGTTTTTTTTTCCTAGGTTATGAGAATAGAAGAAAAAGAGGGAAACTCTGGAGCTTACTGCTCTGACACCCAATAGAATTGTGGAAATTATGACATAGTTTTTCCATTCATGAGATTGAATATATTAACACAGACAAAATTCAAACTCTCCTAATCTAGCTAATTAGCTTGAATCGAGGATTTTTTACAAATTAAATACATTTAAAATCTAAACTAGGAACTAACTAGATAACTACGAACATAACCTAAACTAAATTAATTACATAAAACACATAAATAAATGAATAATATTATTTACATTCTCATATACAACCCACCCAAAACACCATTAGAGCAAAGGAACCTAGGCATACCAAATGATTGTCAACTGATCTAGAGTTTCGTTGAAAGATAACTATTACACTTTAAAAGACTCCTAAAATAGATTAGCAGCAGCATAAACACTCGATCGATAGGAAGTTGAATGTGGGACAGGTATCTTTCCTATTACATTCAATTAAGAAGGAACTTATTTATGTAATAATAATAATAATCATAATAATGAAAAGTAGTGCTATATTTGAAATTAAAATTATAAAAAATGTTATTATTGAAATTAAAAAGAAGGGAATTTGATATAAGATTGTTATTGAAAGTATATTTGTTAACCTTTCCAAAAAAAAAAAAAAAAAGTGTATTTGTTAATTTATATGTATGGGATCCACACCATATATTGTGGTAATATTAGAAATGAAAGTTTAAAAAGTAGTACTAGATTTGAAATTAAAACTTTTAGAAGTAATTATTATTGAAATTAGTCAAAATAAAGGAAAAAAAATGCATATTTGATGGAGATTATATAGTTATTCCTTTATTTAATGGAGATTATATAGATTATACAGTACATGGTTGGTCAAACTGCACCTTTTAACTCGAAACTTCTTATAGTAATCTCTTTTTTTTTTTTTTTTTTTTTTAAACTTTTTCCGTAAGGAATGTACTTAGATTGTCTTATTTTTGAAATATTGCACATAACCAAAATATATTTTACATGATGATTGTGGATATAGTCTAATGAGAAAATATGGTATCTGACTAAAAAAAATACTTTGCATAAAAAATATGATTAAAAAAAGTTCTTTTAAGAAAATAATTAAAAAATGATGTCGGTGCATGGTGGTTAAGGAAACGAAGGTCGGTGAATCCACTACGATGTGCGATGACCCACAATTTTTGACTTTCCCACTTGTCATTCAAAAAACCTCTCAGAGTCTTCTCTTTACTTTTAATGGACACGCTTTAAGCTCATCGAATTTCTTCACCGAAACGGGGGTTCCCAACCCACCCAAGGAGCCCACTGACTCCCCCCAATAAGGCCCTTCTCCCATGGAGCCCAGTATTAACGAAACCCATCTAATTTTGGTCTCCGTTAGAACAGAATCTCTAGTCTATTACAGGTTAAAACAACTGACCATATTTTATATATATATACATATATATATATTTATGTATGTATGTGCAAAAAGTGTGATTCAAAGTACTACACAGTGCCTCCAAGTCCGCTATATAAGGAGAGAAACCAACTTCTACTCCATTATAAATTCAAACCACACAAACACCAGCTTCCTAAATTCAAACCATACAAACTCCAGCTTCCAGCCGAAAATGAGTGTAGAAGTTTTGGACGCTACCACCATTGTCAACTTCGTGGAGGATGAAGAAGCATTCCATGGTTCCATATGCGACCGTTTTGCTCACCTAGATGCCAACCATGACGGCCTTCTTTCCTATGCCGAGATGCTCAAGGAGCTCAAGTCTTTGAGGGTCTTCGAAACACATTTCGGCATCGATGTCAAGCCCGACCCTGGAGAGCTTGCTCAGGTTTACAACTCACTGTTCCAACTGTTCGATCACGACTCGAATGGCGCAGTTGATCTGGAAGAGTTCAAGGCCGAGACCAAGAGGATGATGCTTGCCATGGCGAACGGAATGGGTTTCCTACCTTTGCAGATGGTGTTGGAAGAGGACAGCCTCTTGAAGAAAGCTGTTGAACGCGAGTCTGCTAACCTTGCTGCTTAAGGACCTCGAGATCAGCCTGATGTGACAATTTTGATTGGAGTGAATTTTATTATTTGTTTTTCAGTCATCTGATTTTGGTTTGTATCATTAACGTTAGAAGTATGATTCTGTTGTCTGAATATGGATTCAGTGAGGCAAAATTTTTAAAGTTCAACTAAAGTTGGTTTTGTTGGTTGAATAAAATCTCTATCCAGTATTTACAAACAAATATTTGTATAACTAGGCCTAAAATACAAAATAACGTATGCTCAAAGAAACAAAGACATCTCAGGAGACGGAATGAAGGGTAGAATGCTTTCCCCGAAAAGCTCGAACAACGATACCAGAAGATGCCCAGAATCCAAGTCATCCTTCCAGACCTGTGCCAGGATAGATGATGTGTTCAGATAACGACCACTGCCGTTGTTCTTTGTACCTCTGCTGGCGGAAACAATCTCAACAGGTGTATGTGACGAAGTTGATGATGGACCTGCATTAGTGTCTCCTGAATTACTAAAGCAACTGTTTCTCCTGGCAATTGGGATGGGAGCGAATTTGATGACGGTGTGGAGATTGGGCCATCGATTTCCATTCTCTTGGGTGGGGGCTGCTGCTCCATGTCCTCCATGCTTGCCTTACGTTTTTCTAGATGATTCAAAGGAAAAAACAATTTTAGTGAAATCCATACTGTTTCCGTGAATTGTGCAACCCGTACCATGGTATTGAGCCTCAAGAGGAAGAAGCATGATTTGAGAGGCAACAGAAAGGAACCCACTTAAAGGCACGCTAGTACCTACTCTTAATAAACCCATACAGATAAAAATAGTATTCTAACAACTCCATGGAGACGGGGTTTTTCATGAAAAAGGAAAGCACATGTTAAAGCATGTGCCATCCTGTAAATTATACATGAGACCGAACCCACAACACCCCACCCCCCCAGAACGATTATTATTTCACTCTATATGACTCCTAAAATAGATCAGCAGCACACACACTCGATAGGAAGTTGAATGTTTGACAGTTATTTCTCCTAGAGCATTCAGTTAAAAAGAAACTTACTTGGTGTTACAGTAGCAACTCTGGCATTCACTTTCCAGCTATGATGTGGAACAGGAGATTGCAAAGGTGGGAAGATCTTGAGCCGATCGTAAATGCAATTACCCGCTGCACGCTAGAAAGATACATGCTCTTATTTGTGTGCCGTTCTTACGATTTTCCCACTAGAATATTAAAATACAGCTATAGGAGACTCACCAGTAAGGCTCCATAAACACGCCAACCTTCATATCTCTTCATTCCGTTCTTTTGCTTCTCCAGAAGCAGCTCTGGTTCAAGAAGTTTTAAATATGGCTTGAGATTTGGCAATACAAGAAGGCGAACCTACTCACAAGACATATCACAAACTCAAAATCTCTCAAGGCGAGTAGAAATATCACGTCCATTCCAAAAAAAAATGTAGATTGATCAAATCACTGGTCTAGAAACAAGGTTGGGAAATTCATTAGGAATATTTAAGCCATAGGGAGAAAAATATCACCAAACAGAAATTAAATGTGCTAGTGTGAAAGAGCATGATAAAATACCACATTGGGTCCCAGGGCTGTTAACCCTTGAATTGCACCATAGTGTTGAGTCATAGCCCGTTTCGGGTCCAAAAATGCATTGACTAAAGTTTTTGTAAGACGCGTCTGGAGAGTGTTATAAACATGCCCAAATCTGCAAAACATGTTGAAACTTGAATTCCAGTGCATATACAAACATCCAGACCCATAGATATGTAGTACCATTCTTTAAAAGCAGAACAGTTTCAGTGAGCCAATTGGAAAGAGAAGTCACATCGATAATATTGGTATGTCAGTGATGCTAGCCCATGTCAATTAAAATAGTGGCAATCAATCTCACAAAGAAAATTTACATGCAGCAAAGAGATCTAAAGTTTTCCCACATTTTAGCAGAATATATTCTCAAGTTTTGGGTTGTTACATGACACCTGATCTGTAAACACTCTGATCTAGGTTCAGAAGTGACCAGGTGGTAAAGCCTATGGTTCAACGACGGTTTGGAACCAGAAATCCACAAAATGAAGGACTGGGAAATTTGTTTGCTTTACTACGTGATCACAATCAGGGAGTGCGGCAATCTACAGAATGTCATATGTTTCGGCTAGATAAAGCAATTCAAAAACATTTGCAAAATGAATCTGCAGCGTAACCCCTATAGCAGTTACTACACCATCGACAAGTGAGGTTGGCTAAGCATAAAGAAATGGAAGCATGTCAATAAGAATATATGAAATCTCAAACTCAATTCCCTGGACTCTTACTTACTGCACATCAAATTTATAATAAAAGCTAACCTTCTGCATATTGAAGCAACCAGGTATGCCGTGAAGTCTCTGAGTTGCCAATGGTTGTCTGAAAACCTATTACCTAATCTTTTGGCAACGAGGCAAGTCACCACAGACGGCATCAATTGATGCAGCTGGAAAGGAGAAAAATTCCTCTCAGATTCTACAATGTAGACCTTTCACACTATCTTCTAAAGATACTCATATACTATACTTGTGAGAAGACTTAGAACTGCAGAAGATGACAGAGCCAGCAAGGAAAACATAATAACTCCTGTTGCAGATCTTCATCAACATCCAAAGATACTAATCAAATGTGCTATAAACAGTCAAAATAATTATCAGATTTTTAGCACCGGGAATTTTTATCCAGTCAGGTCTGCAACAGCTGTGATAACTATAGAATATAAGCAGGTTAAAAATGTTACGTCCCCAGTTTCCACATGCAAGTTGATTTGTGTGTGCGTGTGTGTATAAGCACTGCTGTTAAGACTCTCAAGCCTCGTAAGCCATAATTTGAGTTCAAATGCAGAAGCAAATACTAAAAAACAAATACCAACTTACATAAGGCTCTATGTGTATATTAGGATTTTGTAGAAGGCTCCAAACAAGCCGCATCAAAGCAAACAGAAGATGATAATCATTCAAGCCACGAGCCACCTGAATAACAATAATTAACAGTAGAAATAAGTACCCATAGACTACATGTAATGCTCTAATCTGTTTATGTTGATCATATGGTCAAGAATTATTACCTCATCAGCTATAAAACATGTGAAGTAAGGAACTAATGGATGAAGTCCCGAGTCTGTGGCCAAACTCACTAATGCTTCTTTAAACAGAACTGAATCAGACTTGCTCACAACAAGTTCAGTGATTCTGTCAAAATATAGCTGCAACAGGGAGGGGGGGGGGAAGGAAATTAAAAACTGCAACATGAAAACAAACTACGTGTAAAACCTTAGTATGGTAATTAAGGAATGCTATGTACCTGAAGCTCCCTAGATAACACATGCTTAACTGGTAGTTTAATGTCAACATGAACGTCATCCTTCTGTTCATCCTTTTTGCTATCAGAAGGAGCTGCAATCACTATCAGAAAAGAAAACCAATCAGGTCCAAAATTTAGACGACAAACTTGACTGACAATAACCTAAGAATTCAATTAGATATCATGTTCCTAACTATTTAGGATATTTTCGAAAAGGTAATTTCCATACAAAGTTGTTAGGAATAACATCAATCGTTTTTATGAAGTTCCCGTACAACAAGCGTCAGAGGCTTAATATCTTCATATTCCCGATATATACCTACTCAAGCATTCTAAGTTTGGAAAATTGGCATATTAAAAAAATATATATCTTTTTATCAACCTTTGTTTTCTTAAATGAAAAAGAGTAAAAGGCAGACCTTCTACTGGAGCATTCTCCGGAATTGCAGGTTGTACGCCGTCAATAGCTAGCCAGTGACAAAAAACCGCAGTATCAAGAGGTACTTTTGGTAAAGGAGCCTCAATCACCTACATTTGAACATAATGGAATATCAAAGGAGAGTTTGCACAAAACAAGTAACAAGGCAAACAAAAAACTCCAGCAACTACTACTTACATCTTTAAAATCTACATCCTTGTCATCGATGTAAAACAAATCCCTATGTCCAACAGCTCTTTTGAATCGCAATTGACCCCCAGAGGCAAATCCGTAAACAGGCTGATTCACAAAGCTCACAAAAGATCAATAGAATCTAAAAGAAAAAGTTTGGAAACTTCAATAATTTCACATGAAGCTAGAGAACTAGTACTTTTCACACTATTACAACTTTGCTACTTTCAAATTATTCTACTCAAAATTAAATTCCTCTAACACGGTACTCTTCACACTATTCAACTAAAAACAAAGGAAAAAAAGCATAGGAGCTGATAGGAACCTGGAAATAAAGACATATTATTGGCTCAAAATGGAACTACAATAACAGAAAAAAACACGATAACGGAGGGAATTCGAGAACCCACAAGCCTCCCAATGGCCTCACCAAACCCCTTCAATCAAAGAATACTCATGTCCCTTCTCTCAATAACCCTTCACACCTTTTATACTAACTATCCTAATCAGCCCCCTCCCTAATACTCAGCTACTAACACTAATATTTAGCTACTAACACTAGGTTCCTAACAGGAACACAATAGTAAAACGCCGAAACCATACACATTTTAAATATTTCAAAGACTCACCTCAACATTTCTTAAATCGAGTGCAGCATCAACATCATCTACCATCATCCGAGTTCTCCTCGAATGGCGCATACATTTAACCGCCTCCTGGAGTTACACGAGAAGAAAGATTATGGGACCGTTAGTTTTTAAAATAATCACTGTTATAGAACGACAGCAAATTGTCAAAGAAAAAATCTTTTTTATTTAAAAAAAAAAAAAAAAAAAAAAAAAAAAAAAAACAGAGAGAGAGAGATTAATTCATTACAAAAGAAATCTACAGCCCCAAAAGGTGTATGTAAGTTCTTCCATGGTCTCAATTTACTAAAAACTCTTCAAAATGCAAATAATAGGAAAAAGTTGCACAACAGATTTCCTTGAATATCAAAAAATACCCAAATTTCCAGTGCATAACGACGGACTTGATTATCAATTTCCCAAACATTATTGTATATGTATACACACACAAATAAAGAAAAGAAAAATCGAATCAGAAACAGAAAAAGAAGAAGTGAAAAGGAAAAGACCTGCATAATCTCACGCAAACGATACTCGACGTCGGGAGCGAGAGAAAGCGCGACATCGGAAGACAAATTGTTGATGCCAATGCTCTGAGCAATCACCTCGACGTTCTCTTTCGGCACAATGCTCATTATTATTCTCCTCTGCGATTTGATTACAGATTGTTCTGCTACAGTTACGAGCTAGACCAGAGCAAAAAATTAGCAGCTACTTTTTAGGCAAATTGTTGGTTCTGCTTCTGCCGTTGAAGAAGAAGAGGTGAGTTTTCCTGCTGCTTTGTTTTTTTTTTTTTTTTTTTTTTTGCCCTCTTTTTTCTTCAATATTTATTTTCCCGGTAACCAAACAAAACCCTAACATGTACTTGGCCTCTTGGGAGGAAGAAAGGAGCCGAGGCTCAAAGGCTTACCATAAAACGGCAATGGTGGCGTTAGCGGGTTGGAAGATAAGTCGATCCGACCCGTTTTAAGTGTCGTATGCTCGCTGTTGAGATATCAGACTCCGAGTGTGTCAGTGTGTTAGAAGAACAGATATGGAAGTACCGGGTAACAAACTTCTTTAATATTTTTTGTTTTCATTTTTTAAGGGATACTGCTTCAAATTTAATGTAACTATTTTACAATTATCATTTTGAGATAAATAACATTTTAACTATAGTAATTGAAGTAGATAAGTAAATAACAAGAACAGGTTACTCATTTTAATTATTTATTATGTAAAAAAAAACTTCTTCTTTTTTTTTTTTTTTTTGAAAATGTAAAAAATCTATTCACTATTGTATTAAACTTTAGAAAATTTTCAACTTTCATGTTAAGAAATTTAATAATTTAATTAAAAAAATGAATAATCAAATTGACACGATACTTCTAATATTCTTAATAACCCATTAAAATTTGAGGAAAACATCTTATTGACATAAATTTAAAATTATTATATAAATATATACAAAAAATTAATAATAGATTAATATGATAAAAATTAAAATAAATTAAATTAAAATTTATATATATTGATAAAAAAAAAATTTTATTATGTTTATTAATAGATAAAAAAGGAGTTATTATTTAATAATTTTCTTTAAAAAATTTTTCTTTATCCTTTAAATCTTTAATTTTTTTAATCTTATACCAATTTTTGTCCTGACATCAAAATGAAAGTTACGAGAACAAGAGAATTTTCAAGAAGCTATGTGTTCCTTTGGGGGGCTGGCGTGTTGTTCTTTTCCTTTTTTTTTTTAGATTTTTTTTTGCCCTCCTAACAGTCCAATTTTCCCCTTGGATGTATCTTCAATACCAAAAAAAACGACAGCCACTTGACGAGTTCCACACAAAAGAGAAGTGAGGACTCAAAGTGATAAGTGTCACAAAGATTTCTTCTTCTTTGCTTCAAAAAAACTCACTGCAACGATCATAGCTAAAAACTACTACAATGATACTAATCTATATTATACAGCTCTTTTCATTCTCCTTCCTTACTTGTTACGTCAACATTACATGATGATCACGTCAATACCATATAGATTTTTTTTTTATTTGTTTTGTTTGTCTATTTTATACACACTTAACGTGTGTTGTCAACTAGTTTATTGAATAATGGTAGGGATGAAACTCTAATAAAACTCTCTCTCTGACACTGGAAGCTAGGTTTGCCCAAAGCTAATTCCACCTCCTACTTGCCTTGGCTAAAGGCTAAGAGGCTAACAACAAAGTCGGCAAAGATGGAGAAATTTCAAAATGTTAGAAGCACATGCTGATTAAATACACCTTAGAAGTTTGTTTGTTTGTTTGTTTTTTTGTTTTTTTTTTTTAAATACTGGAATAATATAATAATTTCAGTTTAACAAAATCTTTTTTTTTTTTTTTTAACTATAGATCATTTTACCAAATCAGTTGATATTTGTGTTGTTTTTACGTACGCACTGTGTCTTCAAAATACAAGATTGTGAGACTCATTTCTTTGACTTTCTTTAACATTGACATTTGTACGAGAAAGACTTAATCTATATTTAAGGATATTTATCTGTCCTAACATACTTTATTCCTTTTTTATTCATTTTTTTCTAATTTAAAGACGAAGGACTTGAACTCAATTCCTTATATTGAAGTTATCTACAACCAATTTCTTAGTCTAAACTTTTGGGCATCCAAAATCACCCATACTTCCCTTATTGGTAATTTGGCACCATGTCCAATTCTTGAATATGACAATTCACATTTCTATAAACTTTGGTATCATAAAAACTGGTTTGCTAGCTTATAAGTTTCCCTTTCAATTGCTTCCAAAAATAAAAATAAAAATCCCAGTCTCTTTATTGCTAAATTTAGTCATTTTCCATGACTTTATTGGTTCCTATAAAGATTAGAAACACCCACTTTTGGGAAAGGAAAAAAAGAAGATACTCAAGAAGATCTTAAACAACCCCAATAGGCAAAAATACGAGAGTGACTACCCTTTTATCTAGTGGCTAGGCCAAACAGACCTTAAAAGGGATATTGGAATGTGTCTGTTTTTTCATGTTGAGGAAACCAAACAGACCCCTAAAGGTGGTTTACCTAGAGGCAAGAAGCTGTAGCCAAAAGGAATAGAAAATAGACATGACCCCAACAGCAAGCAAACTTTTATCTGAGCCCAATCCCACCGTAAGCCATGTGCAAAAAAAGTTTGTATATGCACAAAAAAAAAAAAAAAAAAATCTATTCTTTCTATCTAATCTCCACTTTTCAGTCTCCATTACTTTTTTTTTTCTTTTTCTTTTTTTTTCTTTTAAATTTAAAAGCACTTGTCCAGCTATAAAGCTTTACCCTGCCCACAAATATTATGAACTAATTCTAGCTTGTTTAAATTTACCCACACTCAAAAAAGGCTAATTATCTCCTCTTTCAGCCTCCACATCGGCAGACAATTAGGAATGCAAGTGGCTTTCATAAGTATCATCTAAAAATTATAATTTAATGAGATTTACTTATGAGTCCATTATATTTCCTTCTCCTAAATATCTTTGTGATCGTTCTGTCCCGTAAACAAGCTCAGATTTACATTAGGGTCATGGGAGGACACGTGCCCGCCTCAATTTTTTTAAATTTAAATTATATCCTATTTTTTCTAAAAATTTTATACTATTTCCCGTTTCAATTTTTTTTTTCTCAAATTTGTCATATAACACTCAACTTATTCTTATATTAAACTTTTTATCTTATAAAGTTATTAATTTTAAAAAATTTCTCCTTATATATGTTCTCATTAATAGAAATTTATGAATCTGTCATTGTGTATAGGATTATGTGTGTGTATTACTTTGTGTGATTATGGAATTATATGTTATCCTTTCTTACTAATAAAGTATGATTAGTAAAAGCTTAATCTGTTGGTTAGTACAACTGACTTATAACTTTTATAACTAGTAAGGAGGTCATTTCAACATTTATAACTTTTGCCAGAAAAAAAAAATATATATATACACATATTTATATATAATTTTGGAGATCTCATCAACACTCTTGGAAATTCTTTCACTGTAGTTGTAGAATCTCAGAAAAAGTTTCCCATAAGTGGTGTTTCACATGAGATGGGTATCACTAGTGGGTTGGTTAGAAGCGTCTTCTCAAGAACCGGGCTGTTGGAACTCATGACAACAATGTGAGTTTCTCATTCTCTTACCAATATCTGTTGTTTTTTTGTTTTGTTTTTGTTTTTGTTTTTTTTTTTTCACTATCATTTTATTTTGAATATGAATTCTCATTATGGAAATGCTTCTTCAAATTGGGTATGCAACAAATTCTAGTGGGTCTTTTTTAATCACATCAAATATGCACTTCTTCATCACCTTTGTATTATTACCAATTTCCAAACTGAATTGCCATTTTTTTTTTTCATGTGTGAATATAATTTTTTTTGTTCTTTTTTCAAGGTAAGAAGCAATATGACTGAAAAGAGAAGATGGAAGAACTCAGTTAGATCATACCTGTGCGGCGATGAACACAGGTCGGTACTGTCGGAGGATGATTCCGCTTCGCTTTCTGAGAACACGGTCACGCCGCTGAATTCAGTCCTTGCAGAGAAGGACTCAGATTCTGTAATGAGCTTTGAGGCTATAATTCCAGAGCTAAATTCAGTCCTTGAAGAGGAGGAATCTGGTTCAGTTAGGAGCTCGGAAGCTACGGTTACGCAACCAATGGAAGAAGATTATGTACAACTGGCCTCCAAATACATAAAACGGGAACAAGCGGCAATAATCATACAGTCAGCATTTAGAGGCTTTCTGGTTATTACATACCGTCATATACACTCAAATTTTTTTTAAAATACAGATTTTTCTTGTAAATATATAGAATTGTGTTGAATATTGAATCAAAAAGAGTTGTGTATGTTGTCATGAATTTGTCATTTTGAGAATTCTGGCTACTTTTTTAGTCATTTTTGGGGTGCTTTGAATTTTCAGGCGAGGCGTGAAAGTGAAGGAACCAAGTTCAAGGGTGGTGAAACTCCGAGTAGAGAGTCACTGGGTACGTCAATGGAAGTTCAAACAGGAAATTCAGTGGAAGATTTCTCTGCTCAAGAAGAAAGAACGATTGCTAATCGCCGAGCGCAACAGAAAGTCAGAACTCTAGTTATAAAGGTTAGTAATCTAGTTTCTGCTTACTAAATCAAGATCAAAGTAGTCGGTAAAACTTGTACAAGTTTAATGAATGAATGATCATAGAGGAAAACAAATAGAGAACGGTTTAACAATCTTGATTTTCCCATCACCGAGATTAAGATCGTCAAATTAAGTTGATATGCTTCGATTTTATCTTCCGCGTATAATTATTATTATTTTTTCAATCATCAACTCCCATTGCCATGTCTAGCTCCACTTGGTATCATAAGCAGCTTTAGTGTAGGTCACACATTTTTTACTTTACACAAACTATGTCATGTGCTTGGAAGGATGAGAATTCCTAAGGGACCGCCAGAGTAGGAAAAGGTGAAAATTCAAGCTACATGACTTTCTTCTCTTTTACTCTTCTTTTTCTCTCTTTTTTTTTTTAGAGGGGTTTTCAGATTTTTTTTTTTTTCTCCTTTTCTTTTTCTTTTTCTTTTTCTTTTTTTACTGGACAAAATAAAAGTTTTAAAGATAAAGGTCTGAACTAATTAACAGGGCCCGCTAGTACTCCAAAGGGCAAATGTCAAGGTGGGACTGAAACTCCCTATCCTTTTAGCCAAGAGGATACAACTTGCAAATTTTACCAACCTGCCTGGTTGTGAGGTGGTGGTTTTCATATCATAGTACTTTTAACTCGATTTCAACGACAATTTTGTGGTACGGTGCAAAAAAGAAGGGGAAAAAAAAAAGGGTCCTACTTAGGGAAGAAGAAAATTTATAATTTGATTAAAATGTGGGGGGTCCAAAATTATGGACTACCAGTAAGAGAGATTTTTTTACCCCAACCTTAGATTTCTGTCATTTCAAATGTCAATTTGAATATATTGCTACGTCTTTACTTTAGGCCATAAACTAAAGCACAAGTTCTTGTATGCTCCTTTTCCAACATAAAAAAAAAAGAGAGAAGTTTTATCAGACTAAGCTTTTTCACGTGTAAGAAATGTATCAGATTAACCTCGCTGATGTTCATTTGAAAAAATTAAAAATTAAGGGGGGAAAAAGGCTTGTTGATGTTGTAAATTGGCTAAAAGTCGAACTATTTTGGAGAAGTGTATCAGATTAAGCTATTTTCACGTGTAAGAAACAAATAGTTCTAGAACTTAAGCCGAGTAAAATGTACAGGAAGACTGGGATGATAGCACAGTTAGCAGCAACATAATCCAAATGAGGATCCAGCACAGACTAGAGGCATCCACCAGGCGCGAGAGAGCACTAGCTTATGCCTTTTCACAACAGGCACGTAAATAAGCTCCCGTTTAACATCCCGTTTTAAATTCAGACAATCTTGATAATCCTGCAAGTGTTAACCGAATTCATTCCTGCTTGTCTATAGCTAAGACTTTGTTCAAGGAAAAGAGAGACAAAACTGAATGACAAAGAAGCCAACATGGGTTGGAGCTGGCTTGAAAGATGGATGGCGACACGCTTCCCAGAAGCAACTGCATTTGAAAGCCGTGCAAGTAAGCCGGTGGAGCCAATTTACAAGAACCAAAGGTTCAAAACAGGAAAAACAGTTTTCGAAATAGCTGGGGAAGAAAAAGAGAGCTGTGGATCAAATGAAGTGTCTGTCTCCTTCGATGGCATCTCTGTAAAACCAGCAAATCAGAGAGAGGGCTCCAAGACTACAAGAAATAGGAAGACTATCACTATAAGAAGCGTATCAAAGCGAAAGACGGTTCCGACCTCTCACTGCCCAAAAGACTATCCCAAGGTAGGATTTGCCCTTGCAGCATATTTCGATTTAAATCGCATTTCCAACAGCTTCACAGATCAGAGAAATGCTTTGCCATTTTCATTCTCTATTCCGGGCTTCTAACTTTGATCATTTTACAGGTAAAAAAAGAAGGAACCTTCAAGGAGGACAGTAGAGACAAAAGGCACCAAGCAGAAAAATCGGCAGGAGAGAACCATGCATGAATATCCTTCAACGAAAATAGTTATTCGTCTCCAAAAAATTGGGAAAAATAAGTACATTCTTGTCACTTCAAAGGCTTCTGTTACGTAAACTTCCTACTATGACACTGAACTACTTTGTAGAGTGTTATGTATCCAAGTAATTATTTTATTTTAAGTAATCATAGAGCAATAACCAGGAGCGCCAGCTAAGTTTATTTGCTAGGTCGCTGAACCTTGGGAAAAAAAATTGCTAAACTGTTGTTGTTGGTTGATACTAGTAAATTGGTAATGAGTAATTCAAATGTTGTACGATGGAAATGAGAAAAGGAGTTTAACTTCCATTCTTACGAAAACGGTAAGATCTTCGAACACAAGTAGAAAGATTTGACCCGTATGTTGATTTGATTACGATTTCTCCCAGTAGGATTTATTTATTTATTTATTTTTCCTACCCAGCATCAAAACCACATAATCCTATATTAATTATAGTAAAACATCCTAAGTTGATGGTGTAAGAATATAGAAGGTGTACGAAGTAGAGAATCTTCCATACTTCAGTTCTGTTCTAGACTCGGCAACATGGAATTGGTAAATGCATTGCACAAACCACAACACATCTGCACTGCAATACGACGGAGCAAGCAAATCACAGGTAACAGCATTCCTGAAAGGGTCAAACACGCAAGCCTAGATCTGTCGTCCTTGTCCTGCTGTTCCGCTATTACTGATTTATCATATCATCTAAATTTAAGAATTTGACATCTAAATTTAAGAATTTGACATCTAAATTTAAGAATTTGACGACATAACAAATAACAAATACCAAGTTCGAAAAGTAATATTAGATGGACAGCTAACGAGGAGCTCCCATCCCATATTCAGTAGTGCAAAAAAGAACAAAACAAGCTAAAAAGGCACCAGAAAGATAAAAAATTTGCCAAAAGAAACGTAAAAACATGGTAGATATATTAGCAAGAGCAGATGTTACACCAATCAAGACCATTACACAGCCAGAAAATATCCAGATTCTTTATGAAGTGCAACTTAGAAATAATGATTTATATCTTTTGGTAGACTAGCACCAAGCACAATACTTTATAACAGCAACAAACTCAAGCAAACTGAAATTCCACCTATATCTTATCGATGTCTTCATCCTCGAACTCGATGTAATCATCGCCAGGACCTTCATCTTCATCCTCGAGACCTCCAGCAATGCCCTCATTAAGACGGGTGTTCTCAGGCAACTCACCATAGGCCTTGAGAAGCCTGGCCTCATCGGGCATGTACTTGAGGATCACATCAGCCTTGTCGTCCTGATAGTCACGGAGACCGACTAGGATGATGTCCCCTGCCGCAATCCAGACCTTCTTGTGCATCTTTCCTCGGATGTGACAAAGACGTTTTGTACCGTCAATGCACATGGCTTCGCAACGGCCATTGCCAAGCATTCTGAGCACTTGGGCATACTCCTGCCCATCTTCCTTGAAGACAAGCTCACGCTTCTCATCATCAGCTTCGTTCTTTCCTCTCTTTCTGTTCTTTCCTCCCTTTCCCTTGTTCTTCGGCATGTTGATTAAGTCTTCTGTTTCCCTGTTCCATTGGGCAGAAAAAGGAAAAGAAATAAGACATCTAAATTCAAAAAATATTAACAACTCAAATTTCGATGAATTACTTGAAAACACAAACTGAATAAACCATCAGCAAAATATTTAGTCCATAAAGAAACAGTCTCTCAAATTAAGTCAACTGATTCATCAAATTAATGGAGTGAAACAAGAATCAACATTTATTTTATCAAAATACAATGATTTTCATTAATTTAAAAGAATTCTCCCCAAAAATAATCATAATAACAACTTGAAATTTAGAAAACCCTCATATTATGCCCCCAAAAAAATCACGACAAATTCACATGTTAATTTCGCCAAATTTCATAGTTCAATATCTGTTAATTCATAGCTCAAATTAATCAGTAGAAACAAGAACACAAATCCATTGAATTAAAAATTATTCTTAATTTCCTATCACAAACTTAAGCTCGCGAATAGGACGATCGTAACAGGAAAAAGAAAAAATCAAAAACGACTTCTAGAGAACTCATTAACAAATTTCATGAATTACTTCATCAAAAATTAAGAATAAATAACTGAATAACAAACTACGAAAAGTAAAACAAGAAATTAAGAGGTCGATTTAGCGATTGGCAATGAATAACTGAAACGAAGCAAACCCTAGATTATGAGAACAAATTAAGAAAAAATAAATAAAGAGGAAATTAGTAAGGAAATAGATACGACGAAGAAAGAAAAAGAAGAAGCAACAAGAATACCTTTCTTGTTCTGGAAAATCGCTGAAGGTTGAAGAAAGAGAATTGAAAAAGAGAAATCCGACTTCCAAGCTGTGGAGTTGAAAATATAAGCCCTAGGTTAAGCTTGTTTTGTGCCACACAGGTGTGTAGTCGGTCCTTTCTGGACAGGCCGTGTCGTCACGGGCCCCTGGAATTATTCGGCCCATTATATAGCTCCTTTTTTTTTTTAATTTAAAAATTTAGAGAAAATCGTGAAAACAACACCATAAATATATCATAAATATACGTGTTTATAATTCAAAAATATATATATATATATACGTGTTTATGTTTTTTATCTTTTTTTTTTTTTAATCATTGCTTGGATTTTTGAACTTCCATACTCATCTTATTAGAGGTTAGAAAAATTGAAACTATTATAACTGAAATAATAATCTGAATTTGTGTTTTTAAAGGACAATACTATAAATCACTCTAACGATGACGAAAGGTAAATATGACAACATATCAAATATGTCATTCTCATATATTTTTGTAACAAATATAACATTGATGATCATTTGCATAGGAGATATTAGGCTGTGAGTTCTTAATATTATGTTTAGTAAGAGGGATGGAAAATGGAAAATAGAAAGAAACGAGGAGTATAATATAAGGGAGATTTTCTTTACAATGCTTTTCTACACTATTACATGAACTTAACGTTTTGATATTTCGACCTCTAAACTTAAAAATGTGGAATAAAACATCCCCGATTGACAACAATAATTTTGCGACCCGGATTGATATTAAAGGTGTGTGTTATCAATGTTAACCGAGTGTTATGTTTAAAAATAAAGTAAATTCAAAATTTTTCTTTTTGGTAAAACCTAATTAAAAATAAAAACCATATTCATTTGTTTTCTTTTTTTTTTTTTTTTTTCAATGGAACACAACGAAAAAAAATAGAGATAGTAATTTATCAAATTGAGATATAGTTATATGTTTTACCAATTGAGTGAGAAAACAATTATAATTTTTCGTGTAAAATATGGACACGATGACATTTTAATAATTGAGTGAGGAAACAGTTATAATTTACTGAATTAGATGGTCATCAGTAACATTCAAATGAACGAACCTTTATTCTGTACACGTATAACATTGAAGTTGTAGCAGCAACGAATTGCAATTGCTATGTATCAATTCCAAGCGAAGAATGTAACTCTATGAATATATATATAAACCAATACAAATGAACCACTCACAAGAACTACACAACTTCAAGAAGAAAAATCAATCGGAAGACTTCCCTCCCAAAAATCGAACATAAACCGGAGAATAAAAAATTTCACAGATCGGAACCCAAAATGTCTCTGGTGAGAGAAATCCCAACCGGATATGATCTGTGTATTCTTGTTTTCTTTACTGGGACCTTTACCCCAGGGAAGTTGTTGAGGTCATCATCTACGTTTGCGTCTTTGCTCGTGTTTATCATTGGTTTTTCAGTGAAACTTGACTCCTTATTTTCGGTAATGAACTGAAGGCCCTGAATCATTTCCATAACATCAAGTCATTAACAGATCGAGAAATGCCATGTTATGAAAAAGGAGGCGGCTCTAAATACCTTGAGTGATTGCTCCTCAAACTTTATCGCCGAATGTTTTGCTAGCTTTGTGGACACATCCTACCCGAATAGAAAACGCATGAATAACAATAAAGCATCATCAGCCTGTGGTTGTCCTTTTAGAATTGCATGCACAAAGAAATATTGTAAGGCTCAATTTGTGGCGAGTTTAAAACTACTCACCTGAAAGGGTTTAGTATCCAGACCGTCTTTAAAACCTTCAGCCACTTGGCATAGATACCAAAGACCTGAGTTAGTCAGATCCTGTATTGTGCCGAAAAATGAATTTGGGAACAAAACAAATCAATAGAAGCACTTCAAATATGTATAAAAACTTTGGGACAAAATTTGATTGCATAAAGAGAGTTGAAGAATAACCTGTTTGCTCTCAAGAAGCTCAATTTTTCCTTCCTGTTGCGGTTCAGTTGAAAAATACAATTGTATTTAAGTTAGTTCATCAGAATAACATGAAAAAAAGAGAGAGTAATAGGAAATAAATAAATAAAATAAAATTGATAAACTCACCAAGCCCGCCACCATTTGATGGATAGTCTCAACATCGAACCCAATTTGAGAAAGGTTTGACTTCACCTCACTCACCTGTGCAGAAAAGAGATTGCTATAAAACAAACATACAAGATGTAGAGCGATACGAAGTTTGCCACCGATGTCATCCCTTCTTTGCTTACTTTTAACCCAACCCAAAGTCAGAAAAAGTTTTTAAGCATGGACACTTACAATCCAAGAATCAAGTTTGCAAGAGAAAATAACATTTTTTGCATTAAAAAGTTCGTTTTGTTTCAGTCAAGGGAGCCGAAAGAGGGGTTAAATGATTCCATTTTATGGGAGCAGCTTTTAATATCACAACTGTTTCAAAGAGAATAACTACTCCATACATCATTTGCAATCAGATGAGTCGTTTCCTTCTGCTCCTCCAGCTTCCAATCCAAGTTCTCAAACCTCTTACTCAGATTCCTTTTTGTAGACTACAAAGACGAGAATCAAGTAAGAAGCATGCTAAGTACAAGCAGAAAGCTAATTATGAAAGGATTACTATCAGGAAGGGCAGACCAAGAGTACTTACTGCTAAAGCTTCGTGTACATGCTCTAATTGTTTTGAAACAGTTGCAACAGCATTTGCCATGTTATGCTTTGTAACAAACATTACATCGGAAAGTGACCAACCCTGCATGTTTAATCGAATTCACACGTAAGTTGGCAACCAAATACATTCTAACAAGTGAGTCATGAGTGTAAGAAACATTGTACCTTCCACCACATGTAGCAGTATCCCATTGCACCAAGTGCAGCAGCGGGTAACATATAAGAAGTATAACTTCCTGAATTGAGAGGAAAGTACCCATACGGTTAAGAACTCAAAACAATTCAAAAACATAGGAATTGTGGGGACTTAAATATTTCTCAAGTTCTAATTTTGGATCTAATCGTGAAATCAAGACCTTAATGAACCCATAAAACCATCTCATCTTCCTCAGGCTTGTCTAATAATTTCCGCGTCAGAGTTGGTTTTGGGTCTGATTTGCAGTTCACTTCTATTCTTCCATCTTTAGTTTGTGTTTGGCACATAGGTTTGAAATGTTGTTTTTACAAAGATTCGAATTCAACTTATATTTTTCTCCGTTCCAAAATCTACACCACACTCATTTTTTTTCTCTCTCCCAAATACCAGTCCAAAAAGATTCTTACCAAAAAGATTTAGAATATTTAGATTCTTACCAGTTTGATTTAGAATATTTTTTAAAAACAACTTTTCAAACCAATATGCCAAACACATATTTAGCTTCAAAAAAATGGCTGCGTTTTGATCCTTCATGTGGTCAAAAGTAATACTTTCTTATCAATATTAAGAAATGCCAAGTACCATAAAAAGAAAACAAATCTAAAGAGCATCAAAATATAAATTCTCACTTACTTAGTGCACCGGTATTTCCTAGAAAACCAGTTCACTTCTATTGCACAGAGTGAAAATTTTTGGCATGAAATGTCATTTTGAGACCTCTTGACACACAAGGTGCTTGATGAATTAATGAAAATTAGATAAATTAACAATGATTAATGGTGAAACATATGCGACCCGAGAGTATTCAAACAAAGATACCACTTATTACTGATGAAAGAAGAATAAGTTAAAACTCAAGACTATAGAGTCTGGTATTTTTGATAAATACTGAACTAC
Organism: Ficus microcarpa; assembly: GCA_025413485.1. Classification (NCBI taxonomy): domain Eukaryota; kingdom Viridiplantae; phylum Streptophyta; class Magnoliopsida; order Rosales; family Moraceae; genus Ficus; species Ficus microcarpa. The sequence continues at coordinate 17,714,175 of CM046379.1, read as the reverse complement.
AGAATTAATGCACATACCACTCGACGAAGAATTGCCATTGAAGATTGTTACAGGGCCAGATAACGTTAACTCCCTGATCTCTTGTGCCAATTGCCGAATCTGAGGTAAAGAACAAAGAAACATAAAACATTTCACCATTACATTTTTACATAGATAAATTAAGTGGGTAGCCAACAAAGCACCTGCACCCTCAATTACTTGCTACATAACTTATCAGAGGAACAGAGACCAAATGATGGTTATAACGCTTCGAATCCTTTGTGTTCTACAAAACTACCATGCCTTTATGTATTGGGTCTCAAAACTAAAGAATATAAAAGCATAAGGTTGAATTCAGAAACCATATCAGTAAACCTTTACAATGCTCTAGAGGTTAGACCCAACTAAGTTCAGCTCCATGTTTTGGTAATCATAGTATTGTCAGCATTTTCAGTTATGATGCTGATATGATTGAACAACAAGGCTTAAGGTAATAACACTAAACCAGAAAAAGTGTCCATTTTGCCATACCTGAGCAGCAATAAGCGCGCCATCGTATTTGGTAGGCGAGTTCTCAGCTTCATTAACGTTTTTAAGTAATTCCTGAAGCTGCACAATCAGATCAGACAACCGTCCACTCCTCAAAACAATCGAACCCGTCAGACCTAATTGGCAAATACAAAAGCACTAGCAGTTAGAAAATGGCAATACAAGACAAAGAACACAAGACCAGTACAACATTGTTTTCCGTACATAATTAAACATTCCAATCCTTTTAACCATGACAAATGACAAAGTTAGTTTCTGTTTCTCTGTCTCATTCAGTTGTTGATTATTCCTAACATTTTCATAGGTGTCCCTTTGAATTAAACTCAAATCCACAATCTGTAATTCCTAAAATTATAATTCTATTAACAAAATAGAACCCAGTTCTTTGAGACACAGGCAAGACAGAAATTGCCCATGATAATATAAATCTTAGAGGATTCAGATATTCCTATGATAAACCCAGTTAACATAATCATTGAATAATTAAAAAACTTTTAGTAAAGCAAGCAAAGACATAGAAGTGAATCTAGCAGGGTGATGATATTGATAACAACTAAAATGAAAGAAAAAATAAAACGAGGGACAGAAATGAAAAAAAGGGTTTACCTGCACCGACGAGGATGAGAACCTTGGAGGAGGAAACCCCAGCCTGTAACGCCATTTTTTTCCCCCTCTTCTTCTTCTTCTTCCTCTCCCCCACCTCTTTTCAGCCTACCAAAAAAGAAAGTTATTGAACTGTCGACCCACGAAAAAAAAAGTTATAAAAATAAATAAATAAATAAAATACTTATTTGATATCTAAATTTTTAAATCTGTATAATTTAATCTTTATTTTTTTTTATAATGTGAACGATCTTAAATTATTAAAAATATTAATACAATAATTCTCTCTGTTTTTTTTTTTTTAAACAGAATTCGTTAATGATGATCAAGATCAAAACTATAATAATAATCCCAGTATACATATAACCATATAATTTTTTTTAATAAAAATTTATGTGATGAAATACAAAGCATTTAATTTATGCCAAGCCCATTCTTTCTTAAAAGAATGGTGAAATACAATTTTTTTTTTTTGAAATTATAAAGTGTTATTTTGATTAAATACAGTGAGTGTTTTGGATTTTTTTTTTAAATGATAAATTTATATTGTATCTTTCATAGTGGTGTTGTAATCATTTGTAGAAGTTAGATTCAGTAATGTATGAGTTTATTGTGATTATTTGTAGTTATGAAAGGACAAAATCAATGGTAATACTTCAAAGCCAACATTCGTATAGTTATGTCTCTTTTTTTTTTTTTAAATAATAAAAAGGATAGTTAAATCATTTGTAGAACTTCGTATACGAGTTTGTTGCGATCATTTGTAATTGTAAAAGGACATAATCAATCGCAATACTTTAAAGCCAACATTCACAGTTATATATATATATATATATATATATTGAATAATCAAAATGACTGTCAAATCAATTGTAGAATTTCGTTTCGGCGATATTAGAGTTTGTTGTGATCATGCATAGTTGTGAAATGACATAATCAATTAAAATCCCTATCTTTGCATTGCTATATAACAAATAGAAATCTTTTTGATGGTAAATGGAGACATAGGAAGCCCCAGTAACTAGCTTTGAATCATAAATTAAGCCCCCAAAAGAAGTAAAAAAAAAAAACTTAACATAAATATAGAATTATCTTTTATAAAGGAATAAAAATTTTAAGATTGTCATGTTTGTTATAAGATTAAGATACCTAGAATCTGAAATCTATGAGTTTTAAGATACTTTTATAAAGGGGTAATCTGAAACGCATCTCCCCTTTAGGTTTCAAATTACCCATTATTTAAATATCATGGTAATCTTAAAATTTAAATAATTTAGATACGACTATTCTTTTAACTTTTAAATTGAACTTTAAAAATAATCTAATATTCTTGAAAATCTTATTAAATTTATCTACATACAAACCAAATACTATAATCTAATATTTTTAGGAATTTGATTATTTTAAAAAGATTTTCAGGTATTTGTTTATATTTGATTACCTTCAACCAATCATCCCATGTGTTAGTAGTGCTTGTGAGGGCTAAAGATCCTTTAGCCAAACCTCACTCTCTCTCTCTTCCTCATTTTGTTCATCTCGTTCAGCTTGTTTCTACTTCTCTCACCTCTTCTACTACTAGCTTGATGCAGTGTTTTTTTTAAACGGAAGCGTTGCTATTTTAAACGCATTTTAAGCCGATGCTTAACATTTGTCAAACATACATCACCTGAATCAGCTCCAACTTGCCGGCAAAACTGCGAATGGAAATGCCACACGAAGATGTCACATAAGTTTCGGCTTTTTAGATCGCTGGATAAAGCTTATGAACGACGGTTGAACATCCGGTGCAAGTTTTCTTAGCTCAAATCTATCTTTTAGTTTTATTTTTTTTTTTCCGAACATTTGTAATTAAAAAAAAAAAAAACTTATCTTTACATGTATATATTGTCATGAGAGTAGGTTTGTATTTTCTTCCGTTCATTTTTTTTTCCCTCATATACACACACATATATAGTTAAGAACTTAAGAGAGCGTGTTATATTTTCTTCAGTTAATTTTTTTTCTCTTTATTTACTTTTTTTTTTAATTTACACAAATAAAAGCACATATAAATCTCACGGGAGAGTTTGACTACAATGATATTTAAGAAAAATGAATTTAATAAACCTACAAGTGGATTCTCTTTATATTTACTTTTTAATAAAGTGATCACTCAAAAAAAAAAAAAAAAATCAGATAGGTACTTGACGGACTTCTTTGGGATTATTGGATAAAATTCCTTAAAAAAAAATCATACACAATTGCGTGTGGATGTTCCACCCTTAGAAATATGGTTGTTTTCTTTACTATCCATCATTAAGTTAATTAATGATTGATCAAGTTAATTAATAATTGAGCTTGGCTTGGTTTCCTATTTGAAATATTAGTAATATAATCTTGATCGGTAGATCAAATTTTCATCACTTTGATTTATAACTCGACTAATTGTGTGTTGTTTATTATAAATTTCTAAAGTCGACACTAATAAATCATATTGTTAAAAAATTAATCCAAATGTTAAAAACTTGTTTTTACTAACCGTGATTAGTAAGAAATCCCACTATAAAAAAGAAAAAAAGTAGTAAAAAACATTTTCACATAAGTAACTGAAATAAATTACATAGTTTAAAATTATTTAGAATAATTTGATAAATTTTTTATTCATCTAATAAATTTATAATTTACTTCAAATATTTAAAAAAATATAGTTCACTGAACACACATGGGTCAATTAGGGGAAAAGATAGACACAGGGATCAAAAAGAAAGTCACATGGGCATTTTCGACATTTCAGACAAGAATATTATCATTCAAGAAAGAAGCTTTGTACTTGGTACACGCTTCCTGCTTGAGCCGACAAGCAACTCCACTAATCATCAAAAACGAACGGAAGTCCACGACAAAAACTGGGAAGCAAGGGACTGGTTTCAACTTTCCCATCCCCCATGGCTCCAAAAGCAAAACCCATAATTTTCCTCCTTCTAAATCTGACAGCAATACTATTATTATCCACAGTCCCAGTTCAATCCACAGCCCAATCCTACACATCCGTAGTCATCTCCCAAAAGGGTCTGGATTTCGTCAAGGACCTGTTAGTGTCCGAGGCCATCTCTTCCCTAACCCCACTTCGACTGCCCCAGATTCAGCAATCAGTCAGAATCCCATTTCTGGGCAACGTTCATATGGTGCTTTCCAACATCAGCCTACTCGGAATCGATGTCGGTTCGTCGTTTCTGAAGCCTGGGGATACCGGGATTGTGATCGTGGCTTCGGAGATGACCTGTAATCTGACCATGAATTGGCATTATTCTTATAGTACTTGGGTTTTGCCTGTCTCTGTTTCTGATGAAGGAACTGCCTCTATCCGGGTATGACTTGGATTACTCTCTGATTTCCTTTTTTTTTTTTTTTTTTTTTCTGGGTCTTATAAAATTGTGAAGTTTAGCCTTTTTTTCGCTGATCAATGAACAGCCGAAATTTGATATGTGTAAGAGTATGTCTTTTTTGTGCTTTGGTAAATTGGGCTTACTTTTCAGTGAACTTCTTAAGTCTGGCTATTGTCATTTTGTTGTTCTTTTCTATTGTATTCGTACTTTGTTGAGCATTTGTAAAGTGAATTTGACGAGTGCTGCTTCTGGGTAAGGTTGAAGGCATGGAAGTTGGGCTTACTTTGGGTTTGGAGGTCCAGGAAGGGAAGCTGAAGTTGTCTCTGGCGGAGTGTGGTTGTTTGGTTAAAGATATCTCCATAAGATTGGATGGAGGAGCATCTTGGCTTTATCAAGGGTATGGAGGAAAAAAAAGAAAGAAAGAAAGAAAGTCCTCTCTTGTTTTTATTTTGATTTCGGATCGTAATCAGGTTATATTTTGGCATTCATAGTATAAACAAAACGAATAAAGAAAATTGATTTTTGCAGTATCATTTTCTACTCACAGTAATGTGGAAGTTTGTTGTTGCATGAAAACTTGCTTTAGGACTCTGTGATCATTGTCCTAACTTTGTTTAGTCTTTAAGCAACAGATCAGTCAATTTACATCCTCATTCAATAGTGCTAATGTCTGGAAAGAATACGTGGTATTTTTGTTAATCATGCTTCATTTCCTTTCAATGCACCAGAACCAACACTTGAATGACCAACTGCTCTTAAGCTTCGTTCCGACATTAATAAAAATCATTTCTTTTGCAATGAGTCCTTAGTGCTGAATGTGATCACTCCGAATCACAATAAGTTTTACAGTAGTCATCTCTTTGATTACAGTTGTTTCAACAGTTCCGTTGCCAACAACTTATTCATTGTGCACAGCATATGCTTTAATGAGTGTACTGTTATCTAAAAGAAGTATGTCACAACCCTTTTATATCTGAAAATCTGTTAGGATGATTAATGCCTTTGAAGAACAAATAGAGTCTACCGTGGAGAATGCTATTACGCAGAAGCTCAAAGAAGGGATTTTAAAGCTTGATGTATTTCTGCAATCTCTTCCAGAGGAAATTCCATTGGATGACACTGCTTCTCTGAATGTCACTTTTGCTAATGAGCCTTTACTATGTAATTCCTCCGTTGGATTTGAGATCAATGGTTTATTTTCTCCAAGAAAAATAGTTCCAGTCCTTAAATACTGGGAGAACGATTCAGAATCTCCGGTTTTCTTCATGGATTCAGAGTCATTGGTGTCCTGCTTGGATGTGTCAAAAATGCTTGGAATTTCATTGCATGAGTTTGTATTTAACTCAGCATCGGCCTTATACTATGATGTAAGTTCTAGATTCTTGTTTCTGCACTGAAATTTTTTTAACTATTTCCTTTTCTATGACATCATTCTTGTGTTCTTGATTTATTGAAGTTAAATGAAAGTTTTCATTTATTGCCAGGCAGAATTTATGCAATGGGTTGTGGATAAAATACCAGATCAGTCCCTTTTAAACACAGCTGGATGGAGATTTATTATTCCCCAACTATACAAGAAATACCCAAATGATGATATGAAATTGAATATTTCTTTATCATCAGCTCCAGCCATTGTGGTCTCAGAGCATGGTTTTGTTGCCACCGTCTACGCAGACCTGATAATTGATGTTGTGGAAGAAGGTCGGATAGTACCAGTTGCATGCATCTCATTGGTAAGATTATGATATACAAATGAAAATGTTTTATCCATTGGTTATAGTTGCTTGATATTATAATTAATCAGTTTTCTTTTCTCTTCCCCTTTTTTTTTAATTTCTATTTCTCTACTCTATAACTTTCCAAAATTATGTAATCCAATCATGAATGTTCGGTGATCGACAGTAGTATGATGTTTTTCTTTCGTATAGGTTATTCGTGGCTCTGGCTTAGCTAAACTCCTAGGGAATAACCTTGCTGGGAGTGTTGAATTGGATGACTTTGTAATGTCATTGAAGTGGAGTAATATTGGTAAACTGCACTTATTTCTAATTCAGGTACTCTCTCTCCCTCTCTCAAAAATTTACAATGTTCACTTGAATCGAAATGCACTGTTTCAGATATTAAAATGTTCCTATACTACATTCACAGCCTGTTATGTGGACTCTTCTGCAAACTGTTTTCTTGCCGTATGCCAACGCAATCCTCGGAAAAGGATTCCCTTTACCAATCATTCACGGTTTCACCTTAGAAAATGCGGAACTGGTCTACTCAAACTCAAGAGTTACAGTTTGTGGTGATGTACAGTACACAAAATGAGGCAATCTTTAGTCAGCTTTTAACCACTCTGAACGTGTATATACACGCATGGTATGATATATGTACATCACCTCCTCGGAATGCCTTTGGGAATGAAACGGCAAAAGGGTCATCTTTCCCTCTTTTGTACATTGTTATTTTTGTATGTAATTGCCCAAACCCCTTCCACCACTGGATTGTGCAAATTGTGAATTTGTTCTTTGAACTTTGGAAGAAGGGATATCAAGATGTGAGTTGATTCTTTCCAAGTATATTTACATTTTGCTGACAATTTGCAAATAAGTAAGCAAGCAAACCAAACAATCGCTTGAAGTTACCACATCTGCTGTTGTGAATTTGGATTTTGACAAATCCTGGTCTTGCTAACTGGCCATTTTGTGTAAATGCGTAATAACAAAGTCTACTGTCTATTTTGAGATTTCATCCACCCTCCAATTTTGCTACAACTATATACAGGCATGCATGCGTGTGTGTATATATATTATGTATAAGTTTTATGGTTTACATTTATTAAAAAGAAATGAAAACACTTTTAAGGTTTCGATCCTGAGATTTTTTTTCTCAAACGAGGGAATCGTTCCTCTCTAACTAAATAAAAATAGGCTAGCTTCCATGGTAGAGCTTTCAATCCACTAAAGATAGTATGGGTAAATTGTGTACTAAATTTTATAGGATGAAAAACAGAGTTCATTGTATGGTTCCAATTTCTCTTTAGCTATAAAAACCTTAATTGAAGCTTAAATAAAATTCTTCGTTGTGCAACAACAAAATAAACCATTAAAGATAAAATAAAAAGCAATAATACGTGCAAAGCACGTTGCTTGTGTGTGTATATATATATATATTGATTTGGGGTTTATGGTTACTTATTAAAGAAAAATAAAATTATTTTAGGTTTTGAACATGAGAGTTTTTATCTCAATTCCTTTTGCTACGCTAATCCTAAGCGTCGTTATAAGAACCTGTCAATATATAGCTCATAGAATCTGTCAAATACATATAGCAAGTGACCACATGAATTACATGTACAGAGGTGGATGAGGTAACAAAGGAGGATGATGTCTTCTTTAACCTCTTCTTTCATCCACTTTTGTTTGAATCTTATAAAACTTCTGTAAGACCCCCGCTCCAGCTTAGGTTATGGATGCATTAAATTAGTTATAAATTTTATTGAAAAAGATAAAAATTAAAATGAAAAAATATAGTTTAATTGGAGTCAAACTTAAGTGTCAAATAAAGCCTTATATTAGTGGTAGACACGTGCCACGCATATGTTTAATAAATTTGTTAAATAAAAAATTAATTATGAGAAAATAGTTATTCAGACTTTAGAGAACATTGAAAAAATAATTAAGTTGTGACAAATCGAATAAGAGTTAGTAAATCACGTAGAAAGTTAATTGTGTGGTGCAATAAGAAAATAATAGTTAAGATGGTCAGAAAAATTGTTTGAAGGATACATTTATAATAAATTTATTTTAGTATGGGTAAAAAATAATGAAATATTTTTTTAAAAAATGATCAAAAAAAAGTAAACAGATAAGAGATCGACACATAGACGAAAGTAAATAATCATTTTAAAAAGAAAAAATATATATATATATTTATCAAAATTGTAACATAATTTGGATCGATATTCAATTAAGGATCAAATATTATAAAATAAAGAGTAATTAATAATATGAGATGGTCATAAAAAAATTATTAATAAGTACGTATTTTTTTGAGAATTTTTTGAAAGGAATAAAGTAACTAATTTAAAATAAAAAATAAAATAAAAAGAAAGAAAGAGAAAGAGAAAAAGAAGATGGGAAGATTGAATTAAATTACAGTCACACCCCTGTGTTTTGTCAAAATTACAGAAACCGTCCTTTGACTAAAACAAAACACGTCAAGACCCACACTTATAACTCTGTTAATTTTAGTTCTGAAATGTCAAAAATACCCCAATCAATATCAGACGTCGATCTAAATACACTTCCATCTAAGCCATTAACTTGGAGAGAGACAATCTTTACCCCTTCGTAGTCCCCATTTCCGTCATTTTATTTTATTTTATTTCCTGAGAGTGGACCGTCAGTTGTTGCCTCCTCCTCGGAAAAGCAACCCCGCAGCTCCTCCACGCTGCCGACCCCAACGTGAGCGCCAGTCGTGTGTACTAGCCCAAGCCATTATCGAAATAGCGAGCACCAACCCAAGGATTGTCGCTTGCTCTACACACCCAAGGATTGTTGCGGAACCGCTGTCTCCGTCACTGCACAACCGCCGCCTTGCTTTACCCACGCCAGACTCGACGCAGTCTGCCTTTGCCTGCTCGAGGCCCGGCCTAGACCGCCCCACAACCTTGCGAACCCACCCACGGTGTCCCATGGCGACGAATCTTCCATTACTGTCACACCCCCCACTCTCCCCCACCCACATCTTTTCCCCACGCAAAACGCAAGCCCAGACGTCTTCGCCTGGAGATGTTAAGGGTCTTTTTTTTTTTTTTTTTTTAAATAAATATGTATATAATAAGAAGATGATTTCACGATGTGAAAATATAGATATATTAGTAGTTTAAATTTGTTTAAGTTATCCGTTCAATTTTTTATAAATAAAATAAAAATTAATACTCCATTTGTATTTAAATTTAATTATAATTAAATTATATTTTTTATATCAATTTTTATTTTTATTTTTTTTAAAAATTAATAAAATTATAATTATTTTTTAAAAAATTAATTAATTCTAATTTAAATATTTCATATTCAATTAATTTATCAAACAAAAGTTAAATTTGAGCTTTATTGTTATTATGTGGTATTTTTTGTTTTATTTTTAAAAATTAAAATTAGGATTTTTAAGAAAACAAAAACCAAGATAATTATTTTATTATTAATATTAGAGTGCAAAAAAATAATTGTGTGTATAATGATAACTTAACTTTATTTTTTAAGTTACTTAAAAAAAACTTTATTTTTTTAAGTGAATCCAAAAGTAAAAATGTTATTTAAAGTTATATGTAATTGGGAATAACTTATTTTTTTTTTATATGAAAGAAGGGGTATTTTTGATATTTAAGAAAATATTTAACGATCAAAATACACATTTTCATTATAATTGATTAATATAGATGGTGCCTCCGTAATTTTGTAAAAAATTAGGGAGTATTCACATGATTTGCTTTGACCAAAATAGTGTCCCTGTAAATTTGATAAAAACACAGGAAAGTGTTCGTATAATTTACTCGGGAAAGAATGAAAGAAAATTAAAAAGAAAAAGAAAAAGAAGGAAAAAATGACATGAATTAAAAAAAAAAGTTTTAAATCTTTTATATATATTAATTTTAATATATATTAAGATTAAAATTTAAATTTAAGTGGATGAAAGTCAATGCTTTAATAGAAGCTCTCTTGCGGTCATGTCAAAGATCACTCCATACCAGTTCATCACTGCGATAAATTAATGAATAGATTTTCAACTGCATGATTTATTTACTAGTATTTATCTTTGATCAAATTTAATGACAAAAAGACAACTAAGCATACAACATTTCTGATTCACAAAAAATTTCCCCTGTCAAATCAGCTCCCAAGCCCAGTCTGCCCCAAAACGGCTTCTCCTGTCCCCGCCCAACCCTGCCTCCGACTCTTTCCCGCCGACGGCCAAGCAGAGCATCGCCGGAGCAGACAACCGCCCAGATCAGCGACAATTTTGAGACCACCGGAGCAGACAACCGAAACGGAGACCACCGGAGACGCTAGGTCATCCCTCTCCGGTCGCTGACGCGACGACGAGAGACCACCAGAGACGCCAGACCATCCCTCCCCAACGGAGATCACGCTGGTCGTGGATCAAATGAAATGGCAATTTTACTTTTAACGTTGACTTGAAATGAAACGCAAAAGGAGGTTGCTTAATCAATTCCGATCAATTTCATTTCTTGGAGTGATTGTTTAGACGTATCCATATGGATTCCGGAGGCTCTTCTTCTTCTCGGCCCTACAACGTTTTTCTTAGTTTCAGAGGTGAGGACACTCGCAATAATTTCATGAGCCATCTTTACGCTGCTTTAGTTCGAAACCAAATCGAGACCTACATGGATGAGATAACTCTAGAGAGAGGAGATGAACTCTCACGTGCACTTCCAGAAGCAATCCAGAAATCAAAGATCTCCATCATTATTTTTTCCGAAAACTATGCTTCATCGTCGTGGTGCTTGCGTGAGCTCGAGCAGATACTCGAATGCCGCCGACAAAACAACCAGATTGTCTTGCCCATATTTCACAAGGTCGATCCATCAGATGTAAGTAAACAAAGAGGAAGTTACGGAGAGGCATTTGCAAAACATGAAGAACGTTTGAAAGAACAGATGGACGTTGTACAAAAGTGGAGAGACGCTTTAACAGAATCGGCCCAGCTATCTGGCTGGGCTTGGAATTCACAAGATACCAGGTAATTGTCCTTTTAACTTGTATTCTCAAATCTCACAACTAGCCGATGTATTTTCAACTTTTTACTTACTCATTTGTCCCTCAGTGGGTGGAGATGGGGTTTTGGATTTAGGTCTCAGGCTCGATACTAGATTTAACGGCAGGGGAGTGTTTTTGGAAATGTTTATGCACGTGAAAATGGAACTTTTTCTAAGAGGGTTTTGGTAATGAGTTTAGTTTAAGATTTTTAAGTTTAAATTGTAATTTTTGTTATTTTCAAAAAGATAAAAAACTTTTTCAGAAAAAGACAAAAACTGAGATAAAAAAGTACAGTTTAGATTTTGTTTGGTTAAACGGAAATTAAAACAAAAAATGGTGAGAATGGTTTTTGTTAAGAAAATAGAAATTAATGGGAAGTTGTTTTCTCATCTCCGTTTTAATTTTCACCTGCTACATGTTTTTCATAAACATACTCGAACATAATTTAACGCTTTTTTTTTTTTCTTATCTCCAAACCGATATATCTAAACAGTAAATGGGACATAATTTAAAGAACGACCTCAGCAGCATTCTCAAAAAATTCTCATTTCTATTTTCATATCCAAAACAAAATAATTCCTCCCTTTTATTTTTGTTTTATTGCATCTCTCTCTGCTCTTTCCATATCATTTCTTAAATACTGATTGTCGTAGTATTTTATACGTTTAAGGTCCGAGGCAGGATTAATCAAGGACATTGTAAAAGATGTTTCAAGCAAACTAGGTAGAATGCGGTACTCAAGCTATGCTAATTGCAAGGGCCTAATTGGAATTGAATGCCACATGAGGAATGTTGAATTCCTATTCAGTATTGGCTCATCAGATATTCGCGTCATAGGTATTTGGGGATGGGTGGTCTAGGCAAGACTACCCTTGCTAGTGTTGTGTTCGCGGAACACTACTATCAGTTTGAGAGTTGTTACTTCCTTGAGAATGTCAGGGAGGAATCAGGAAGGTGTGGATTAGCTAATTTACGAAATAAGCTACTCACTGGATTGTTCAAGGGATTGGAAGATATAAATTTGGGAAACCCATTATTATTACCTCATGTGAAGAGCAAGCTCAGCCATAAAAGGGTGCTCCTCGTGTTAGATGATGTGAATGATTTTGAGCAGCTAGATCAGTTACTTTTAGGCGGTCCTGATTCATTTGGTCCTGAAAGTAGAATTATTGTAACAACAAGGGATGCAAATGTGTTCAGGGCTACTGAAGTTTATTTATATGAGCTTGGGCAATTGAATTACAATGAAGCTCTGCAGCTTTTTCAATTGAAAGCTTTTGGAGGAAACTCGCCCCCAACGGATTACATCAAGCTAACAAATGAGGTGGTAAAATATGCCGGAGGCGTTCCACTGGCGATTGAGATTTTGGGTTCTCACCTTCGCTCCCGTCATACTCGGAGCATAGGACATTGGGAGAAGACACTGAATTACTTGAAAGGAAAATCCAACGATAAGATTCATAAGTGCTTACGAATAAGTTATGATGTTGGATTAGACGAAGAGGAGAAGGCTATCTTTCTTGATATTGCGTGTTTCTTTAAAGGAGAGAATAGAGAGAGGGTTGAAAACATATTGGATGGTTGTGAATTTATGACGAGTGCAGGGATAGGTGTCCTAATCGACAAGTCTCTCATAACTATCCGTTCTTCTGATAATTGCCTTTGGATGCATGATTTGGTACAAGAAATGGGTTGGAAAATTGTTCAACAACAATCAGAAAAGCAACTCGAGCAGTACAGTAGGTTGTGGATTACTGAAGATGTCTTTCAAGTATTGAACAATAACAAAGTGAGTGCCAATGTATTAAAGTATTTCCTTTAGTGATTATGCATATGCTTTCTAGTATACGAACGTGAAGGGCAAGCTATGATAGTTTACTTTTGCTATTTGGTACTTTATTCGAACATATTTAGTACATCACGACCTTGAATTATAATATTTTTTGTTTTTCAACACTAGGGGACTGACAAAGTTGAAGGAATATTCCTAAACATGTCTCAACTTGATAAAGTGCTACATTTGAAGCCTGAAGTCTTTCAAAGGATGAGTAATTTGAGATTACTCAAATTCTATAACCTTGATAACGACGCCAAGAAACAGAAAGTTTATCTCGATCAAAATCTCCAATCTCTTGTTCTCTAAGATATCTTTATTGGGAAGGATATCCTTTAAGACATTTACCATCCAGTTTTGAGCCAGAAAATCTTGTTGAACTTGACATGCAGCATAGTCAGCTTGAGCAACTTTTCAATGGAGTCCAGGTATGTGGTATATGCATACTAACTTTCAATCTATAGACAAAGTATATGGTAGCTGATCTTGTCCTTTCTCTTTCGTTACAGAGCATTGAGAAATTGAAAAGAATTGATCTTTCAAATTCCACCCACCTGATCCAATTTCCTGATTTTTCTCATGCTCCAAATCTTGAGAAAATAAAATTTCAACATTGCACAAGTTTGCCTCAAGTTCCATCTCATTGTTTGCAAAATCTTAACAAGCTTGTTGATCTCAATCTGAGCCACTGCAATGCGATTCAGAGTCTTTCGGGCGGAGTTGATTACTTAACATCCCTTAGAACTCTTACCGTCCAAGGCTGCTCTAACCTCAACTCTTTCCCGGCTGTGATTAATCTAGGGAATTTGGTGTCTTTAAACTTGGGTCGCACTATAATAGAGAACTTGCCTTCATCAGTTGGTTCTCTGAACAATCTTTCTTCATTGATACTCTATGACTGCAAAAGACTTCTAGAAGTTCCAAGCAGTATAAGTAAGCTGGACTCCTTGAAAGATCTTAATCTAAGTGGCTGCTCAATTCTTGAGAAGTTTCCGGAGCTTCCATGGAACATTGAAAAGTTGAATATGAATGGGACAGCAATAAAAGAGGTGGCCTCCTCATCGATTGAGGGTCGGTTTTTTCTCGAGAGTATAGTTCTAGACAGTTGCAAAAGTCTTGAGAGTCTTCCGACCAACATTTTTAAGTTAAGATCTCTTGTTTATCTCTCTCTCTCATATTGCTCAAATTTGAAGGAACTCCCAGATATCTCAGAGCCTATAAAAAGTTTACAATCCATTCATTTACAGAGAACAGGAATTAGACAGCTACCACCATCGACTGGACATCTAATTGGCCTTCAAGGTTTATATATGGGTATGTGTGAAAATCTGGAGTCTGTTCCAAACGGTATCTGTAATTTGAATGCCCATAGGACACTCCAACTTTCTAGTTGTCCAAAACTTCAATGTATGCCTCTGTTGTTTGGTCCCATCTATTTGAGCAGAATCAATCTCGGTAACTGTGATATGAAAGAAATTCCCGAGACCATCAAAGCACTAAAGCTGAAGGTCTGCAAATACATGATTGCAAGAACCTTAAATTTTAACCAGAGCTTCCGTTGACTCTGGAAATTCTTGATGTTCGTGGATGTGTGTCGTTGGAGATGGTGTCAAGTACAGAGAAGGAATTCACACAAAAGTTTTGGGATGACTGGAAAACGGATGCCTATGAGCATTGGAAGGACGGAGATGGATGCTGGGACTGTTTTTTTTATGATTGCTTGCAATTAGATCAGAGTGGACGACAAACCACTAATACTGAATTCCAACATAGAGTTATGAGCTTGGCTGCCTGACCTGTACGTCCAGGATATGTGGTATGCTTAATTTCTTCTATTGTTTAGTAAAAGTAAACGCCTTATTTGTTCACATTTTGGAAATAAACAGTCACTTTCTTCTATGGAACAGATATACAGTTCTTCAGTTCGTGCTTGTTATCCAGGAAATGAGATTCCAAACTGGTTTGACTATCAAGTTGAGGGATATTCCATCATGATCAAGCTTCCACAACAATGGTGTGATACCAAGTTCTTGGGTTTTGTTGTTTGCGCTGTTGGAGACTCGTATACTGCACACCCCGAAGTGACAGAGTTAAGTTGTGAAGTAAATTTTGTTTGTCTTAATGGGGAAAACCATGAATCTTCTTGGATGTTTGCTCGAGCCGAGGAACATATGGTTCGGGCATTGCCTCCTGCTTTTAATTCAGATCATGTGTACATGTGGTATTGGCCTACAGATTATAGTAAATGTGTCGATGCAGTGGAGGTTACATTTCGATTTGCCTTTCCGAGAATTTGATGAGAGCGCAGAGGATAATGGTTTCGCGAAGCCATCCAAGTGTGAAGTAAAAAGGTGTGGGATACGCATGCTCTATCAGAAAGACTTGGATGAATTTCTGAACTGTGTTAAACATCAACTTGAGCCTCCTGCAAGAAAAGGAAAAAAAAGAAAATATTACTGGAGCGACTAATGCCCGATTGACCAACATGGACCCAATGCACGTGGAGCGGTCAGACGTTGAAGTGGATGAATCTACTTGAATAATTGTGCCTCTACCAAGATTATCGGTAATGTACAAGTTTCTCAAATCTTATGCATTATATTCAGTTGTTTCTAATATAGCAAGGACATATAAGAATATGGGTTTCATTTCTTTTCAGCACTTGGCATAATTATCTCATCTGTTTTCACTATTTAATTTTTCTCTAGCTTTTTTTTTTTTTTCAACCTTAGAAATTAGAGTGTCGTGACTTTAAGTGATAATAAAAACGAAGAAAACAAAAGAATTGTAAATAAAGGAAAGTGGCAATGGTTTTCTCTTTTTAGCATGTGTTTGGGGCATCCGTTTGAGTTGAAAATTTTGAGTTGGAGTTGAGTTGTGTCTTTAACTGTGTGTTTGGCTAATTAGGTTTAAAAAGTGTAAAAACTTGAAATGTTTTCAAAAAAAAAAAAATGTAGATCTTGTTTTGTCCATTTGAAAAATCTAAGCAATTCAAAAACAATAATAATAATAATAATAATAATCTCTTTTGGATATATATAAGCAAAGTTATGAACTTTTTAGAGTTTGAATTTTCGAGCTGTAATTGAAACTGTGAATATTAAAACTGAGTTGACTTTTCAAAAGACGCAAAAGCTGCGTTGAGTTTTTTCAACTCTATATGCACATGAGCTCTGTTGGAGAAGGTAAGAACCGTTTTACTTATGACTATATATGAGCAGTAGCTCTAGACTTTTACTGCTGTTACTAGTTACTTGGTTTCTCATTTTTATATTCGTTGAATACTGATATTTTAATTCAACGATGTAGCATTATGAGCATGATCTAATCTGTGTAATTGAAAAATGAAAATTTTTAATGTCTGGTGCTGGCTTTGTAGTGAAGAATGGTGGCAATTGCTTGCAAATTTTCGGTCATTCCAACGCTGTCGTGGTCTGCTTCGAGCTGTTAGAGTTCTGATGGATTGAGTTATTGTGGACTGTGGAGATCAATTCTCTATATTGATGGTTATTCTGAAATTCCTTGCATTTCTTAATGGGATAGTTGTGTCTGTCATAAATATGTTTTTTTGTTCTTGCCAATATGTTTCAACTGGGGTGAGACAATGATCGACTTGTTGAAGACTTTACTTTTTAAAGTGCGGAGAACTTTCGAAGGGAAAGGAAAGGATTTTTTCCCCTCCTTCCTTTTTTTATAGCCCAAGTCCCAACTAATGTTATTAATCCTCTTTGTTTGTCCTGTCCTTGTCCTTTTTTCTTTTCTTAAAAAAAAAAAAAAACAAATAATAATAAATAAATAAATAAATTTACGTGAGGCCACCAAGTTATATCGTCATGATTCTTACCATTCCAATGGGTTAGAAAAAGGACCTTGGTTTATTTAATTTTCACATTTCCTATGTTCTAAGCCCTGTATTTACTGGAAACAAACAATTATTGATATTTCCAAATGCCATCCTCTTAGGATAAAGGTTTATTTAATTTTCAGTTGTGTGTTACACTACATGAAAAAAGAGGTTTGATGAATATGACTGTGCATTCAGATGTTAGCACAAAATTAAAAAAATTAGATGCTCAAACTTTTGCATATCAAGTTTCTAACTCCAAAACTGAACGCGAAGTTTATTTTAAACATCTTACGAAGCTCATAATAAGATATGAATTTAAAATAAATCAGATTTCGGAGGTGCTGTTGTTCTATTTAAACAGCAAGGAAACAAGTATCGTATGTCTTATAGCGCAATATACATATCTGCGTCGAATTATAATAAATAATAAAGTCAATAACTAAAATAAAATTACCTAGCACTACGAGTGAGTCAAAAATTACAAATCATACTATTAATTTTTCCTATCTAAAAAGTCACGGCTCAATTTAATGCTAATAAGTAACAACAGAATGCAGGAAAAATACATGTGGGTAAAATGTTTTTCTTTAAGCATTTTTTTTTTCAATTGACAATCTCATGTTTTGTTAAAGCATGGAAAAGATCGTTCAATTATTAATTGACCAGTATAAAACAAAACATCACTTATTGATCAAATGAGTAATTCAATGGTTTAATGAAGGTCATTTTTTTAATCCAAAAACTGCATAGTCTTCTGAGTTGATAATAATAATAATCACAAGAGGAGGGGAAAGTTGCAGTGTAATTTGTCCATCATACTGGTGCGTGCGCTGTTAATTCTGTGCAACTCATCGATCTTCTACCGAAACTCCATCCGACGGCCACGAACTATGCAACATGAGTTTTGTGTTGTACCAGAATCAAACTCTACCGACGAATTCCCTATTTTAACCCTGTCCCTCCTCTAATTTTGTCATGCCTTTGGGCAGTTGGATAATTGTCCAAAATAAAAAATAAAAAAAAAAAAGAAAAAAAAATCTAGACAACCTTGGTTTTCTTCTTCACCGTGAAAAACCTCTCTTAGCACTCGTTTCGTGGAATAGTTTGAGTTGAAATTTTTAAATTTAATAGAAAATTTTTTAAATTTTAAAAAAGACAAAAATGAAAAAAATAAAGGATAAAATTAAAAATAATAAATAAAAATTTTAAGTTAAATAGTTGAACCATCCAACCAAACACCCCTCAAACACCCCCCTCTCTCTCTCTC
Source organism: Ficus microcarpa (assembly GCA_025413485.1). Taxonomy (NCBI): domain Eukaryota; kingdom Viridiplantae; phylum Streptophyta; class Magnoliopsida; order Rosales; family Moraceae; genus Ficus; species Ficus microcarpa. Next base: position 17,695,961 of record CM046379.1, on the reverse strand, counting down.
TCTATCTTGGTGTATGTTATAAGCTTCTCTCACAATCCCCGAAAAACATGGAAATATCTCTGACTCTAGACCCACCCTCTAGAGCCCACTCGTCCTAATCCGGCCCCACCACCACAACCCCATTTCAGCTCCACCACCGAAGCCTTTCAGGATTCCGCTTCAGAAACAGACCCACCTCACTCGCCTGAATGCCCTTCAAGAATCCGGCTTCCTGCCGGTCATTGGCGGCGCCATCGAGGAGGACGAGTACTGGATTGCCCGTTCTCAGGTTATCCGAAAAGGGGTCGACTTGGAAGGCTATTCCACCGAGGATAACCTGAGAACGGCTGACTTGGAAGGTTTCAGAAATTTATATGGATTCCGGTGGTTCTTCTTCTTCTTCTTCTTCTCGGCCCTACGATGTTTTTCTTAGTTTCAGAGGTGAAGATACTCGCAATAATTTCATGAGTCATCTTTATGCTGCTTTAGTCCAGAACCAAATCGAGACCTACATGGATGAGATAACACTGGAGAGAGGAGATGAACTCTCACGTGCACTTCCAGAAACCATCCAGAAATCAAAGATCTCCATTATTATTTTTTCCGAAAACTATGCTTCTTACTCGTGGTGCTTGCGTGAGCTTATGCAGATACTCGAATGCCGCCGGGAAAATGACCAGATTGTCTTACCCATATTTTACAAGGTCGATCCATCGGATATAAAGGAACAAAAAGGAAGTTACGGAAAGGCATTTGAAAAACATGAACAACGTTTGGAAAACCAGATGGACGTTGTACAAAAGTGGAGAGTCACTCTAATAGAGTCAACCCAGCTTGCTGGTTGGGCTTGGAATTCACAAGATACAAGGTAATTGTCCTTTTAACTTGTATTCTCAAATGCACGCCAATTTTACCAGAAGCTTTTGATCTATATATATTGTATTATTATGGTAGAAGAGCCGATTGATTTCCTCTAGAGCTCCTCTACATGTTTTGTAATATTTGAATTTTTCCATATACATTTTTTTTTCTTTTTAAGGAATTATTTTCACTTTATGAAAATTTTCGTAAAAAAGCTCGGTTTAGGGCTTTTGAAAAGATTTGTGAGATTTAATGGGTCGAGAAGACTCAAAATTTATTTCCAAACTCGGAAACGGACCTTTCAAGTCAAAACGGTCGAAACGGTACAAAATTTTACGAAAGTCAACTTTGACCGAAAAAGTCAAAGTTTGACCGATGAAAAGTCAACCCTTTGACTTTTTGAGATTTTTCGAGTTCAGCGCGGAACGAGTTCCGAGAATAAGTTTTGTGAGCTAGATAGCAAGAATAAGCCGTAAAACATCCCTAGAAAATCAAGCACACCGAGTTAGTGTTTAAGGGCAAAAAGGATTCGGAAAAAATTGAGAAAAATATTTTTCGATCTAAAATTCACACAGATAAATTTTGTACTTCGATATGAGATAAAAATATTGTGTTTTGAAAAATCACAATATTAGAATTATCTGTGTAGCACAAAGGAGAGCAAAAATGAGTTTTGAAAGGTAACTAGCCAATTGGAACCTAACTAAACTAAACCATCACCCTAGTTGCATGTCAACCTTTCTCCACCAACCAAAGTAATTCATGTGGCAGTTCCCCCCCCCCTTTTTAGTCGGCTGCAACAGCTAAGAAAACAAGGAAAAGAAAAAAAAAATGGAATGGAAAAAGGAAGCCTTAAGTTAAGGCAAGTTTCCACCTACTCCCATCTCCTTTTGTCTATCAAACAAGTCTCTCATTTTCAAGGCATTTAATGCCAAATCTTCAGCCAACCTTTTACCATTTCTTTGCTCCAATATCCGGCTGCAATCTTGGAAAAGAAAGAAGAGAAAAGCCTAGATTTAAGGGGATAGAAGCCAACCACTTGTCTAATCAAATCCCTTCCATTCTCTCTTTTCTTTGTAGTAAAAAAATGAACCAAACCTTACCCATTTCACTCTAAACTTCGGCAGCCAAGGGAGAAGAGAGAGAAGAGAGAAAATCAAAGAAAAATTTTGGGGTTTTGAGTCTTAGAGATCCGGTTCTACAAGGGAGTGAGAGCAAGAAAAGTTGAGAGATTTTTTTTGTGGGATTCTCTCTAGGTGGTGGCCGACCAAGTGAAGAGGAGAAAAGGTAAGTAAAACTTGAAAAATTTTTTGGGGTTTCCTTCTTGAAGTTCGGCTTTGGAAGATGCAAGAAGAGCCAACAAATTTTTTTTCTTGGATCTCCATTTTTCCTAGGTTAGCCGTGAGCTTTGGTGAGCTAGGAGGAGGAAGAAATTTTTCCAACCAAACTAACCTTGGTTCTAGGTAATCTCTCAAACCCTAACCCCCTTTATTTTGAGCTTTATTTCAAGTTCAATTTGAGTCTTCAATGGGGTTGTATGGACATAAGTCCAAATTCTATTTTTGCTCTAGATTAGTAGTATGTGCTTGATTTCTAGCTCTAGGGTTGGTTTGGCTTTAAAATCTTGCTTGATTTGTGATGATTTTTGTATGAAATTTCATGCTAGAAAAGCTTAGGTTGTGTGTCCCCATTTGTGGCCGAAATCTGCTCTAGGCAGCCAAGAAAATGCATGCTAGCTTAGGGTTGATTTTGTGGTGGTTGTATGTGATGGAATGCTAGAGTAACACCAAAGCAACCCTAGGGTTTTGTTTTTATTTTGGGTTGCAAAAACTGATTAGATTAAATTTTTGGGCTTAATGGGACGTTAGAAAACGTTGTGTGTTTGAATCGTAGGCTCCCGAAGTGTTCGGTCGAGTTAGATTCGCGAAATAGGATGCAAACCGAAAATGAAACCGAAACTGTCCAGATTCGGGTTGGAACCTGACCAGTTTTGGAAAAGTGAGATTTTAAGGTCTCTAGAGGCCGAATGGGTTAAAACTCGAAACACAAAAGTTTCTCGGAACAAGTTTTTCTAGAGGACAACGCTCCAAAGGCCTTTGTTTTTAGCAAAACCCGTGGCTGACCCCTGGGCGCAGTTTCACCCAGATTTTTCGGAGTCAGCCGGTTTAAAAAAAAAACTGATATTAATGTAGGCAGAATTTGATTTTTTACAAAACACGAAAGTTTTAGCATTTTTCGATAGCTACAACTTTCGTGAAGACAAGTTTTTCAAATTCCCGACGGATTTTTAAAAAATAAACGTGTTTAATGAGAGGTGCGCAAGGAATCCGAAAATTCCTTCACCAAAGTTTTACAAAGTGTTTTTAAAAAATTGTAAAATGTTCTAAACCATTATTTTAACTGCGAAAACCGTTCCAAAGGCGGGTTTCGAGCTTAAATGACATTTATAAGGAATTATTTCAAAGATCGGAATTTTATAAAGAGTTTTACGGATTTTTGAGAAAAATCTTGTAAAAGTGCAAAAGGAATAAAATGTGATTTTAAGTTAAGTAAGAAAAAAAAATTTAGAATAAGAAGATATATTTTCAAAATAAAAGAAAATGGTAATTAAGCCGATTACGGGCCGTAGCCAGGATTAGGACCCGAGTTATTGGGCTTAGGCCCAAAGGGCCCAAAATTAACAAGGGTTGACCAGTAGTTGACCAATTGTCAACTTTGATTGACCCACAACAAGAAAGGGGTAACCTTAAGGGTTATCCAATGTAACCCTAAGGAATACCATAAGTTTAATAGGCCAAGCAAAATGGGTCACGGCCATTGACCCAATATGCTATAATAGAATGGTAAGCCCAAGGTATTAAAGAGTAATCCAATAGTAGATCAAGGAGATAATTAAGAGGTTATCCAACGTAGCCTCTTAAGGGATTAATCAAGTTCAAATTAATCCCTAGCAATAAAAGGCCAATTTGGACAAGTCAGTTGTCTGACGGGGACATACAACTAGGTTGTAGTAGGTATTTTGGTTAGGGTACCAACATTCCACAATCAGAAACGGAATCTCATCTATGTCCTTTCTCGAGCAGGAGAGGACGTGTAGCTGTACTCCGAATCAGGACAGCGAGAGTGAGAATCTAGCAGGAAACGAAGTAAGTACAACTCCGCCTACAGCATAGGCTCTAGTTGATGCTTACTAAAGTAAGATTAGATGCATGCTAAGGGTGTATGAAATTGTATGCTATGCGATGATGTGCTATGCGATGTTGTGCTATTAGTTTGCCATGTTATATGAGGGTGTATAGAAAACATGATTAAGTATAATTTTCATGACAGCATGAGTTAGGATTGTGAGACATCACGTTGCATGTTCATTAATCCATATGAGACAAATGAACTCAAGATTGAGTTAAGAAAAGATAAGAGAAGATTATAAGGCAAGCGAGCTTGCCGGTGTAGTACCACCCGTCCGAGGTCGGGTTGGACTATGGTTTGAGTTGGAATGGGCTGGCCGCTCCAACCACTCCATAGTCGCGCGCCGGGTACGAACACCAAGGTAAGGGCCCTAAAGGAAAGATAAGCTAAGAAAGTAAATACGAGCATAACTGGACCATGCATGTATAGGCATTGTTAGTTTATGCTATTATGAATGATGTTATGTAATTATGAATGGTTATGTATGTTAAGTTAGAAATGTATTTCGATATGATTATATGTAAGTTGCAGACGAGACAGTTGTACTTGCTGAGCGAAAGCTCACTGTCTTACGTCTATGCTGTAGGTAAGCAGCCGGTCAGCAATGCATGATGCAAGGTGGCGAGGCGTGGCGGGGCAAGCTGTGAAATCGTGGGACTCTATGCCGCTACGCGTTTTGACTTTTGAAATTTTATAATCATGTAATTATATTTTATCCAGACACATTTCTAAGAACACGTTTTAATTCGTGTATAAAAAAAAAAATTTCCACTGTGTTTTTAGCCCTATAAGTAAGTAAATCAGCAGTGTAACGGCCTGTGCAAGGCGGGTCGTTACATGTTTTATTTTCATATCCAATGTATTTTCAATTTTTGTACTCAGTAAATCACTTGTCCCATGGGGCTAGCTCAATATGTAGAGATGGGGTTTTAGGATTTAAGTCTCTTTTTTCCATGCTAGAGTTAGTCGCAGGGGGTGTTTTTGCTTTTGCTTTTGCTTTTTTTTTTTTTTTTTAAGCATATTTCACAAATTTTGAAGCGCGAAAATAAAATGTTTTCTTAAATCGTGTTGGTTAACTATGCTTTGAAAACATAAATAGTAACAAAAAATGGTGCGGCTGGTTTTTCTTAAGAAAAAGTAAAGTGGTGAAAAGTTGTTTTATCACTTCTGTTTTCATTTTCTAAGGTTACATAACTTAACCCATGTTTTTAAGAGACATACCCAAACCAAATTTCACGCTTTTTTGGTACCAAAACGAATATCTTTAAAAGCACAACCAAATACGATTATAGAAATGATCTTATCATCATTTTCAAAAAAATTCTCATTTGTATTTTCATTCTCAAGACAAAATCAATTCCAAAATCATTTCTCCCTTTTGTTTCTTGTTTTTATTTATTTTTAACTAAGAGGATTTAAATACTGCATCTTATTCTACTCTTTCCATATCTTTTCTTAAAAACTAATTGTTGTAGTATTTTATACGTTGCAGGTCTGAGGCAGAATTAATCAAGGACATTGTCAAAGATGTTTCAACCAAACTGGGCAGAATGCTATACTCGAGCTATGTCAGTGGCGAGGGCCTAGTCGGAATTGAACACCACCTTCAGAAAATTGATCAATTGCTAAGTATTGGCTCACCGGATGTTCGCATCGTAGGTATTTGGGGGTTGGGTGGGATAGGCAAGACTACCCTTGCCAGTGTTGTGTTCGCGGAACATTACTATCAGTTTGAAACTTGTTACTTCCTTGAGAATGTCAGGGAGGAATCGACCGAACCGAAACAATTAACTAATCTCCGGAATAAGCTCCTCAACGGATTATTCAAGGGATCAGAAGATATAAATTTGGGAAACCCATCATTACTACCTCATGTGAAGAGCAAGCTCAGCCATAAAAAAGTGCTCGTCGTGTTGGATGATGTGAATGATTTCGAGCAGCTAGATCAGTTGCTTTTAGGTGGCAGTGATTCGTTTGCACCTGGAAGTAGAATTATTGTAACAACGAGGGATGCAGATGTGTTCAGGGATTTTGAAGTTTTTTTATATAAAGTTGGGGAATTGAATTATGATGAAGCTCTTCAGCTTTTTCAGTGGAAAGCTTTTGGAAGAAACTCACCCCCAACAGATTATATCGAGCTAACAAACGAGGTGGTAAAATATGCTGGAGGAATTCCGCTTGCTATTAAGACATTGGGTTCTCACCTTCGCTCCCGTCATTCTCGGAGCACAGGACATTGGGAGAAGACACTGAATTACTTGAAAGGGAAATCTCACGATAAGATTCATAAGTGCCTACGACTAAGTTACGATGTTGGATTAGATGAAGAGGAGAAGGCTATCTTCCTTGATATCGCGTGTTTCTTCAAAGGGGAGAGTAGAGAGATGGTTGAAAATATATTGCATGGATGTGATTTTGCAGCGAGTACAGGAATAGGTGTTCTGATTGATAAAGCTCTTGTAACTATCTGTTCTGATGGTAGACTTTGGATGCATGATTTGGTACAAGAAATGGGTTGGAAAATTATACAACAGCAATCTGAAAAGCAACTCGGACGGTACAGTAGGCTGTGGATTGCTAAAGATGTCTTTCTGAGTCTTGAACAATAATGAAGTAAGTGCCAATGAATTAAAGTATTTCCTTTAGTAATTGTATATACTTTCTAGAAAACGAGCTTGAAGAACATATTATTTCAAGTTAATAGTGGTTAGTACATATATATGTCTTGGGCTATTGTTATGGTCGTACTGAATAATTTTTCTTTGCTCTATGCTCTTTTTTACTTTGTTAAATCTGTTTTTCAATTTTAGGGGACTGACAAAGTTGAAGGAATATTCCTAAACATGTCTCAACTTGATGAAGAGCTACATTTGAAACATGAAGTCTTCCAAAAGATGAATAATTTGAGATTACTCAAAATCTATAGTATTGGTGTTGACGTCAAGGTGTACATCAATCAAGATTTACAATCTCTTCCTAGTTCGCTTAGATATCTTCATTGGGAAGGATATCCTTCAAAACAATTACCATCCAATTTTCAGCCGCAAAACCTTGTCGAACTTAATTTGCCGCATAGTCAGCTCGGGCAACTTTTTAATGGAGTCCAGGTATGTGGTAAATACATATTAACTTTTATTATTATTCTTTTTTTGACATACCAATATACGAGGAATTTATTAGCTGATCTTGTCCATTCTCTTTCATTACAGAACCTTGAGAACTTGAAAAGCATTGATCTTTCACATTCCATCCACCTGATCCAATTTCCTGATTTTTCCAATGCCCCAAATCTTGAAAAAATAAATCTTGAATATTGCACAAGTTTGCCTCAAGTTCCTTCGCATTGTCTGCGAAATCTTAACCAGCTTATTGATCTAAATCTGAGCCACTGCAATGCGATTCGGGGTCTTTCAGATGGAGTGGATTTAACTTCCCTTAGAACTCTAAATGTCCAAGGATGCTCTAACCTCAAAACTTTCCCAACTGTGATTAATCTGAGGTGCCTGGTGTCTTTAAACTTAAGTTGCACTGCGATAGAGAACTTGCCTTCATCAATTGGTTCTCTCAGCAATCTTGTTTCATTGCGTCTCTGTGACTGCAAAAGACTCGTAGAAGTTCCAAGCAGTACAAGTAATCTGGACTCCTTGAAACGTCTTAATCTAAGTGGCTGCTCAATTCTTGAGAAGTTTCCAGAGCTTCCACAAAACATTGAAAGTTTAAAGATGAAAGGGACAGCAATAGAAGAGGTCGCCTCCTCATCGATTGAGTGTCGGTTTTTTCTTAAGCTAATACGCCTTGACGATTGCACAAGTCTTCAGAGTCTTCCAACAAGCATTTTTCAGTTGAGGTCTCTTGCTACTCTTGTTTTTAATGGTTGCTCATGTTTGACAAAACTCCCAGATATCTCAGAGCCTACGAGTAGTTTAAAAGAGCTTTATTTGGAGAGAACAGGAATTAGACAGCTACCATCATCAATGAAACATCTAATTGGACTTGAAGTTTTGGGTTTAAATGGGTATGAAAATCTTCTCTGTTTCAAACGTTTTCTCTAATTTAAATGCCTTTTGGACGGTCGAACTTTCTCATTGTAAACATATTGATCGTCTGTCTTCGTCGTTTGGTTCCCGCTATTTGGTGAGAATCTTTCTCTCTGACTATGCTATAAGAGAAATCCCTGAAGTTATCAAAGGACTTAAGCTGAAATGGCTGAACATAAGTAATTGCAAGAACCTTAAATTTTTACCAGAGCTACCATTGACTCTGGCACATCTTGACGCTAGTGGATGTGTGTCGTTGGAGAGGGTGTCAAGTACAGGGAAGGCACTCACACAAACGTTTTGGGATGACTATACAACTGGTATCTATAACAGAGACCTATACTGGAACTGTTTATTTAATAATTGCTTTAAATTGGATCAGAATGGACGACAAGCCACTAATACCGATTTCCAACTTAGAGTTTTGAGCTTTGCTGTGCTACTCAATCGTAGACGTTATATGATATGCATAATTTCTTCTATTGTTTAAAAGTAGTATAAATGCCTAATTGTTTACATTTTTGAAATAAAAAGTCACTTCCTTCTATTCTATGGTACAGGTTGGGGGATCTCCAGTTATCACATGTTATCCAGGAAATGAGATTCCAAACTGGTTTGACAATAAAGCTGAGGGATCTTCTATCATTATCAAGCTTCCACAACAATGGCGTGCCAATGTCTTGGGTTTTGTTGTTTGTGCTGTCGGAGAGCCCCATTATGCACGCGCCAACATGGGAGGTTTGTACTGCAAATTAAATTTTGGACTTATGAACGGGAAAAAAATAAAATCTTATACGCGGAATATTCAAGACGGTTATCCTATGGTTCAGATACCTGCTGTTAATTCAGATCATGTGCACATGTCATATCAACCTCTGGACTATCTTTACCATCTAGATGCAGCAGTGGACGATGCAGCAGGGGACCATAATATCTGTCTTGATGCAGTGGCGGTTACATTTCAACTTGGTTACCATGTAAAAAGGTGTGGGATCCGCATTCTACATCAGAAAGACGTGAATGAATTTTTGAGCAATAATGAATATCTGCTTGAGCCCCCTGCAAAGAAAATGAAAAAAAGCAAAAACATTACTGGAGCAACTTCTGCCTGATCGGCCAAAGTGAACTTAGTTCACGCCGTGCGGTCAACTTCGAAGCGAATGAAATCCATGTCAGTAATTGTCTCTCCAAAGATTATAGGTACTTCATGAGTTTCTCATATCTTGATACAATCATTGCGGTATTAATAAGAATATGGGCTTCATTTCTGTTAAACACCTTGCATAATTATCCTTTTAATCTGTTTTTGCAATTTTATTTTCCTATTGTTTTCTTTTTTCAGACTTAGAAAGTCCAGTGTCATGACTTTTAAGTGATAAGAAAAAGGAAGAAAAGAAACGAATTATATATAAACAAGAGCGGCGACTATTTTATTCTATTTAGTTTTCTTTATTATTATGCTTCTTAATTTTCGTACTTTCACAGAGAAATGTAGTTAGTCTTTTGGGGCAAATAGTGAGAAAAGGGAACGGAGAAGTGCAAACTGAGGGGAAAGAAAAATATGATGTTTTGTCACTTGGTTCCCTATACTAATTTTTATTAGAGCGTTTATTAATTTAGTAATTTAATTTAGGAAAAGTGAATTAAGTTCCTCCTTTTAATTCTATTCTTTGAATTCCTAATTAGCAAACATGCCCTAAGTCTTTACCATGGTTTATACATTTATTTTTTATTCTAAGTCTTTACCATAGTTTTTTAATTATTTTTTTTATTTTAAGTCTTTACCATAATTTTTTCATAAGTTTTTTTTTCAAGTCTTTACCACTAACATACATAAAGTGACACGATATTGACTTGTGGAAATTTCCGTAATTACTCAAAGAAGCTGGTTTAATTGTGATACAAGAAAATAATCATAGCTGATTTTTTTGTATGAAAGACCTTTTTTAATGCTATGTAAAATAAAACCTTTCATTCATTTATTATTGTAATCATCAAAAGTTATACTTTTTTAAGAGTGGGAATGTAGTAAGAACAACAAATAATACAAACAATATATATATATATATATATATTTGCCAATAAAAGCGGCACTTTGTCCTTTTATATAGTTTTGTTCAGTTATGATGCTAATCTTCATGTGTTCTTGTCAGGAAAATTTACATGGTAATGAGCCATTTTAAGTTCAGGTGGCAGGATTTCTAAGGCAAAAGTAAGTCGGAGTTGAGTTGAATCGCCTGCACAGCCGATATCTATAGGAAGGAGAGACTATGACATGAGTTCTGCTTAAGGAGAACGTAAGAACTATTTTAGATATAAGCAATAGTTTTAGTTTGGCAAGCCTTAGACTTTAACTGCTGTTACTAGTTCCTTGGTTTCTTAATTTTATAGTTATTCATATCTGATATTTTAATTCAACAGTACAGTATTATGAGCATCTAATATGTATAATTTTAACTAAAGCTGGAAAAAAAAAAACATTAAATTTGTTAATGTCGGGTGCTGGCTTTGTAGCGAAGAATGGCGGCAATTTCTTGCACATTTTGGGTCATTCCAACACTGCTGGATTTATTGTGATCTGCTCCGAGCTGTCATTGTGGCGATCAGTTTTCTCTATATTGATGGTTGCTTTTGCTCTGGTGTTTATGTCAGTGTGATCTTCCTCTTATTGTCTCTTGAAATATGTTCTCAAATTCCTTTGCATTTCTTAACGGATAGTTGTGTCACAAGTGTGTGTGTGTGTATATATATATATATATTTCAATATGTTTCAACCGGGAAAGACAGTCATAGACGTTTCGAAGGTTTTATCTTTTTAAAGTACAAAGCAACGCTGGAGGAAAAGGAAGGATTTTTATTTATTTTTTGTTCCTTTTAAATATTTTTTTTGGTCCTAATCTTTGCTTGTTTGTGTTTTTGTTTAATATATATATATATATATATATATATTCCCGTTAAGCCACCAAGTTGAATCATCAAGGTTTGATCATCTCAAACTTCCCAAGCCCTGTAATAACTAGAAACAAACAAACTTTTTTTTTTCCTTGGTTAATTTTCAGTTGTGTGTTACACTACCTGAAAAAAGGGGAAACATAATTGTGCTTCCAGATGTTGGCACAAAATCCAAATTCCACAAAAATTAGCAGCTCAAACTTTTGAATATCAAGTTTGTAACTCCAACACTGGAAGGGAAAATTATTATTATTATTATTATTGAGAAAGTCTGCAGTAGAATTTCATTTATATACTCTATCGGTAGAATTCACTTTATGACCATTTGATGAATTTCATCGATTAAAATATTACTTATGTGTGAGATTTATGATGCACCTTACCTTATATTATTATATACTAAAAAATAATTTAAAAAAAGAAATTAAAAAAAAAACCATTTTCTTCTTTTAGCGAGGCCCCCCCTCCCTTGGGCAACCCAGGCCCTCCTGTTGTCGACCTCGCGACCCAGGCACCCCTCACTGGACGACGAGCCCTCTAGCAACCCAAGGCCTCCCCTGGCCAATGGCCGAAGCTCCCCCCCTCCCCGCCCCACCCATGAGGCTCCCTCTCTCCTGACAATGAGCCCCCTATGCCAAATCTTGCCCCCTTGACCCCCTAACTACAAACCCCCTATCAGATCTGACCCCTCCTACCTAGCAACAATCTCCCCACAACCCCCCCATCAGAGCTTGACCTCGATCTTGGCTTGGCTCACCCCCACGACCTTCGACAACCCTCCCACCTTCCCCTATCTCGACTTACGCCCCCCTCTCCCGGTGACCTCCTATGATGTCGCCCCCAGCCTAATGGACTACAAGTGAGGAGCCAAACATGTTTAAGGTTTTTTTCTTTCTTCTTACTCCTCATTGACAATCTCAATTCCCCTCCCCTCCCTTCCCCCCCGCGCCCCCCCAAAAAAAAAAAAAAAACTCCCCCAACCACTCCTTTTGACCTAGATGAACCCCCGCTCAACCCCAACGACGGAAAACCCCCTCGAATGACGAGCGACAAGCGCTGCCAGACTGACATTGAGCCCCCGACAAGGAGCCCCCAAACTTCCACCAATGAAGGTTGGTTTTTTTTTTTTTTGATTTCTTTTTTTATTATTATTTTTTAAATTTCTTAATATGTAACATAATGAGGTAAGGTGTATTATAATTATCGTGCACAAACAACATATCAACCGTTTGATTATATCTAAATGTTTAAAAATGAACTTTACTGATAGAATCTATAAAAAAATTTGTACCACAGATTTATCCATTATTATTATTATTATTATTATTATTGTAAATAAAAGCGAAGATTATTTTAAACATTTGATGAAGCTCATGATAAAATGTGAATTTAAAATAAATCAGTTTTAGGAGGTGGTGTTGGTATTTATAAACAGCAATACTTACGATAAGAAGTACTTCAACTCTCTTGTCCAACAGTTCTTTTTTGCCGAACATGTACAACGGGACGTTAAGGACCATTGGATACGAAAATAAATACTGATGATGATGAAGAAGGTGGACATGGATATAATATTTTGGGTTGTTCTATCTCTCTCTCTGTTGTGAACCTGTACTTGTCTGTAAGAAGTAGGTATTGTTTGTTATGTTACACAAAATGTAAAATTGTTTTGAATTATAATTAAAAATTGAATCAATAACTAAATTAATAATACCTACAAGTAAGTCTAAAAGTACAATTCATCACCTACAAGGGTGGATAATTAAGATGACAAAAGAGGTAGGAAGCCTTTGCTAGGTATTTTCCCTTCATCCATCCGTGTGCGATCCCTATCACCTCCCCTTAGGCCGCCGCTCCATCTTTGACTGTTAAAGTATGGTATGATGATAGCAGGGTAGGTCTCCGGTGAATAACTTAGAGAAATTAATATAAAAAACATGTCTTTGCCATACTTAGGGAAAGTGTTCATGTCTGTGGGACTACAAATCCTGAAAATGATAGGTCCACCCTCAGATTTTTTTTGTTTATCAAAAAAAAAAAGTGTAAAAGTTCAATCATACCATTAATTTTTTCTATTTTAAAAAGTTAGCCTCAATTTACTAGTAATAAGTAATAACAAATTGTAGGAAAAATACACGTGGGAAAATGGTTTTTTTAAGCATTTTTTTTAATTAAAAGTCTCATGTTTTGTTAAATCACGAAAAAGATAGTTCAATCACTAATTGATCGATATTAAAACAAATCACTAATTGATCAAATGAGTAATTCAATATTTTAATGAATATCAGTCATTTTTTTTAATCCAAAAACTGCATAATCTTCTGAGTTTTTTCTTTCAAATAATAATAATAATCATAAGAGCAGGGGAAAGTTGCAGTGTAATTTGGCCGTGCCATCAAGGAGGACAAGTACCAGATTACCCGGTCTCAGGTCGTCCAAAGGTCGACTTGGAAGGCTATTCCATCGAGGGAATCTCCATTGGTGGCCAGGAGACTTGCGTCATTGTTCCCGAATTCAAATGCGCTTTCGATGTTCGCCAGAACTTTCTCTTCATCACTCATGCCCATCTTCATCACATTGCAAGCTTCTTTTTTATTATTATTTTGTTATTAGTTTTTATCTCTTTGTTGTCTGTTCTATGGACTAACCATCATGGATTTAAAATTGGGCATTAAGAAAAATTGATGAAACTTTGATTGTTTTGCATATTCTCTGTTGTTTGAGGTGGTAACAGCAAAACTCTCACCTATACATCCTAGCCTTCCTCCATATATGTTTTTATGGATTTTGGAATACGTTATTTATTCATTTCCGTTAATAGGAAGTATCATGATCGCAATATAATCGTAAGGACATTTGATGATCGATACATATAAATATAACAAGTTAAAAACCATAACATAAATTATATGCAACAAACTAACAGACAAGGGAGTTTACCTACTACAATAAGTCACTTTTTATTTAGCCAATATCATCTCAGCCCATTTATACTTATCAATACGTTCTTTTTTTTTTTTTTTTTTTTTGAATTGTTTAATGAAAATACGTCAACATTCAACAGAATGTTCGTATAAATATGCAAGGAAATAATTCAGAAGCTATAATGAATTAGAGATAAATTAATAACAACCAATCTAATTTAATTCTTATATATATATATATATATGCATCATATATATGCATGTGTATGTGTGGGTCTTGAGGGCACTTATTCTCGTGGTAGGTCGATTCATTTTTCCCTCATGATGACTACATTCATGATAACTAATAAAGCTTTTGTCAAAAACCCGTGAGTCGTCTTTCAAAAATAGAAAAATAAAATAATAAAGTAAACTAAAATAAAAAAGACTCGCGTGTGGATCAACTGAAAATAGTATTTTCATGTCGACTTATTTGTCTTGTTTTTGGAAGACTTGCAGTGAAACGCACAGGGAAGTTGCTAACTCAATTCCGAGCAATTTCATACAATTAGCATATTAAATGGAATGCAAAATCTCTCCTTTTTTTTTCTTTTTTTTTTTTTTTTCACATTTCTTCCCCCCACTAGGTGGGATGGCTTCATTAATTATAACTTTATTTTTAACTGTTTGTAACCAACAGTTGACCTACTTATAACTTTATATAAAATTATGTGTAACATAAATAAGTTAATAACAAATAATATCATGTTATACATTATTTTATATAAAATTAAAAGTACATTAACTGATTGTTACAAGTTATTTAATAAAAAGTTATAAAATAAAATTATAAGTATATTAACCGATTGTTATAAATAAAAAATTATAATTGAACAACTATCCCACCCCTTATCAGATAACCCGTAAATAATAACAATATACATATATGCATATATACATGTGATCTTGAGGGCACTTATTCTCGTGGTAGGTCCATTCTTTTTTCCCTGATGATGACCAAGGCGCGTGAGTCGTCCTTTTCAGGGAAAAAAAAAATTATAATGATAAAAATAAAATTAAAAAGACAGAAGACTTGTGAGTGGATCAACTGAAAATAATATTTTTGATGTTGACTTATTTGTCTCTATTGTTGGAAGAGTTGCGGTGAAACGCACAAGGAAGTCGCTAACTCAATTCCGAGCAATTTCATTTTGAGGCAACTGCAACAATTTCTTTCTCTAGTTTTTGCATTCTCAAAAGCGTCAAGAGTACAGAGCAATTTTATTCTAAAATACAATAGCCAAGGAAGCCTTGTTGTTCGTTTATTCAGTTTGCTTCTTGGAGCGATTGTTCAGACATCCGTATGGATTCCGGTGGTTCTTCTTCTTCTCGACGTTATGATGTTTTTCTTAGTTTCAGAGGTGAAGATACTCTAATAATTTCATTAGCCATCTTTATGTTGTTTTAGTCCGGAACCAAATTGAGACCTACATGGATGAGATAACATTGGAGAGAGGAGATGAACTCTCACGTGCACTTCCAGAAGCAATCCAGATATCAAAGATCTCCATTATTATTTTTTCCAAAAACTATGCTTATAACGTATATAACATACAGAAATCTTGTGAACATATATAACTTATAAATAATATATTATATAAATATACACATATACGTATCCATTTATATAACATATCAATTTTATATAAATTATAAAATTGTCACATAAATTTATTAAATCATTATAAAAATTCAATAATTTGACATGATCTTTATTCTAGCACATCGAGTTCTCGTCTCGTCATCTGTGAAAAAAAAACTCAATATAATATCAGAATTAAGAAATTACTATCTTATCACATTATCCATATTCATTCTAATATTAATTTTCTAAAGTTACTATTCGATAATATTTGGGGCGTTACACTAATCATGACAGAGCTAATTTTCCCCTTTAACCTTTAAAAAAAAAAAAAAAAGAAACTCTATATATATGATATACTGTATCACTGTATTTTCCAAAATCTTGACGACAAAATTTCATATTTTAAAAGTGCTACATGATAACTTTTTTTTTTTTCAATACATTCTTAACATACAGGTTGCGAACTATATTTATTCATTTATCTCCAAAATACATTGATTATAGTGTATCATCTCTTTTGGGTAAAAAAAAAAAAAAAAAGGCATTTTCGTTTTAAATTTGTTATACGTCATTTCACGACAATCAGGAGTCCTGTAAGTCGCTCTCATCAAACCTTTTTTATTTTTATTTTTTCATCATATTAAATTTTTTTTCTCTCTCTTTTTCTTATGCGCATTCTTGACATTTGACCTACTACTTTTCCCCCTTTTTTATAAAATAGGAGGAACGGAGCAAAAGTAATCTCTCCACCGTCCAAACTTTCTTAAACCGTGTTTGTTGTGAATCATATTCTTCTTCTTCAAAGTTTAGTTATTCTTCTTCCTCTTCTAATCATATTCTTCTTCTGCCATCCCTTTGGTGGGATGGTTCCTTATCATAACTTTATTTTTAACAACTTGTAACAAATAAATGACTTATTAGTAACTTTATATAAAATTATATGTAACATAAACGAGTTAATTACAAATAATATTATGTTATATATTATTTTATATAAAATGATTAATACATTAACCGGTTATTATGTGTTTGTTTGTTTTATCATATCAATTCAACTTTAACCGTACTTTTTTTTATCTTTTTTCCAAAAAGTTTTTTGTCTTTTCCGAAAATTCAAAAAAATTTACTATTACAACTAAAATATTTCAACTCAAACTAACCAACCAAACACATACTATAAGTTATTTAATAAAAAGTTATAGTTAAGAGGGCAGAAGATAACCCATAAATAATAACATTACATATATATATATGTCATAAAAATATATAAATATACATACATGTGGGTCTTGAGGCCACTTATTCTCGTGGTAGATCCATCTATTTTCCCTGACGATGACCAAGCGCGTGAGTGGTCCTTTTCAGGAAAAAAAAGAATAAATAATAATAAATGACCAAGACGCGTTGAGTGGTCCTTTTCAGAAAAAAAGAATAATAAATAATAATAATAATAATATTATCTTAATCTTAATCTTAACTTATATTAAAAGAGTAAAAAACGTCTTAATGTTCATTTTTCGTAGTCAAAAACATACCGTTTAGGTGCATTTTAACTTTTCCTTCCGTACTTTTCTTTGTGAAAAAGCTGCTTCCTTTTTATTTCCCTTCCTCTCGTTCTTCAGTTCTTCTCTCTATCTTTCATCTCTCTTACTCTCTCTCTCTCTCTCCCCTCTCTTCTTGCACCCCTTTGTTTCCCACCGCTCCACTCTTTCTCCTCCCTCAGATATCTGATCCCCCCCATCTCCTCTCTCTCTCTCTCCATCTAGCTATCGTGCTGTCAACATCTATCTAAGCCTCGCGATCACAATATCATGATCACAGCCTCTCAATCGCACTCCGCACCGCCGTCTACGCGTTCTACCTCTGGATCGTGATCTCTCTTCTCGGTGAGTCTGGGCTTGCAGTGGGTTTTCGGCGATTAAGCGACAGTTTTTTTTTTTTTTTTACCTGTTTGCTGATTTTTTGTTTCCGACCCCCTAAAATTTTCAATTTGGGGGTTTCTTTCTTTCTTTTTTTTTTTTTCCTCTAATTTATGAGATATGTTCATATACATGGCCCTTTTTTTTGTGTTTTCTTTTTTCCTTTCCTTTGTTTGGTTGCTGCAAAATTGGAAGAAAACAAACAGAATTACTAAATCGTTTTTATTTTTTATTTTTGATACGTTTCATTTTTTAGTTATTTATTTATTTATTTATTTTGTGCTTCGGGACATCAATAAGTAAAAGAGAAATTTTTGAAGAAAAAGACTAATTTTTTTTTTCCTTTTTTTTAGAATTTTGTTTTTATTTTTTCTTTAATTCGTCGCAATGGTTCCCACGAGACCCATATGGGGGAATTCAAAAGGGACAATGTTGTCTAAAGTTTTTAAAAATCTGCAATTTCTTTTCTTCTTTTATAAAACGAGAATGAAAACTTTGAAAGAAAAGGCGATAACTTTTCACAAAAAACATAAAAAAGCCCGTTAGATAATCTCTGGACAGAAGAGTCAAAATTTCAAGTATTTTCTTCTACAAAGTAATGTCTTTTGTCAAGTATTATAAAAATCTTCATTATCATGATGCATATACGAGAATTGAAAAGGAATACTGTTGTGTCAGATAGTATGTTAAAGAACTTTTTAAATACTAAAATGAGAACTTGAAAAATTAATAATATTTAACAAATTCTGTAAAGTAAAATTTTTAATTGGTGAGTTCCAATCGCTTTAGTGCCTGAAATGAGATTTTATTTATTCCGATCAAGTTAAATCGTTCAAGAAAGACTACATTCAAACATTTATTTTACCAATGCTTAATGAAGTTTTTTTATTCCGTTGAAAGTATGCCTTGTGAAATTGTTTTGTTGATCTTTCCATTAACAATTTCAGCCGTTGTGTAGGTTTAAACTGTCTTTCTTAATTTGGTCAGAATAGTTCTTTAACTTCAACATTTCCTGTTGTCTAGTGTCCATCTCTTATTGGGTGGAGAATACAATATCATTGAAGTCCTATGTTCTACGATGCCATTAGAAGAATCTTGGATGAACTTATCATTGAAGTAGTAGTTATTTAATTCCTTGGTTTTCTTTATCTATGACTTGAATTAGTTGTACACATCAGAACTTGATTTATTCTTAGTTATTATTTCCTACTTTCATGCATGTAAACGTTAAGCAAGTCATTAAGGCTTGACTGATTTTAAATAAAGGACATCGAACTATTTTATTGACTCTTGATTATTTGGGAGGCATTGGTTTCTCATTTAAGCCAATAAACTTTCACTATTTTCTTTGCTTTAGTTACTTTGTGTAACAATATCATGATCTGCAGGATATCTTGAAGAAGAGCACTAGGGGGCTTGAAAGAGACTATTGCATTTAGGGAAGAATTTTTACGACATGATGCAGAACTAGATTAGACAAGACTTGTTCAAATTGTATTTTCTGATATAGGAGAGTAGAAACTTCTAAACAGGTAGATGGCTTTTCATTTCTCAATATTTCATTTTTTAAAAAAGTGCCTATTAATTTCTATGCTCTCGGGAAATATGATCTCTTCGCATAATTTTAGTGTATGTATTAGATACTCGATCATCTACAAATAACCGTGACTTTGAAGATAATGTAAAGTGTAATTCTCTCTCCCTCTCTCTAGCTTTAAGAAGAGGACTCATTAATGAATCACTTCTCACTTCTTTAGATACTTAAGATGTATACTTTTTTTTTTTTTTTTAATGTTAATAGTGTAACAAACGAGCACATTAACTTTTTAGAAGCACATCATTGAAGATCAATATACTTGACTTATTATTTGTTGATATGTTTCTGTATGTCCTGTAATAATTGAAAGTTCAATTAGTTGATAAATCTATGGTGGTGACAATATCAGAACATTTTCTGTCTCAAACAATGTATCTTTTGCAAGTGTTAAATTGGTCTTACATACTTTTACTAGGTGAAATAAAGGGCATCAATGTGAGCCATTTTATTGTGCCCATTTTAGATGTTTGACTACTTGGAAATCTGATTCCAAAATTGTTCTGTTTTTATGATTTAATGACAAGTTTGTTAGTTGATTATTATGCTTTTTCCTCTAACAATTTATTATTTTATCTTGCAAATGATGTTCTGCTTTTTGTTTCCTATTGCTAAAGCTATTATAGGGTTATGATGGTAGTTTTGAATAGTTAATTTAGAACTATATGTGTCTTCTAGGAAGGAAAATTAATTGCCCAACTTTTATTTCAAATGGTAAGATCTTTTGTTTCGGACGATTAATTTTTTTTGCATTTGTTTGGATTATTGGCTTAATTGATCAACCTATTTTAAGACAAAGATGGGCAGGGATTGGTGAAAGAAAACCTATATTTTTATTAATTATGTCGTCAAGTTTTAACTCTTCAATTTTGTTTATTAATCTATATTTTTTTTTTATAATTTCTAGAAAATATTCCTTCATATTAAACATTATGAAAATTTTCATCACGACTCAATATGTGCAACGCACATGTCCAAACTAGTAATAATAAAAAGGACAAAAGACTCGCAAGTGGATCAACTGAACAAAGTAATTTTGATGTTGACTTATTTGTCTCTATTGTTGGAAGACTTGCTGTGAAACGCACAAGGAAGTTGCTAACTCAATTCCGAGTAATTTCATTTTGAGGCAACTGCAACAATTTCTTTCTCTAGTTTTTACCTTCTCAAAAGCGTCAAGAGTACAGAGCAATTTTATTCTAAAATACAAAAGCTAAGGAAGTCTTGTTGTTCGTTTGTTCAGTTTGCTTCTTGGAGCGATTGTTCAGACATCCATATGGATTCCGGTGGTTCTTCTTCTTCTTCTTCTCGGCCCTACGATGTCTTTCTTAGTTTCAGAGGTGAAGATACTCGCAATAATTTCATGAGCCATCTTTATGCTGCTTTAGTCCGGAACCAAATCGAGACCTACATGGATGAGATAACACTGGAGAGAGGAGATGAACTCTCACGTGCACTTCCAGAAGCCATCCAGAAATCAAAGATCTCCATCATTATTTTTTCCGAAAACTATGCTTCTTCCTCGTGGTGCTTGCGTGAGCTTGTGCAGATACTCGAATGCCGCCGGGAAAACGACCAGATTGTCTTACCCATATTTCACAAGGTCAATCCATCGGATATAAGGAACAAAAAGGAAGTTACAGAGAGGCATTTGCAAAACATGAAGAACGTTTGGAAGACCAGATGGACGTTGTACAAAAGTGGAGAGACGCTCTAACAGAGTCGGCCCAGCTTTCTGGTTGGGCTTGGAATTCAGAAGATACAAGGTAATTGTCCTTTTAACTTGTATTCTCAAATGCACGCCAATTTTACCAGAAGCTTTTGATCTATATATATTGTATTATTATGGTAGAAGAGCCGATTGATTTCCTCTAGAGCTCCTCTACATGTTTTATTTTCATATCCAATGTATTTTCAATTTTTGTGCTTAGTAAATCATTTGTTCCACTGGGGCTAGCTCAATACGTAGAGATGGGGTTTTAGGATTTAAGTCTCTTTTTTCCATGCTAGAGTTAGTCGCAGGGGGTGTTTTTGGTTTTTTTTTTTAGCATGTTTCACAAATTTTGAAGCGCGAAAATAAATTGTTTTCTTAAATCGTGTTGGTTAACTATGCTTTGAAAACATAAATAGTAACAAAAAATGGTGCGACTAGTTTTTTCTTAAGAAAAAGTGAAGTGGTGAAAAGTTGCTTTATCACTTCTGTTTTCATTTTCTAAGGTTACATAACTTAACACATGTTTTTAAGAGACATATCCAAACCAAATTTCACGCTTTTTTTTTTTTTTTTCACCCGAATGAATATCTTTAAAAACACAACCAAATACGATTATAGAAACGACCTTATCATCATTTTCAAGAAAATTCTCAATTGTATTTTTATTCTCAAAACAAAATCAATTCCAAAATCATTTCTCCCTTTTGTTTTTTGTTTTTATTTATTTTTTACTAAGAGGATTTAATTACTGCATCTTGTTCTACTCTTTCCATATCCTTTCTTAAAAACTAATTGTTGTAGTATTTTATACGTTGAAGGTCTGAGGCAGAATTAATCAAGGACATTGTCAAAGATGTTTCAACCAAACTGGGCAGAATGCGATACTCAAGCTATGTCAATCGCGAGGGCCTAATAGGAATTGAACACCACCTTCAGAATATTGATCAATGGCTGTTAAGTATTGGCTCACCGGATGTTCGCATTTTAGGTATTTGGGGGTTGGGTGGGATAGGCAAGACAACCCTTGCCAGTGTTGTGTTCGCGGAACATTACTATCAGTTTGAAACTTGTTACTTCCTTAAGAATGTCAGGGAGGAATCGGAAAGGCAAGGATTGTCTAATCTCCGGAATAAGTTACTCAACGGATTATTCAAGGGATCAGAAGATATAAATTTGGGAAACCCATCATTACTTCCTCATGTGAAGAGCAAGCTCAGCCATAAAAAAGTGCTCGTCGTGTTAGATGATGTGAATGATTTTGAGCAGCTAGATCAGTTACTTCTAGGTGGCAGTGATTCGTTTGCACCTGGAAGTAGAATTATTGTAACAACAAGGGATGCAGCTGTGTTAGGGGGTGCTGATGGTGTGTTCATGGTGCAGATGTGTTCAGGGCGATGATTGTTCATTGCAGATGTTTAGCGCAGATTGTTCATGGTTTGAAATTTTTTTTACAAGTTGGGGGATTGAATTATGATGAAGCTCTTCGGCTTTTTCAGTGGAATACTTTTGGAAGAAACTCACCCCCAACAGATTATATCAAGCTAACAGATGAGGTGATAGAATATGCTGGAGGCATTCCGCTGGCTATTAAGATATTGGGTTCTCACCTTCGCTCCCGTCATACTCGGAGCATAGGACATTGGGAGAAGACACTGAATTACTTGAAAGGAAGAGCCCATGACAAGATCCATAAGTGCCTACGAATAAGTTACGATGTTGGATTAGATGAAGAGGAGAAGGCTATCTTCCTTGATATTGCGTGTTTCTTCAAAGGGGAGAGTAGAGAGATGGTTGAAAATATATTGGATGGATGTGGTTTTACAGCGAGCGCAGGAATAGGTGTTCTGATTGATAAAGGTCTTGTAACTATCCGTCCTGATTGTGGACTTTGGATGCATGATTTGGTACAAGAAATGGGTTGGAAAATTATACAACAGCAATCTGAAAATCAACTCGGACGGTACAGTAGGCTGTGGATTGCCAAAGATGTCTTTCGAGTCTTGAACAATAATGAAGTAAGTGCCAATGAATTAAAGTATTTCCTTTAGTAATCGTATATACTTTCTAGAAAACGAGCTTGAAGAGCATATTATTTCAAGTTAATTGTGGTTAGTACATATATATGTCTTAGGCTATTGTTATGGTCGTACTGAATAATTTTTCTTTCCTTTATGCTCTTTTTTACTTTGTTAAATCTGTTTTTCAATTTTAGGGGACTGACAAAGTTGAAGGAATATTCCTAAACATGTCTCAACTTGATGAAGAGCTACATTTGAAACCTGAAGTCTTCCAAAAGATGAATAATTTGAGATTACTCAAAATCTATACCACATATGGTTTTGGCGTTGACGTCAAGGTGTACATCAATCAAGATTTACATTCTCTTCCTAATTCGCTTAGATATCTTCATTGGGAAGGATATCCTTCAAAACAATTACCGTCCAATTTTCAGCTGCAAAACCTTTTCGAACTTAATTTGCCACGTAGTCAGATCAAGCAACTTTTTAACGGAGTCCAGGTATGTGGCAAATGCATATTAACTTTTATTATTATTATTATTATTATTTTTTGACATATCATATACGAAGAATTTATTAGCTGATCCTGTCCATTCTCTTGCATTACAGAACCTTGAGAACTTGAAAAGCATTGACCTTTCAAATTCCGTCCAGCTGATCCAATTTCCTGATTTTTCCAATGCCGTAAATCTTGAAAAAATAAATCTGGAATGTTGCATAAGTTTGCCTGAAGTTCCTTCGCATTGTCTGCGAAATCTTAACAAGCTTATTGATCTAAATCTGAGCCACTGCAATGCGATTCAGCGTCTTTCAGATGGAGTCGATTTAACTTCCCTTAGAAATCTTTCTGTCCAAGGATGCTCTAACCTCAAAACTTTCCCAGCTGTGATTAATCTGAGGTGCCTGGTGTCTTTAAACTTAAGTTGCAGTGCGATAGAGAACTTGCCTTCATCAATTGGTTCTCTCAGCAATCTTTCTTCATTGAATCTCTGTTTCTGCAAAAGACTTGTAGAAGTTCCAAGTAGTATTAGTAAGTTGGACTCGTTGAAAGAGCTTGATCTAACTGGCTGCTCAATTCTTGAGAAGTTTCCAGAGCTTCCACAAAACATTGAAAGTTTACATATGATTTGGACAGCAATAAAAGAGGTGGTCTCCTCATCGATTGAGTGTCGGTTCGTTCTTAAGAGAATATGCCTTAAAGAATGCACAAGTCTTGAGAGTCTTCCAACAAGCATTTTTAAGCTGAGGTCTCTTGCTGTTCTTGATCTTCGTGGTTGCTCAAGTTTAACAAAACTCCCAGATATCTCAGAGCCTATGAATAGTTTAGCAATCCTTTATTTAGAGAGAACAGGAATTAGACAGCTACCATCATCAATTAAACATCTAATTGGACTTCGATTTTTGTATATGGATGGGTGTGAAAATCTTCTGTCTGTTTCAAACGGTATCTCTAATTTAAATGCCCTTGATACGCTCGACCTTTCTGGTTGTAAAAAACTTCAATGTATGCCTTCTTCGTTTGGTCCCCTCAATTTGTGGAGCATCTTTCTCTGTGACTGTGATATCAGAGAAATCCCTGAAGCCGTCAAAGGACTTAAGCTGAAATGGCTGCACATAGATAATTGCAAGAACCTTGAATGTTTACCAGAGCTTCCATTGACTCTGGAACGTATTAGTGCACTTAGATGTGTGTCGTTGGAGAAGGTGTCAAGTACAGAGAAGGCATTCACACAAAAGTTTTGGGATGACTATACAACAGATACCTATGATGGAGACGGACGCTGGGATTGTTTATTTTATGATTGCTTTAAATTGGATCAGAATGGACGACAAATCACTAGTACCGAATTCCAACTTAGAGTTTTGAGCTCCGCTGCACGACCCTACGGTTCAGGACCTCTGGTATGCTTAATTTCTTCTGTTGTTTAAAAATAGTATAAATGCCTAATTGTTTACATATTTGAAATAAAAAGTCACTTCCTTCTATTCTATGGTACAGCGTGACGACTCTGCAGTCAACGCATGTTATCCAGGAAATGAGATTCCAAACTGGTTTTACAATCAAGTTGAGGGATCTTCTATCACTATCAAGCTTCCACAACAATGGCGTGATACCAACTTCTTGGGTTTTGCTGTTTGTGCTGTCGGAGACTCCTATACTACACGCGACGAAGTGGAAGGTTTAGGATTGCATTTAAATTTTGTACTTAAGAATGGGGAAAGCAGCGAATTTTTTTTGTGGTTTACTCAATATCATCGTCCTATGGATCAGCCACTGCTGCCTGCTGTTAATTCAGATCATGTGTACATGTGGTATTGCCCTTCGGACTGTGATGACCTTCTTGAGACAGTGACGGTCTATGATATCTGGCTTGATGCAGTGGAGGTTACATTTCAATTTGCTTTCAGTGATGAATTTGATATCATGAAGCCATCTAAGTGTGAAGTAAGAAGGTGCGGGATCCGCATGCTATTTCAGAAAGACTTGGATGAATTTTTCAGCAATAATGAATATCTACTTAAGCCCCCTGCAAAAAGGCGAAAAAAAGCGAAAACATTACTGGAGCAATTTCTGCCTGATCGACCAACGTGAACTTAGTGCATACCGGTCAACTTTGAAGCAAAGGAAATCCACGTCAGGAATTGTCTCTTCCAAGATTATAGGTACTTCATGAGTTTCTCACATCTTGATACAATCTACGCGGTATTAATAAGAATATGGGCTTCATTCTGTTAAACACCTTGCATAATTATCTTTTTAATCTGTTTTTGCAATTTTATTTTCCTATTGTTTTCTTTTTTCAGACTTAGAAAGTCCAGTGTCATGACTTTTAAGGGATAAGAAAAAGGAAGAAAAGAAAAGAATTATATATAAACGAGAGCGGCGACTATTTTATTCTATTTAGTCTTCTTTATTATTATGCTTCTTAATTTTCATACTTTCACAGAGAAAAGTAGTTAGTCTTTTGTGGCAAATAGTGAGAAAAGGGGACGGAGAAGAACAAACTATGGGGAAAGAAAAATATGATGTTTTGTCACTTGGTTCGCTATACTAATTTTCATTAGAGCGTTTATTAATTTAGTAATTTAATTTAGGAAAAGTGAATTAAATTCCTCCTTTTGATTCTATTCTTTGAATTCCTAATTAGTAAACACGCCTAACTCTTTACCATAGTTTTTTTATTTTTTTAATTCTAAGTCTTTGCCATGGTTTTTTTTTTTTTTTTTTTTTTTTTTTTTTAGGTCTTTACCATCGTTCTTTGATAAGTTTTTTTTTTTTTTTTTTTAGTTTTTATTTTAAGTCTTTACAATAGTTTTTTTTTTTTTTTTTTTTTTTTTTTTTTTAAGTCTTTACCACTAACATACTTAAAGTGACACGATAATGACTTGTGGAAATTACCGTAATTACTCAAAGAAGCTGGCTTAATCGTGACTCAAGAAAATAATCATTGCTGATTTTTTTTTTTTTTTTGGTATGAAAGACCTTTTTTAATGCTATGTAAAATATTCCTTTTATTCATATATTATTGTAATCATCAAAAGTTATACTTTCTTAAGAATGGGAATTTAGTAAGAACAACAAATTATACAAACAATATTTATATATATATATTTTGGCCAATAAAAGCGGCACTTTATCCTTGTATATAGTTTTGTTCAGTTATGATGCTAATCTTCATGTGTTCTTGTCAAGAAAATTTACATGATAGTGAGCCTTTTTAAGTTCTGGTGGCAGGATTTCTGAGGCAAAAGTAAGTCGGAGTTGAGTTGGATCGTCTGCACATCCGATATCTATGGGAAGGAGAGATTATGACATGAGTTCTGTTGAAGGAGAACGTAAGAACCGTTTTACTTATGAGCAATCGTTTTAGTTTGGCAAGCCTTGGACTTTTACTGCTGTCACTAGTTACTTGGTTTCTTAATTTTATACTTGTTCGTTACTGATATTTTAATTCAACAATATAGTATTATGAGCATCTAATATGTATAATTTTAACTAAAGCTGGAAAAGAAAAATATTAAATTTGTTAATGTCGGGTGCTGGCTTTGTAGCGAAGAATGGCGGCAATTTCTTGCACATTTTGGGTTCATTCCAACACTGCTGGATTTATTGTGATCTGCTCCGAGCTGTCATTGTGGCGATCAGTTCTCTCTATATATTGATGGTTGCTTTGCTCTGGTATTTATGTCAGTGTGATCTTCCTCCTATTGTCTCTTGAAATATGTTCTCAAATTCCTTTGCATTTCTTAACGGATAGTTGTGTCATAAGTATGTTTTTTTTTTTTGGTCAATTTTCAATATGTTTCAACCGGGAAAGACAGTCATAGACGTTTCGAAGGTTTTTTCTTTTTAAAGTACAAAGCAACGCTGGAGGAAAAGGAAGGATTTTTATTTATTTTTTGTTCCTTTTAAATATTTTTTTGGTCCTAATCTTTGCTTATTTGTGTTTTTGTTTAAAATATATATATATATATATATATATATTCCCGTTAAGCCACCAAGTTGAATCATCAAGGTTTGATCATCTCAAACTTCCTAAGCCCTGTAATAACTAGAAACAAACAAACTTTTTTTTTTCCTTGGTTAATTTTCAGTTGTGTGTTACACTACCTGAAAAAAGAGGAAACATAATTGTGCTTCCAGATGTTGGCACAAAATCCGAAGTCCACAAAAATTAGCAGCTCAAACTTTTGAATATCAAGTTTGTAACTCCAACACTGAAAGGGTAAATTATTATTATTATTATTATTATTATTGAGAAAGTCTGCAGTAGAGCTTCATTTATATACTTTATCGGTAGAGCTCACTTGATGACCATTTGATGAATTTCAACGGTTAAGATATTACTTGTGTATGAGATTTATGATGCACCTTACCTTATATTATTATATACTAAAAAATAATTTTAGAAAAGAAATTTCAAAAAAAAAACCATTTTCTTCTTTCAACGAGGCCCCCCCTCCCTTGGGCTACCCAGGCCCTCCTGTCGTTGACCTTGCGACCAGGCACCCCTCGCTGGACGACTAGCCCTACAACGGCCCAAGGCCTCCACTGTCGGATGATGAGCCCCCTTGGCCAACGACCAAAGCTCCCCCCCCCCCCCCCCATGACTCAAACCCCCTTTCCCCGGACAACAAGCCCCCTACGCCAAATCTCGCCCCCCGAGCCCCCAACAACAAACCCCCCACCAGATCCGGTCCCTTCTACCTGGCAACAATCTCCCCACAACCCCCCCATCAGATCTCGACCCCAATCTTGGCTTGGCTCACCCCCATGACCTTCGACAGCCCTGTAAGACCCGAAATTTTGAAGACTTATAATCTCCTTGTTCATAAGGAATTAAAGTCTAATTTATGTATCAATGATGTGTTATATGAAAAATTATGAATAATAATGAAAAATTCATAATTTTATCTAAACGATGTTCGAGTCCTCATTTAATGATTTTGAGACTCAATTAATGTTTTACTAGTCAAGAATGAAGTTTTTAAAGAAAAAAAAGAACGAAAAAGGATGAAATTTGACAAAAGTCAAAGGTTTGACCCAAAAGTCAAAGGGTTGACCAAAAAAGTCAAAGGGTTGACCAAAAAGTCAAAGTTTGACCGGGACGGATCACAACGTCGACTTTACAAGTATGATGAAGGAATATGGAAAGAATCTCCGAAAATGGAGTTTTATAAGCCGTAAATCCACCCTAGAAAAATCAAGCACACCGAAAAAGGATTAAGGGCAAAAAGGTCTCCGAAAAATTGGAGAAAGAGAGTTTCGGTCCAAAAATTTAATGGAATAATTTTTGGATCAAAATATAAAATAAGAATGCTCATTACAGTATGGGAAATAACTGTAGAGCGCAAAAAGAGCTGTGAAAGACCGAAATGGCCAAACAAGACCTTGAAAGAGCTAGTGGAAGATGACATCAACTCTTGACATCACCCTCCACTAACTCAAGACTACAAATGGCAGCCCCTCCTCCCCATATTCGGCTGATCAAAGAAGAAAGGAAAGAAAATCAAAGGGAACAAGACATAAAGCCATGATTTAAGGACCAAAAAGTTGAACAACATGGGAGAAAAGTTGTGAGATCTCTAGGACCAACCAAGAAAGGACACATGTCCCTCTTTCTCTCTCTATTTGCAGCAGCCCATGCCCCTTAATCCCCTTGGATTCGGCAGCTTGCATCAAGGAAAAAGAAAAGAAAAATAATGGGAACAAAGGCTAGACATCAAGCCTTAAATCAAGGAAAAGGTGCAACCACTCCTATCCATCAAATCCCTTCACTCTCTAGTCATTTTTGTTGAACAAAAATGAGTCAAACTTATGCATTTCCTCTCCCCAAAAATCCGGATTCAACACCCCTCAAAATCCCCTAGATTTTGGCTAAAAGCTTGGACAAGAAAGACAAGACTTAAAGCCTTGATTCAAGGCAAGCAAACCCACCTTTTTCTCTTCTCAATGCAGTCAAACCACTACTCTTCCTTCAGAAATTTTGAAGCCAAAACCGTGGGAGAGAGAGAGGAAGAGAAAGGGGAGAGAGAGGAGAGCTAGAGAAAATTTGAGAAAAAGATTGGTGAGTTTGGAGTGTGTTGGCCGAACAAGAGAGCAAGCAAGAAAGTGAGAAGGTTTTTGGTGAATCCACCAAGGGGATAGCCGAACCAAGCAAGAGAAAAGAGGTAAGAGAATCTTGAAAATTTCTTGGATTTCTCCTTTGATCATGCTCGGTTTTGAGTTGAGAAGAAGCTAACAAAAAAGGGATCTCTTGGATCTCATTCTAGCACCAAAACCGTGAGCAACCAAGAGCAAGGAAACTTGAGAGAATTTTTGTGGATTTCTCCAAGTCTTGGCCGAACAAGGAAGAGAAGAAAAAGGTAAGAAAAACTTGGTTTTTCTTCATATGAATTTCGGTTTTGGTTAGAAGCAAGGAGAGCTAACAACAAAAATTTTTGGATGCATTTTCATGAAGAAAACCGTGGGCTAGAACAAGTCAAGGAACCAAGGAAGATTTTGGGATTTCGAAACCCTAACTTGGGTTGAGGTAAAATCTCTTAAACCCCCTTGAATCTAAGCTTTATTTAAGTGTTTTTAAGGTTGATTCAAGTGGTTTGTAAGGACATAAGTCCATTTGATTTTCTGCCCTCATTTATGGTGTGTATGTGCTTGATAAGGTTAGGTTGGTTGGCTGATTTTGATGCTTGATTTCTTTAAAAATTTGTGCATGAAAATGACGGATTTTTCATGCTAGAAGATAGGTTGTATGTCCCATAAGATTAGGCCAAAAATCTGCCAAAACAACCCACTTATTGTATGCTAGCTTAAGAGGTAAACCGGAGTAACTCACCATGCTGCCAGTTCGGTTTCGAACCTGAGCAGTTTTGGAAAAATGAAAATATAAGGCCTTTAGAGGCCAAACGGGGAAAAACTCAAAACATGAAAGTTGTTCGGAACAACTTTTCCTAGAGGACTACGTGGACAGAATCTCGAAATAAGGCTCCAAAGGCCTTCGTTTTACTCGAAACCCGTGGCTGAACCCTGGGACGTTCTCCACACAGTTTTCCAGAACTAACCCGTTTTCAAATAAAAACTGGTACTGATCTAGGCCGAACTAGATTTTGTGCAAAACATGAAAGTTCTAGCATTTTTCGTTAGCTACAACTTTCGTGAAGAAAAGTTTTTCAGATTCCGAGCCGATTTTTAAACTGGGTGCGTTTTGTGAGAGACGCGCAGAGAGTCCGAAATCAAGCAATTGAATCTCACGAAAATCTTTTCTAGAAAAATCATGAAGTGTTCTAAAATGGTCATTTTAGCATCGGAAACCATTCCAAAGGCGGTTTCCGACCCCAAATGATTTTATAAATGATTTGTTTCGAAAACCATGAATTTTAAGGGCTCGGGTTTGAACTTCACATTTTCTCCAAAGTAAAGAAAAAGAGGGTTTCAACCAAGAAATTACAAGTTAAAGAAAATAATGAATTTGAGCCAATGAATTTTCTAATTAAAAGGGTTAGAAATTTTACAAGCAAAATGAAGGATTTTTGGGAGATTAATTACACAAGATTTTCCAAAAATAAGGAAGAGGAAATTTAAAGAAAAAAATTGGTAAGCAAGCCGATTACGAACGGTAACCGGATATTATATCCGAGTTACAAACCCAAGAATAACCAAGGGTTGACAAAAGGTTGACCCAAGGTTAATTAAGGTTAACCTTAAGGGTTACCCAATATAACCCTAAGGGATACCCACATGAATATTGGGCTAAGATTAAATGGGTTAAAGGAAATAACCCAATAACAATGATATATGAGCAAAGCCCAATAAAAGAACAAGGCTCTAACCAAAAAGGTTACCCAATGTAACCTCATAAGGAATTATCCAAGTTCATTAAAGAATAGGGATGAATATGGCCTAGATGGATATCATGAATAGGGGACATACAACCAAAAGTAAATGTGAGTGTTGGTAGGTCACCAACACCTTGCGAAAGGATCCTGATCCTATATTTTTGGTATATCAGGAAAGTGAATTGCCGTTGCCGACGAGTTGCGAAACGCGATTTTAAGGAACACGGGACTAGAGGTAAGTACGAACCTCACCTGCAGTATGAAAACTAGTAAATTACGTTCAAGTATGTAGATTTCAAATGTACTGCAATATGTCGTGTGCTATATCTGTGAAATGCCATGTTTTATGAAAAGTGCTATTTTTGCGAAATGTCATATTTATAAAAGGTGTCATTTTCGTAAAATGCTATGTTGATAAAAAGTGCTATTTTTGCAAAAGATGATAAATAGTGCTATATTTGTAAAATGTCATGTTTATAAAAGGTGCTACTTTCGTAAAATGCTATGTTGATAAAAAGTGCTATTTTAGTAAAAGATTACAATAGTGCTATATTTGCAAAATGTCATGCTTATAAAAATGTCATGTTTGCAATTGCCATGAATGAGAAGAATGCCATGTCATGTTATAATGAGATACAAAGTATGCTATCATGTAGTGACATCATATGGTATATTCACTAAAGATAAATAACATGGTAAGAAGTCACAAGTAAAGTGTCGTACCAACCTCCTTAAGTGGAGGATTTTTATATACAAGTTATGGGTTCACCTTCTCGATTCTGTAAGAGGGTGTAATCACCTATGTTCCCTGGTACAGTTAGGGGCTTGCAACCCCATCTAACTGTACTGGGAGGCGCGCTATAATTTAAAGGTACGTACACTAAGGGGCCCATAAGGAAGATAAGAAGATTAATGAAATGCATAAATGGAACATAACTGGTTCATGCATATGCATATGATGATGT
Source organism: Ficus microcarpa (assembly GCA_025413485.1). NCBI lineage: Eukaryota > Viridiplantae > Streptophyta > Magnoliopsida > Rosales > Moraceae > Ficus > Ficus microcarpa. Next base: position 17,663,848 of record CM046379.1, on the reverse strand, counting down.
ATGTTTCTTCATGATGTTTAAATGTTTTGTGAGATATGTTTGTGCTTACTAGGCGAAAGCTCATTCAGTTATATTTCATACTGTAGGTAAGAAACCCGCAGCTTAATGCTGGGCATTGTTGGAGCGGTGTGGCGGCAGACGAAGGCGGTATGGATACCACTACGCATAGTTTCCGCAAATCTTTTGATGTAAAGAAGTTTTTGTATATAAGCATGTATGGTAAAGACAAATTATGCTTTATGGTATTTTGGAACTACATACATTAAGTAATCATTTACTTGAGTAGTAATGAAGTATTACTAAAGACAAATGTTTTATAAGTAAGTTTCAAAAGAAAAAAAAAAAAAAAAAAGATAAGAGTTTTAAGAAAGTCAAAAAAAAATATATACCCAAATTTTCAAGTAAGTAATGTAAGGTAAGCAGTGACGGCCCTACGTAGTAAGGGGGCGTCACAAGCCCTCTCCCCTTCCTTTATCTCGACTCACGTCCCCCTCTCCCGGTGACCTCCTACGATGTCGCCCCCAGCCTGATGGACTATGAGCGAGGAAAAAATAGTTAGTCTTTTGTGGCAAATAGTGAGAAAAGGGAACGGAGAAGTGCAAACTGTGGGGAGAGAAAAATATGATGTTTTGTCACTTGGTTCGCTATACTAATTTTTATTAGAGCGTTTATTAATTTAGTAATTTAATTTAGGAAAAGTGAATTAAGTTCCTCCTTTTAATTCTATTCTTTGAATTCCTAATTAGTAAACATGCCCTAAGTCTTGACCATCGTTTATACATTTATTATTTATTCTACGTCTTTACCATAGTTTTTTTATTATTATTTTTATTTTAAGTCTTTACCATAGTTTTTTCATAAGTTTTTTTTTTCAAGTCTTTACCACTAACATACATAAAGTGACACGATATTGACTTGTGGAAATTACCGTAATTACTCAAAGAAGCTGGTTTAATTGTGATACAAGAAAATAATCATAGCTGATTTTTTTTTGTATGAAAGACCTTTTTTAATGGTATGTAAAATAAAACCTTTTATTCATTTATTATTGTAATCATCAAAAGTTATACTTTTTTAAGAATGGGAATTTAGTAAGAACAACAAATAATACAAACAATAATTTTTTTTTTTCCTAATAAAAGCGGCACTTTGTCCTTGTCTATAGTTTTGTTCAGTTATGATGCTAATCTTCATGTGTTCTTGTCAAGAAAATTTACATGGTAGTGAGCCATTTTAAGTTCCCGTGGCAGGATTTCTGAGCAAGAGTAAGTCGGAGTTGAGTTGGATCGCCTGCACATCCGATATCGATGGGAAGAAGAGATTATGACGTGAGTTCTGTTGAAGGAGAACGTAAGAACTGTTTTACTTATGAGTAATCGTTTTAGTTTGGCAAGCGTTAGACTTTTGCTGCTGTTACTAGTTACTTGGTTTCTTAATTTTATACTTGTTCATTGCTGACATTTTAATTCAACAATACAGTATTATGAGCATCTAATATGTATAATTTTAACTAAAGCTGAAAAAAAAAAATAAAACATTAAATTTGTTAATGTCGGGTGCTGGCTTTGTAGCGAAGAATGGCGGCAATTTCTTGTACATTTTGGGTCATTCCAACACTGCTGGATTTATTGTGATATGCTCCGAGCTGTTGTTGTGGCGATTAGATGTGGGAATTTGGACCGGGCCAAACGGGCCGGCCCGCGGTCCGTAATTTATGCCCGGTCGGTGGCCTGGCCCGGCCCGCATTTTATGGGCCCAGTAAAAGCCCGGCCCTATAGTAAGGGCCGGGCCGGGATCTCCTTTTAGGCCCGACGGGCCGGCCGGCCTTGCCCGAACATTTAAGCCCGATGGGCCGGCCCGGCCCGTTCGTTATTTAAAATAATTAAAAATTTTATATATATAAAAAATAAAATTAAAATTAAAAAAATAAAAGTTTAATTATAATCTTAAACAACTAAAATTAAAAGTTTAATTATAATATTAAGTTAACTAACTAATTAATATTATAATTATTAAGTAGTAACTAAACAATTATAATATAAATATAAATATAAAAATTAATAGAAATAGTATAATAAAATTTTTTAACAAAGTATACAATTTTTTATTTTTTATCTAAGATAAATTATTAAGATAAATTATTAAATTATCAAAAATATACAAATTTATTCAAAAATTACAAATAAAAAATAAAATTAAATAAAAATATAAAAAATTGGGCTGGGCCCAGCTCGGCCCGCTCTAAACCCGCGGGCCGGGCCGGGCTTACATTTTCAAAAATTCGGGCCAGCCCGGCCCGGCCCGAATTTTTGAAATAACCCATTGGGCTCGGACCGGGTCGGGCCGGCGGCCCGAATTTCTACCTCTAGTGGCGATCAATTCTCTCTATATTGATGGTTGCTTTTGCTCTGGTGTTTGTCAGTGTGATCTTCCACCTTTTGTCTCTTGAAATATGTTCTCAAATTCCTTTGCATTTCTTAACGGGATAGTTGTGTCATAAGTATATTGTTGTGGGTTCTTTTTTCTTCTTCTTCTTCCTTTTTTTTTTTTTTTTCAACCGGGAAAGACAGTCATAGACTTTTTGAAGGTTTTATCTTTTTAAAGTACAAAGCAATGCTGGAGGAAAAGGAAGGATTTTTATTTATTTTTTGTTCCTTTTTAATAATGGTTTTGGTCCTAATCTTTGCTTGTTTGTGTTTTTTTTTTTATTTTATATATATACATATATATATATACATTCCCGTTAGGCCACCAAGTTGAATCATCAAGATTTTTTACCTTTCAAGGAATTAAAATGAAGGTCCTTGGTTTGAACATTTCAAACTTCCTAAGCCCTGTAATTACTAGAAACAAACGAACCCTTTTTTTTTTTTTTTTTTTCAACCTTTTAGGATGAAGGTTTTGTTAATTTTCAGTTGTGTGTTGCACTACTGAAAAAAGAGGGAGTATAACTGTGCTTCCAGATGTTGGCGCAAAATCCAAAGTCCACAAAAATTAGCAGCTCAAACTTTTGAATATCAAGTTTGTAACTCCAACACTAGAAGGGAAAATTAATATTGTAATTCTTACTATTGGGAATATTTGCAGTAGAGTTTCATTTACTTCGTAAGAGTTTATTTTATAACCGTTCGATAAATTTTAATAATTAAGATGTTATTTGTGTATGAAACTTATAATGCACCTAACCTTATATTATTATATACTAAAAATGATTTTAAAAAAGAAGTTTAAAAAAATTAAAAAAAAAAAACTATTTCCTTCTTTCGGCAGCCCCCCCCCCCCGCCCCCGTGACCCTGGCCGTCTTGCAGCCGACCCTGCGACCCAGGCACCCCTCGTTGGACGACAAGCCCTCCGGTGACCCAGGCACCCCTCGCCGAACGACGAGCCCCCTAGGCCCACGACCCAAGCTTCCCCTCCCTCCCCCTGCCCACCGCGACCCAGGTGCCTCCCGCTGGACAATGAGCCCTCCAGCGACCCGAGGCCTCCCCTGCCAAACAACGAGGCCCCCAGGTCCACAACCCAAGCTCTCCCGCCGCACCCCCCCCCCCCGCCCGCCTGCGACCCAGGCCCCCTTTCTTCGGGCCACGAGCCCCCTGCGCCAAATCTGGCCCCCCTGACTCTTCAACTACGAACCCCCGCTAGATTCGGCCCCTTCCGCTTGGCGACGATCTCCCCATGAACCCCCCCCCCCCCCATTGGATCTCAACCCGATCTTGGCTTGGCTCCACACAGCGACCTTCGACAATCCCCCGCTTCCTTGTTCTCGACTCGCCCCACTTCCAGGCAACATCCGGCGATGCTGTCCCTAACTTGATGGACTATGAGCGAGAAGCCAAACTCGTTGAAGGTTTTTTTTTCTTTCTTCCTCCCCCTCGTCGACGATCTCGACTCCCCCCCCCCCCCCCCCCCCCGGAGATTACCTTGCGCCCCCTCCCCCCAATCGCCCCTCCCGACCTCGACGAACCCCCGCTTGACCCCCAGTGATGGAAAACCACCTTGAACGACGAGCAACAAACCCTGCTTGGCCGATGTCGATCCCCTGGTGACAAGCTCCCAACCTTCCAACGGTGAAGGTTGGTTTGTCTTTTTAATTTCTTTTTTTAATTATTATTTTTTTAAATTTCTTAATATGTAATACAACGAGGTAATGTGTATTATATGTGCAAATAACATCTCAACTGTTTGATTACATTTGAATAGTTTAAAAATGAACTTTACTGATATGATATATAAAAGAGGTTGTACAACAGATTTACCCATTATTATTGTTATTGTTGTTGTTGTCGCCACCATAAATAAAAGTGAAGATTATTTTAAATGTTCAATGAAGCTCATGATAAAATGTGAATTTAAAATAAATCAGTTTTAGGAAACGGTGTTGGTATATTTAAATAGCAATACTTATAGTAAGAAGTATATTAACTCTCGTGTTCAACCGTCCTTTTTTGTTAAACATGTACGACGGGACAATGGGGACCGTTGAATACGAAAATAAACAGTGATGATGATGGACATGGATACAACATTTCGGATTGTTCCATCTCTCTTTCTCTTACAAACCCATACTTGTCTGTAAGAAGTACGTATTGTTTGTTTTGTTACGCAAAATGTAAAATTGTTTTGAATTATAATAAAAAATAGAATCAATAACTAAAATAATAATACCTACAAGTAAGTCTAAAAATACAATTCAGCACTTACAAGGGTGGATGGGATGGCAAAAACAGTGGGAAGCCTTTGCTAGGCATCTTTTCTTGGTCTATCTGGGTTCGATTTCCATTGCCTCCTCTTAGGCTGTCGTTCAAATTTTGACTATTAAAGTATGGTTTGATGATAAGAGGGTAGGTCCCGGGTGAATAACTTAGAGAAATTAGTATAAAAGACCTATTTTTGCTATACCTAAGGAAGTATTCTTACTTGTGGGCGACAAATCTTGAAAATAATGGGACCAATCCCAAATCCTTATTTGTTTAAAAAAAAAAAAAAGATCCAAAAGTAGAATTCGTACCATTAATTTTTTCTATTTAAAAAAGTTGTGCTCAATTTACTGGTAATAAGTAATAAGAAATTGTAGGAAAAATACATGTGGGCAAATGGTTTTTTTAAGTATTTTTGCAAGTAAAAGTCTCATGTTTTATTAAATCATGAAAATAATTGTTTAACTCTTAATTGATTGATATTAATGTACATTTCTATCCTCAATCACTTATTAATCAACGCGTCAATTAACATTTAAAGGAACATCGATCATTTTTCTATAAAAAAAACCGCATATCTTATTAGTTTTTTTTTCTTTCCAAAAAAAAAAAAAAGAAATAATAATAATAAGGGAAGAGGAAAGTTGCAGTGTAATTTGTCCATCATACTGGTGCGTGCGCTGTCAGTTCTGTGCAACTCTTCGATCTTCAACCGCATGTGTCATCCGACGGCCACAAACCATGCGTCATGAGTTTTGTATTGTACCAGAATCAAACTCTACCGACGAATTCCCTATTTTAACCCTGGCCCTCCTTAATTTTGTCACGCCTTTGGGCAGTTGGATAATTGTCCAAAAAAAAAAAAAAGAATAAAAAAATCTCTACAACCTTGGTTTTCTTCTTCACCGGGAAAAGCCTCTCTAAACACCTCTCTCTCTCTCTCTCTCTCTCGGTGTATGTTTTGAGCTCCTATCACAATCCCAGAAAAACATGCAAATATCTCTGACTCTATCCGAACTTTCCAGAGTCCCACTACTCCAAATCCTGCCCCCCAACCACCACAACCCCATTTCAGCTCCACCACCGAAGCCTTTCAGAGTTCCGCTTCAGAGACAGACCCACCTCACTCCCCTGAATGCCTTTAAAGAATCCGGCTTCTTGCCGGTGATTGGCCGTGCCATCGAGGAGGACGAGTACCGGATTGCCCGGTCTCAGGTTGTCCGAAAAGGGGTCGACTTGGAAGGCTATTCCATCGAGGGAATCTCAATTGGCGGCCAGGAGACTTGCGTCATAGTTCCCGAATTCAAATGCGCTTTCGATATTGGGAGATGTCCCTCCCGAGCTATTCACCAGAACTTTCTCTTCATCACTCATGCCCATCATGATCACATTGTAAGCATCTTCTTTTTTTTTTTTCCCAATGATTTTTTATCTCTTTGTTATTAGTTCTATGGACTACCCATCATGGATTATAAGTGGGCATTAAGAAAAAGTGATGAAACTTTGATTGTTTTGCATATTCTCTGTTGTTTGAGATGATAATAGCAAAAATCCCACCTACGTTTCATAGAAATGTTGACTTCCTCCCGTTGTGAGCTTTCCATTTCTTACTGTCCAAGGCTGCTCTAACCTCAACACTTTCCCATCTGTGATTTATCTAAGGAATTTGGTGGCTTTAAACTTAAGTAACACTGCAGTAGAGAACTTGCCTTAATCAATTGGTTCTCTCAACAATCTTTCTTCATTGGATCTCTATGACCGCAAAAGACTTGTAGGAGTTCCAAGCAGTATAAGTAAGCTGGACTCCTTGAAACATCTTGTACTTAGTGGCTGCTCTCTTCTTGAGAAGTTTCCAGAGCTTCCACAAAATATTCAAATTTAAATATGAGTCGGACATCAATAAAAGAGGTTGCCTCCTCATCTATTGAGTGTAGGTTTGTTCTTCAGCAAATACTCCTAAGCAGTTGCAGAAGTCTTGAGAGTCTTCCAACCAGCATTTTTAAGTTAAGGTCTCTTGCTATTCTTACTCTGATGGTTGCTCAAATTTGAAGGAACTCCCAGATATCTCAGAGCCGATGAAAAGTTTGCAACTACTTCATTTAGACGGAACAGGCATTAGACAGCTACCTTCATCAATTACACATCTAATTGGCCTTCCAAATTTATATATGGATGGGTGTGAAAATCTTAAGTTTGTTCCAAATAGTATCTGTAATTTGAATGCCCTTAGTACACTCACTCTTTCTAATTGTCCAAAACTTGAATGTATGCCCCGGTTGTTTCATCTCCTCTATTTGAGCAAGATCGATCTCAGTTACTCCACTACAAGAGAAATTCCTGAAATCATCAAAGGACTTAAGCTGAGGTCCCTATACATAAAAAATTGCAAGAGCCTTAAATTTTTACCAGAGCTTCCATTGTCTCTAGAAGTTCTTCATGCAAGTGGATGTGTGTCGTTGGAGATGGTGTCAAGTACGAAGAAGGCATTCTCACAAAAGTTTTGGATGACTATACAACGAATACGTGAGGATAGGAGGGATGGAGACGGATCCTGGCACTCTTTGTTTTATAATTGCTGGAAATTGGATCAGAATGGACGACAAACCACTAATATTGAGTTCCAGCTTAGAGTTTTGAGCTTGGCTGCACGACATGTACTTCCAGGAGGGATGGTATGCTTAATTTCTTCTATTGTTTAACAGTAGGAAATGCCTAGTTCTTTACATTTTTGAAATAAACAGCTTCCTTCTATGGTACAGATATTCAATTCTTCAGTTCAGGCTTGTTATCCAGGAAATGAGATTCCAAACTGGTTTGACAATCAATTTGAGGGATCTTCTATCATTATGAAGCTTTCACAACAATGGCATGATACGAAGTTCTGGGTTTTGTTGTTTGTGCTGTTGGAGATTCCTCCATTGCACACCCTGCAGTGACGTTTTTAACTTGTAAAGTAAATTTTTTATGTACTGATGGAGAAAACCATGAATCTTCTTGGATGTTTGATTTTGACCAGGAACCTATAGTTCAGGCATTGCCACCTGCTTTTAATCCAGATCATGTGTACATGTTGTATTGGCCTACGATTATAGTAAATGTCTCGATGCAGTGGAGGTTACATTTGAATTTGCTTTCCTAGAATATGACAGCGCAGGGGAGGATGATGATGATTTCACGAAGTCATCTAAGTGGGAAGTGAAAAGGTGTGGCATCCGCATGTTATATGAGAAAGACTATGAATTTTTCAATAATCATGAACCTCTACTTGAGCCTCCAGCTAAAAAAGGGCAAAAAAGAAAACATTACTGGAGCGATTAATGCCCGATCCACCAACATGAATCCTATGCATGCGGAGCGGTCTAACTTTGAGGGGGTTGAATCTACTTGAATAATTGTGTCTGCCCCAGATTATTTGGTAATGTATAAGTTTCTCGTATCTAAATTCCATCTATGATTGTTTATAACAAGAAAATACAAGAATATGGACTTCGTTTCTTTCAATTACACTTTACACAATTGTTTCATCTGTTTTCACTATCTAATTTTTTTCTAGTTTTGTTTTTCTCAAACTTACAAAATAGAGTGTCATGACTTTTAAGTGACAAAAAAATGTGATCGTATGTATAATCTAACAATAATTTCACACGTGACTCTACCGAAAAGTGTAGAGTTCGAATCCCCATAACCCCAATTTTATGGGGAGAAAAAAAAAAAAAAAAGAAGAAAGCAAAAGAATTTTATATTAGGAAAGCGGCCACTATTTTCTCTATTTAGTTTTCTAGTCTATTATGTTTTTCTTAATTTTCATACGTTACAGAGAAAATTGGATAGTCATTTATAGTAAATGGTGAGATATGGGGAAAAGAGAACAAACTGTAGGGAAAGAAAAATGTGATGTTTTGTCACTTGGTTCACTTGCTTTTCATTAGTGGCTTTCTTTATGAAAAAGGACGCCTTTCTTAATATTTCTTCTTTATTTTGGGTTAAAAAAATTATTTTGATTATATTGATTTATATAAGTGATGACCTTAAGTTTTTATCATAATTCTAACAGCGACACAATTATGACTTGTGGCGATGACAATAATTACTCAAATAAGCTGACGTAATAATGGAACAAAATAAAATAATCGTGACCAATTTTTTGTATGAAATATATATATATATATATATATTTTGTGATATATAAAGGATAACCTTATATATAATTGTAATTATAAGAAGTCATCCTTTTTTTTAAATGGAAATGTGGTAAGAATAACAAATAATATAAGTGATTGCAGGTATAACCTAGTGATAATGTCACATCTGACTCCACCTAAAGGTGTAGATTTTGAATTTCCTCATCCCCACTTAAAAAAAAAAAAAAAACAAAACAAAACAAAACAAAAAATAATACAAACAATGATCTTTGTTTTTGTTTTTTTTTGTTTGTTTGTTTTTTTTTTTTACCCCATAAAATTGGCACCTTGTCCTTTTACAAAATTTAATTCAGTTTATGATGCTAATCTTAAGTATTCTTCTCAAGAATATTTACATAGTAATGAACCGTTTTAAGTTCGGATAACAGGATTTCTGAGGCAAATGTAAGTTGGAATTGAGTTGGATCGTGCCTGCATATCCCAAAACCATTGAAAGGAGAGGTTATGACATAAACCATTGAAAGGAGAGGTTATGACATGAGTTCTGTTGCAGGAGAAGTTAAGAAGTGTTTTAATTTTTAGCAGTTGTCTTAGTTTTGTTAAGCTTTAGACTTTTACTGCTGTCACTAGTTATTTGGTTCCTTATTTTATATTCATTGCTAGTGATATCATATATCACAATATATGAGGGTGTTTGGTATGGGGTAATCTTTTATAAAGAATAGGAATCTTAAGATTATCATGTTTGTTATGAGGTTATCTTATTTTAAATACCTAGGAATCTGAAATCCATGGGTTTCAGATACCCTTATAAAGGGGTAATCTGAAACCCACCTCCCCCCTTGGGTTTCAGATTACTCATTATCTAAATATCATGGTAATCTTAAAATTTAAATAATTTAAACAACTATCCATTTAATTTTTAAAATTGTTACATACAAACCAAATACTATAATCTAATATTCCTAGAATTTGATTACTTTAAAAAGATTGTCAGGTATCTGATTACATTTGATTACCTTCAACCAAATAATGAGCATCCAATACGTATAATTTCTAGTTAAGCTGAAAATAATAAATTTGTTAATGCCTGGTGTTGGTTTTGTAGCGAAGAATGATCGCAATTCCAAATGCTTCTGGATTTGTTGCGGTCTGCTCTGAGCTGTTAAAGAGTTCTGATGGATTGAGTTTTTGTGGATCAATTCTCTTAATTGATGTTGCTTTTGGTCTCGTCTGATGTGTTATGCCTGTGTGATCTGTCTCCTATCGTCTCTTGTGATATGTTCTGGAATTCCTTACATTTCTTAATGTGATAATCGAGTCATAAGTATGTTTTTTTTCGCTCTTGTCAATACGTTTCAACTGGAGTGAGACATTGATTGACATTTTCAAGGTTTTAACTTTATAAATTACAGAGTAATGTTGAAGGAAAAGGAAGGAACTTCTTTTTTTTTTTTTTTTTTAGCCCAACCGATGGTTTTGATCCTAATCTTTGTTTGTTTTGTCTTTGTCCTTAATTCTCCCCCCCCCCCTTCGTGAAGCCACCAAGTTAAATAATCATGATCCTTACCTTACCAAGGGTTAAAAAAAATGAACGTCCTTGGGTTGAACATTTCATATTCTCTAAGCCCTGTATTTACTAGAAACAAACAACTAATGCTATTTTTAACCTCTTAGATGAGTGTGCTTCCAGATGCTAGCACAAAAATCAAATTCCACAAAAGATTGCTGCTCAAACTTTGAATATCAAGTTTCTAACTCCAAAAACTAAGAGCAAAGATTTCCTAAAAATCAGATGAAGCTCATGATAAATATGAATTTAAAATAAATCAGAGTTAAAAAGTTGTTGCAGTAATAAATTAGACCATTTAAAATTAATTTAAGAACCAAACAACAATACCAATGAATAAAATGAAAGTACAAATCACACCATTTATTTTTTTAATATTTAGAAAGTGAGGGCTCAATTTAATGCTAATAACTAATAACAAAATGCAGGGAAAAAATTTAGGTAAATAGTTTTTTAAGTATTTTCTTAAATTAAAAGCCTCATTTTTTGTTAAATTAAGAAAACAGTCAGTCAATTATTAATTAACAGAAATTAATATTAATTTTTATCAATATACCATTAATTGATTAGATACATCAATTTATATCTAATGATCATTGATCATTTTTCTATTAAAAAAAATTGCATAACTTCCAATTTTTTTCTTAAAAAAAAAAAAAATTGCAGTTTAATTTGTTCATCATACAGGTGCGTCACTGTTAGTTCTGTGCACCTCTCCGATCTCCAACCGTTAAATATCATCCAACGAGAACAAATGGGAGAACAAATGGGCAACATAAGTTTCATTTGTAGCAGAATGAAACTCTACCGATGAATTCCCTTTATTAACCCTGACCCTACTCTTTTGTCATGCCTTTGGGCAATTGGATAATTGTCCACAGTCCAACCCCCTCTCCAAAAAAAATAATAAAAATAAAAATAAAAATAAAAATAAAATAAAATCTCTGCAACCTTGGTTTTCTTCTTCACAGTGAAACCACACCCCCCCCCCCCCCCCGGTTCTTTCTCGGTGTATGTTATGAGCTTCTCTCTCAATCCCACAAAAACATGCAAATCTCCCTGATTCTATCCCCAACCCCCAGAGCCCCACTCGTCCTGTTCCGGCCCCACCACCACAAGCCCATTTCAGCTCCACCGCCAAACCCTTTCAGAGTTCCGCTTCAGACCCACCTCACTCCCCTGAATGCCCTCAAAGAATCTGGCTTCTTGCCGGTGATTGGCCGTGCCATCGAGGAGGACGAGTACCGGGTTGCCCGGTCTCAGGTTGTCCGAAAAGGGGTCGACTTGGAGGCTATTCCATCGAGGGAATCTCCATTGGTGGCCAGGAGACTTGCGTCATTGTTCCCGAATTCAAATGCGCTTTCGATATCGGGAGGTGTCCCTCCAGAGCAATTCACCAGAACTTTGTCTTCATCACTCATGCCTATCTTGATCACATTGTAAGCGTTTTATTTTTATTATTTTTATTTTTTTCTCTCTTTGTGTTTTGTTCTATGGACTACCCATCATGGATTCATAAGTGGGCACTAAGAAAAATTGGTGAAATTTTGATTATTTTGCATATTATCTGTTGTTTGAGTGATAATAGCAAAAATCTCACCTATATATATAAATATATCATAGAAATGTAGCCTTCCTCCATATTTGTTTAATAGATTTTGGAATTAGATTATTTATTCATATTCGTTGTCTGGCGTGTAGCTTTTAGGTGGATGCAAACAACAATTCCAAATATTTGGAGTTTGTGAATAGAAAGTATCATGATCGCAATATAATTCTAAGGACATTTAATGATTGATACATATTTAACATAGACAAGGGAGCTTACCTAGTCCAATAAGTCAATTTTGATTCATCTCAGGCCATTCATACTTATCAATAGGGTTTTTTTTTTTAATAAATTAAATTGTTTACTTAAAATACATTAAAAGCAAGTTCATATAAATTTTCAAGGAAATTAGTCAAAAACTATAATACTTTAGAGATAAAGATAAAGATATATAATAAAATAAATTAAAAACAACTAATCTAATTTAATTTCTTTTCTATATACATATATGGACTTTAGTGGGGCACGTGTTCCCATTGAATAAACGACAACATTGATAGAAATGGTGGGCAAGGGCATGTTAAAGCCTACTTTTTTACCTGGGTTGGGCTTATTGAACTTTTTCATCATTTTTTTTTCACATATGATTTTAGTTAAACTACTCTTTAAATTCCCTCATTTTCCTTTTAAGTTTTTGAGATTATGATTTTTTAAAATTAATTTCTCTTAATCGGCCATGTAGAACCTGATAAATAAAGGGGAGAAGCTAATAAAAACATTTATTTTATCAACCTATCCACCACTACGGGGGCATGACTTAGAACTCTCGATTTTTTTTTATTTTTTTAATTTGCTCATAGCAAATGATTCTTTTTCCTTAAAATAGCAAATGATTCTTGATTCTCCCTCCCTCCCTCTCTCTCTCTCTCTTCTTTTCTTTTCTTTTCTTTTCTTTCTTTTTCCAGTAAGTCTCTCTTTTATTTATTAGTTTCCGGTCATTCTCCCTCTATTAATTACTTTAGTATTTTTCCTTTTTCTTTTTAATCCTTTATTGTTCTATTTCTCTCTTGCTTCCAGATACCCGCTACTACTATTTTATCTTTTTTTTTTTTTCCTTGTATTCTAGTCTTATTTCTCTCATTTCTTTTTTTCCTTGTAAACTTTTTTTTTTTTTTCCAGTTTTGTTTTTTGTTTTTTGTTGCAATACAGGAGAATAGTTTTGATCTTCATATCTTTGTTTGATTTATAAGTAATAGGGTATTGGAATATGCATGATATTCAAGAAAAATAATTACTTAAAAGATGTTTTATTTTATTTTTTTTCAGTTTTTCAATAATTTTTATTTATGAGTTTGGTTCATATTTATGGCCCACTGAATTCAAATCCTATATACGTCGTTTTACATGTGTATGTGTGGGTCTTGATGGCACTTATTCTCGTAGCTAGTCGATTCATTTTTCCCTCATGATGACCGCATTCACGATAGCTACTAAAGATTTTGTCAAAACGCGTGAGTGATCCTTCTCCAAAAAAAAAAAATAATAATAATAATAATAATAATAAAGACTAGTTAGTGGATCAACCGAAAGTAGTACTTTTCATGTTGACTTATCTGTCTCATTGTCGGAAGACTTGCAGTGAAACGCACGAGGAAGTTGCCAACTCAATTCCGAGCAGTTTCATTTTGAGGCAACTGCAATAATTTTTCTCTAGTTGGACCCTGCTTTCACAAATTTTTAGCCTTCTCAAAAGCGTCAAGACAACATAGCTTTTGTTCTAGAATACAAAAGCTAAGGAAACCTTGTTGCTCATTAATTCAGTTTGCTTCTTGGAGTGATTGTTCAGACAAACCCATATGGATTCTTCTTCTTCTTCTTCTTCTCAGCCCTATGACGTTTTTCTTAGTTTTAGAGGTGAAGATACTCGCAATAATTTTATGAGTCATCTTTATGCTGCTTTAGTCCAAAACCAAATCGAGACCTACATGGATGAGATAACACTGGAGAGAGGAGATGAGCTCTCACGTGCACTTCCAGAAGCAATCCAGAAATCAAAGATCTCCATCATTATTTTTTCCGAAAACTATGCTTCATCGTCGTGGTGCTTGCGTGAGCTCGTGCAGATACTCGAATGCCGCCGACGAAACAACCAGATTGTCTTACCCATATTTCACAAGGTCGATCCATCGGATATAAGGAAACAAAAAGGAAGTTACGGAGAGGCATTTGCAAAACATGAAGAACGTTTGGAAGACCAGATGGACGTTGTACAAAAGTGGAGAGACGCTTTAACAGAATCAGCCCAGCTTTCTGGTTGGGCTTGGAATTCACAAGATACAAGGTAATTGTCCTTTTAACTTGTATTCTCAAATACTCACCAACTTTTCAGAAGCTTTTGATCTCATTATTGTATTATTGTAGAAGAGCAAGTTGTTTGCCTCTGGAGCTTCTCTTTATATTTTATTTGCATATCCGATGTATTTTCAATTTTTGTACTTAGTAAATCATTTATCCCGCTGGGGCTAGCTCAGTGGGTAATGATGGGGTTTCGGGATTCAAGTCTGGTTTTGATTCTAGATTTAGTCGCATAGGAGTTTTTTCTTTTTTCTTTTTTTTTTTTTTTTTGGTCAACATGTTTCACAGATTTTGAATTACGAAAATGAAATGTTTTCTTAAATCGTGTTTGGTTAAGTATTCTTTGAAAATTTAAATATAAACAAAAGATAGTGGGACTGGTTTTTGTTAATAACAAAGAAAAATGATGAAAAGTTGCTTTCTCACTTCTGTTTCCATTTTCTATGACTACATAACTTAAGACATGTTCTTAAGAAACATATCCAAACCCAATTTCACATTTTTCTTACCGGCAAACGAATATCTTTAAAAACACAATCAAGTATAACATCATTTTCAAAAAATTCACATTTCTATATTTATATATTTGAGCAAACTATGTGGAGAGCTATGTTTTGAGTACCTCCTTATCATTTTGCCCACTCTAACATTAAAATTGATAATTTTACCATTATAATATCTTTAAAAACACAATCAAGTATAACATCATTTTCAAAAAATTCACATTTCTATATTTATATATTTGAGAAAACTATGTGGAGAGCTATGTTTTGAGTACCTTTTTATCATTTTGCCCACTCTAACATTAAAGTTGATAATTTTAGCATTATAAATGGTAAAATTATCAATTTTAATGTTATGATGGGCATAACTATAAGGAGGTGTCAAATTTATGTCATTCTTGCATATAGTCCTTTCTATTTTTATTCTCAAAACAAAATCATTCCAAAATCATTTCTCTCTTTTGTTTTTTGTTTTTATTTTTTATTTTTTTAAATAGGAGGATATAATTATTGCATCTCATTCTACTCTTTTCATATCGTTTCATAAAAACTAATTGTTGCAGTATTTTACACGTTTAAGGTCTGAGGCAGAGTTAATCAAGGACATTGTAAAAGATGTTTCAACCAAATTGGGCAGAATGCGATACTCAAGCTATGTAGATTGCAAGGGCCTAATCGGAATTGAACACCACCTTCAGAAAATTGATCAATGGCTGTTAAGTATTGGCTCACCGGATGTTCGCATCGTAGGTATTTGGGGGTTGGGTGGGATAGGCAAGACTACCCTTGCCAGTGTTGTATTTGCAGAACATTACTATCATTTTGAGACTTCTTACTTCCTTGAGAATGTCAGGGAGGAATCAGAAAGGCAAGGGTTAGCTAATCTCCGGAATAAGCTACTCAATGGATTGTTCAAGGGATCAGAAGATGTAAATCTGGGAAACCCATTGTTACTACCTCATGTGAAGAGCAAGCTCAGCCACAAAAAGGTGCTCGTCGTGTTAGATGATGTGAATGAGATTGAGCAGCTAGATCAATTACTTCTAGGCGGTCCTGCTTCATTTGGTCCTGAAAGTAGAATTATTGTAACAACAAGGGATGCAAATGTGTTCAGGGCTACTGAAGTTTATTTATACGAACTTGGGCAATTGAATTATAATGAAGCTCTGCAGCTTTTTAAGTTGAAAGCTTTTGGAGGAAACTCGCCCCCAACAGATTACATCAAGCTAACAAATAAGGTGGTAAAATATGCCGGGGGCGTCCCTCTTGCGATTGAGATTTTGGGTTCTCACCTTCGCTCCCGTCATACTCAGAGCATAGGACATTGGGAGAAGGCACTGAATTACTTGAAAGGAAAATCCAACGATAAGATTCATAGGTGCTTACGAATAAGTTATGATGTTGGATTAGACGAAGAGGAGAAGGCTATCTTTCTTGATATTGCGTGTTTCTTTAAAGGAGAGAATAGAGAGAGGGTTGAAAACATATTGGATGGTTGTGAATTTATGACGAGTGCAGGGATAGGTGTCCTAATCGACAAGTCTCTCATAACTATCCGTTCTTCTGATAATTGCCTTCGATGCATGATTTGGTACAAGAAATGGGTTGGAAAATTGTTCAACAACAATCAGAAAAGCAACTCGAACAGTACAGTAGGTTGTGGATTACTGAAGATGTCTTTCAAGTATTGAACAATAACAAAGTGAGTGCCAATGTATTAAAGTGTTTCCTTTAGTGATTATGCATATGCTTTCTAGTATACGAACGTGAAGGGCAAGCTATGATAGTTTAATAATCTTTCATTACTTTTGCTATTTGGTACTTTGTTCGAACATATTTAGTACATCACGACCTTGAATTATGATATTTTTTGTTTTTCAACACTAGGGGACTGACAAAGTTGAAGGAATATTCCTAAACATGTCTCAACTTGATAAAGTGCTACATTTGAAGCCTGAAGTCTTTCAAAGGATGAGTAATTTGAGATTACTCAAATTCTATAACCTTGATAACGACGCCAAGAAACAGAAAGTTTATCTCGATCAAAAGCTCCAATCTCTTCCTTGTTCTCTAAGATATCTTCATTGGGAAGGATATCCTTTAAGACATTTACCATCCAGTTTTGAGCCAGAAAATCTTGTTGAACTTAACATGCAGCATAGCCAGCTTGAGCAACTTTTCAATGGAGTCCAGGTATGTGGTATATGCATATTAACTTTCAATCTATATACAAAGTATATGGTAGTTGATCTTGTCCCTTCTCTTTTTTTACAGAACCTTGAGAACTTGAAAAGAATTGATCTTTCAAATTCCACCCACCTGATCCAATTTCCTGATTTTTCTCATGCTCCAAATCTCGAGAAAATAAATTTTCAACATTGCACGAGTTTGCCTCAAGCTCCATCTCATTGTTTGCGAAATCTTAACAAGCTTATTGATCTCAATCTGAGCCACTGCAACATGATTCAGAGTCTTTCAGATGGAGTTGATTATTTAACATCCCTTAGAACTCTTACCGTCCAAGGCTGCTCTAACCTCAACTCTTTCCCGGCTGTGATTAATCTAGGGAATTTGGTGTCTTTAAACTTGGGTGCACTATAATAGAGAACTTGCCTTCATCAGTTGGTTCTCTCAACAATCTTTCTTCATTGATGCTCTGTGACTGCAAAAGACTTCTAGAAGTTCCAAGCAGTATAAGTAAGCTGGACTCCCTGAAAGATCTTGATCTAAGGGCTGCTCAATTCTTGAGAAGTTTCCGGAGCTTCCACGGAACATTGAATACTTGAAAATGAATGCGACAGCAATAAAAGAGGTGGCCTCTTCATCGATCGAGTGTCAGTTTGTTCTGAAGTCATATCCCTAGACGATTGCAAAAGTCTTGTGAGTCTTTCGACCAACATTTTTAAGTTAAGGTCTCTTGTTACTCTTTCCCTCGATTGTTGCTCAAATTTGAAGGAGCTCCCAGATATCTCAGAACCTATGAAAAGTTTAGAAATACTTAGGTTACGGAGAACAGGAATTAGACAGCTACCACCATTGATTGGACATCTAATTGGCCTTGAAATTTTATATATGGATGAGTGTGAAAATCTGGAGTCTGTTCCAAACGGTATCTGTAATTTGAATGCCCTTCAGACACTCAATCTTTCTAATTGTCTAAAACTTGAATGTATGCCTTGGTTGTTTGGTCCCATCTCTTTGAGCAGTATCTATCTCGGTAACTCTGATTTAAAAGAAATTCCTGAGACCATCAAAGCACTAAAGCTGAAATGTCTGCACATACCAAATTGCAAGAACCTTAAATTTTTACCAGAGCTTCCATTGACTCTGGAATATCTTGATGCACGTGGATGTGTGTCGTTGGAGACGGTGTCAAGTACAGAGAAGGAATTCACACAAAAGTTTTGGGATGACTACAAAACGGATACCTATGAGCATTGGGAGGAAGGATATGGATGCTGGGACTGTTTTTTTGATGATTGCTTGCAATTGGATCAGAGTGGACGACAAACCACTAATACTGAATTCCAACTTAGAGTTATGAGCTTGGCTGCCCGACCAGTACGTCCAGGAGATGTGGTATGCTTAATTTCTTCTATTATTTAAAAATAGTTAAATGCCTGATTTGTTTACTGTTTGGAAATAAATAGTCACTTCCTTCCATGGTACAGATGTGGAAGGTACAGATATGGAGATCTTCAGTTCATGTTTGTTATCCAGGAAATGAGATTCCAATCTGGTTTGACCATCAATTTGAGGGATCTTCTATCACTATCAAGCTTCCACAACAATGGCGTGATACCAAGATCTTGGGTTTTGTTGCTTGCGCTGTTGGAGACAGGACTGCACACCCCAAAATGACGCAGTTAAGTTGTAACGTAAAATATATTTGTCTTAATGGGGAAAACCATGAATCTTTTTGGATGTTTACTCGACCCATTGATACTGTGGTTCCGGCATGGCCACCTGCTTTTAATTCAGATCATGTGTACATGTGGTATTGGCCAACGGGTTATAGTATATGTGTCGATGTAGTGGAGGTTACATTTCGATTTGCTTTCGAAGAACTCGGTGAGAGCAGAGAAGATGTTGATATCATAAAGCCATCTGAGTGTGAAGTAAAAAGGTGTGGGATCCGCATGCTATATCAGAAAGACTTGGATGAATTTTTCAGCAATAATGAATATCTACTTGAGCCCCCTGCAAAGAAAACAAAAAAAAGCGAAAAAATTACTGGAGCAATTTCTGCCTGATCGACCAACGTGAACTTAGTGCATGCCGTGCGGTCAACTTCGAAGCGAGTGAAATCCACGTCAGTAATTGTCTCTCCCAAGATTATAGGTATTTCATGAGTTTCTCATATCTTGATACAATCTATGCGGTATGAATAAGAATATGGGCTTCATTTCTGTTAAACACCTTGCATAATTATCTTTTTAATCTGTTTTTGCTATTTTATTTTCCTATTGTTTTCTTTTTTCAGACTTAGAAAGTGCAGTGTCTTGACTTTTAAGGGATACGAAAAAGGAAGAAAAGAAAAGAATTATATATGAACGAGAGCGGCGACTATTTTATTCTATTTAGTCTTCTTCGTTATTATGCTTCTTAATTTTCATACTTTCACGGAGAAAAGTAGTTAGTCTTTTGTGGCAAATAGTGAGAAAAGGGAACGGAGAAGTACGAACTGTGGGGAAAGAAACATGTGATTCTTTGTCACTTGGTTCGCTATACTAATTTTCATTAGAGCGTTTATTAATTTAGCAATTTAATTTAGGAAAAGTGAATTAAGTTCCTCTTTTCAATTCTATTCTTTGAATTCCTAATTAGTAAACACGCCTTAAGTCTTTATCATAGTTTTTTTATTTTTATTTTTTATTCCAAGTCCTTGCCATAGTTTTTTTATTTTTTATTTTTTTATTTTAAGTCTTTACCATAGTTCTTTGATAAGTTTATTGTTATTATTATTATTATTATTTTATTTTAAGTCTTTACCATAGTTTTTTTATAAGTTTTTTTTTTTTTTTTTTATAAGTCTTTACCACTAACATACTTAAAGTGACACGATATTGACTTGTGAAAATTACCGTAATCACTCAAAGAAGCTGGTTTAATAGTGACACAAGAAAATAATCATAGCTGATTTTTTTGTAGGAAAAGACCTTTTTTAATGCTATGTAAAATATAACCTTTTTATTCATTTATTATTGTGGTCATCAAAAGTTAATACTATTTTAAGAATGGGAATTTAGTAAGAACAACAAATAATACAGACAATATATATATATATATATATATATTGCCAATAAAAGCGGCACTTTGTCCTTGTATATAGTGTTGTCAGTTATGATTCTAATCTTCATGTGTTCTTGTCAATAAAATTTACATGAGAGTGAGCCATTTTAAGTTCCGGTGGCAGGATTTCTGAGGCAGAAGTAAGTCCGAATTGAGTTGGATCGCCTGCACATCCGATATCGATGGGAAGGAGAGATTATGACGTGAGTTCTGTTGAAGGAGAACGTAAGAACTGTTTTACTTATGAGCAATAGTTTTAGTTTGGCAAGCCTTAGACTTTTACTGCTGTTACTAGTTCCTTAGTTTCTTAATTTTATACTTGTTCATTGCTGACATTTTAATTCAACAATACAGTATTATGAGCATCTATTATGTATAATTTTAACTAAATCCGGAAAAAAAAATTTTTAATTTGTTAATGTCGGGTGCTGGCTTTGTAGCGAAGAATGGTGGCAATTTCTTGTACATTTTGGGTCATTCCAACACTGCTGGATTTATTGTGATCTGCTCCGAGCTGTTATTGTGGCGATCAGTTTTCTCTATATTGATGGTTGCTTTTGCTCTGGTGTTTATGTCAGTGTGATCTTCCTCCTATTGTCTCTTGAAATATGTTCTCAAATTCCCTTGCATTTCTTAACGGGATAGTCGTGTCATAAGTATGTTGTTGTGGGCTTCTTCTTCTTCTTTTTTTTTTCAATATGTTTCAACTGGGAAAGACAGTCATAGACTTTTTGAAGGTTTTATCTTTTTAAAGTACAAAGCAATGCTGGACGAAAAGGAAGGATTTTTATTTATTTTTTGTTCCTTTTTAATAATGGTTTTGGTCCTAATCTTCGCTTGTCTGTGTTTTTGTTTATATATATTTATTCCCGTTAGGCCACCAAGTTGAATCATCAAGATTTTACCTTTCAAGGAATTAAAATGAAGGTCCTTTGTTTGAACATTTCAAACTTCCTATGCCCTCTAATTACTAGAACAAACAAACTTTTTTTTTTTCTCCAACCTTTTAGGATAAAGGTTTAGTTAATTTTCAGTTGTGTGTTACACTACCTGAAAAAAGAGGGAATATAACTCTGCTTCCAGATGTTGGCGCAAACCCCATATTCCACAAAAATTAGCAGCTCAGACTTTTGAATATCAAGTTTGTAACTCCAACCCTAAAAGCAAATATTATTATTATTATTGGGAAAGCATGTGGTAGAGTTTCATTTATATACCCTATCGATAGAGTTCACTTTATAACCGTTCGATGAATTTCAATGGTTAAGATATTGTTGTGTATGAGACTTATAATGCACCCTACCTTATATTATTATATATTAAAAAATAATTTTAAAAAAGAAATTAAAAAAAAAACTATTTTCTTCTTTCGGTGAGCCCCCCCCCCCCCCCCAAAAAAAAAAAAACTTGCGCGACCCAGGCCCTCATGCTGCCGTCCCCACGACCCAGGCGCCCCCTGCCGGACGATGAGCCCTCCGGCGACCCAAGGTCTCCCCCACTGGACAACGAGCCCCCCCGACCCAAGACCCAAGCTCCCCCCCTGCCCGCAACCCAGGCCCCCTCTCCCCAGAGGACGAGCCCCCTATGCCAAATCTGGCCACCGTGACCCCCCAACTACAAACCCCCCCCCCCCCCACTAGATCTAGCCCCTCCCGCCTCGCGACAATCTCCCCACGAAACCCCCCCCCCCAACTGGATCTCGACCCTGATCTTGGCTTGGCTCACCACCGCGACCTTTTGTAACGACCCAACTTATCGAATTGTTAACTCACTTACTTATTCTTATTCAATTTAATCTTAACACTTAATTATATTTGCTTCTAAAAAAAATACAGAAATTTTTTTTTTTTTGTAAATTATATTCGTACTACTAAAATTTCTTTAACTGAGGAAATTAAAAACATCTAATAAATAATTATCAAATTCAAATTCATACTTAGATAATATTTCTAAAAAGCTATAACTTTTTGTAAATTAAAAGGTAAGAGTCTAAAGTCTTTTTCTTGTAAAATACTCATACTAATTTAATAGTACAAAATATTAAAACATAGTTATAAATATAGTTGATACAAATTAATTTAAGAAATGTTGACTTCCTCCCGTTGTGAGCTTTTCATTTCTTACTGTCCAAGGCTGCTCTAACCTCAACACTTTGCCATCTGTGATTTATCTAAGGAATTTGGTGGCTTTAAACTTAAGTCACACTGCAATAGAGAACTTGCCTTCATCAATTGGTTCTCTCAACAATCTTTCTTCATTGGCTCTCTATGACTGCAAAAGACTTGTAGGAGTTCGAAGCAGTACAAGTAAGCTGGACTCCTTGAAACATCTTGTACTAAGTGGCTGCTCTCTTCTTGAGAAGTTTCCAGAGCTTCCACAAAATATTCAAATTTTAAATATGAGTCGGACATCAATAAAAGAGGTTGCCTCCTCATCTATTGAGTGTAGGTTTGTTCTTCAGCAAATACTCCTAAGCAGTTGCAGAAGTCTTGAGAGTCTTCGAACCAGCGTTTTTAAGTTAAGATCTCTTGCTATTCTTACTCTTGATGGTTGCTCAAATTTGAAGGAACTCCCAGATATCTCAGAGCCGATGAAAAGTTTGCAACAAATTCATTTAGACGGAACAGGCATTAGACAGCTACCTTCATCGATTACACATCTAATTGGCCTTCGAGGTTTATACATGGATGGGTGTGAAAATCTTAAGTTTGTTCCGAATAGTATCTGTAATTTGAATGCCCTTGGTAAACTCATTCTTTCTAATTGTCCAAAACTTGAATGCATGCCTTGGTTGTTTCATCTCCTCTATTTGAGCAAGATCGATCTCAGTTGCTCCACTATAAGAGAAATTCCTGAAACCATCAAAGGATTTAAGCTGAGGTTCCTATGCATAAAAAATTGCAAGAGCCTTAAATTTTTACCAGAGCTTCCATTGACTCTAGAAGTTCTTCATGCAAGTGGATGTGTGTCGTTGGAGATGGTGTCAAGTACAAAGAAGGCATTCTCACAAAAGTTTTGGGATGACTACACGACGAATACGTACAAGGATTGGAGGCATTGGAGGGACGGAGACAGATGCTGGCACTTTTTGTTTTATAATTGCTGGAAATTGGATCAGAATGGACGACAAACCACTAATATTGAGTTCCAGCTTAGAGTTTTGAGCTTGGCTGCACGACCTGTACTTCCAGGAGAGATGGTATGCTTAATTTCTTATGTTGTTTAATAGTAGGAAATGCCCACTTTACATTTTTGAAATAACCAGCTTCTTCTATGGTACAGATCTTTGGTTCTTCAGTTCAGGCTTGTTATCCAGGAAATGAGATTCCAAACTAGTTTGACAATCAATTTGAGGGATCTTCTATCATTATCAAGCTTTCACAACAATGGCATGATACCAAGTTCTTGGGTTTTGTTGTTTGCGCTGTTGGAGATTCCTCCAATGCACACCCTGGAGTGACGTTTTTAACTTGTAAAGTAAAATTTTTATGTACTGATGGAGAAAACCGTGAATCTTCTTGGACATTTGATTCTGAGCAGGAACCTATAGTTCAGGCATTGCCACCTGCTTTTAATCCAGATCATGTGTACATGTGGTATTGGCCTACGGATTATAGTAAATGTCTCGATGCAGTGGAGGTTACATTTGAATTTGCTTTCCTAGAATGTGACAGCGCAGAGGAGGATGATGATGATTTCACGAAGTCATCTAAGTGGGAAGTGAAAAGGTGTGGCATCCGCATGTTATATGAGAAAGACTATGAATTTTTCAATAATCATGAACCTCTACTTGAGCCTCCAGCTAAAAAAGGGAAAAAAAGAAAACATTACTGGAGCGATTAATGCCCGATCCACCAACATGAATCCTATGCATGCGGAGCGGTCTAACTTTGAAGGGAATGAATCTACTTGAATAATTGTGTCTGCCCCAGATTATTGGTAATGTATAAGTTTCTCGTATCTAAATTCCATCTATGATCGTTTATAACAAGAAAATACAAGAATATGGACTTCGTTTCTTTCAATTACACTTTGAACAATTGTTTCATCTGTTTTCACTATCTAATTTTTTTCTAGTTTTGTTTTTTTCAAACTTACAAAATAGAGTGTCATGACTTTTAAGTGATAAGAAAATATGATTGTATGTATATTCTAACGATAATTCCACACCTAACTCTACCGAGAAGTGTAGAATTCGAATCCCCATAAGCCCAATTTTATGGGGAGAAAAAAAAAAAAGGAAGAAAGCAAAAGAATTTTATATTAGGAAAGCGGCCACTATTTTCTCTATTTAGTTTTCTAGTTTCTTAATTTTCGTACGTTACAGAGAAAATTAGATAGTCATTTATATTAAAGGGTGAGATATGGGGAAAAGAGAACAAACTGTAGGGAAAGAAAAATGTGAAGTTTTGTCACTTGGTTCACTTGCTTTTCATTAGTGGCTTTCTTTATGAAAAAGGACTCCTTTCTTAATATTTCTTCTTTATTTTGGGTTAAAAAAATTATTTTGATTATATTGATTTATATTAGTGATGACCTTAAGTTTTTATCATAATTCTAACAGTGACACAATTATGACTTGTGGCGATGGCAATAATTACTCAAATAAGCTGACGTAATAATGGAACACAATAAAATAATCGTGACTAATTTTTTGTATGAAATATTATATATATATTTTTTGTGATATATAAAGGATAACCTTATATATAATTGTAATTATAAGAAGTCATACCTTTTTTTTTTTTTAATGGAAATGTAGTAAGAATAACATATAATATAAGTGATTGCAGATATAGCCTAGTGGTAATGTCACATCCGACTCTATCTAAAGATGCAGATTTCGAATTCCCTCACTTCAAGTTAAAAAAAAAAAAACAAAATCAAAAACAAAGAATAATACAAACAATGATCTTTGTTTTTGTTTATTTTTTTCCCCATAAAACTGGCACCGTGTCCTTTTATACAATTTAATTCAGTTATGATGCTAATCTTAACGTATTCTTCTCAAGAATATTTACATAGTAATGAACCATTTTAAGTTCCGGTAACAGGATTTCTGAGGCAAATGTAAGTTGGAGTTGAGTTGGATCGTGACCTGCATATCTGATTACGCCCAAATGTGTACAGAAATAAGTGGTCGATTGTAGTACAGATCGGGCGGTCGTATCCACGAGGAGGTAATAAAAACAAACAATAAAAGATTAGTGGAACAAAAGCGTTAGAGGAATAAGTAATTAGAGAGAGAAGAAGAGGAAATATTTTTTGGAATTTTTAAAACAAATTTAAGACAACGTAATTTAAAATGGAGAAAAATTCAATAATAAAAGGTGGTAAGGCATCGAGAATCCCCTATACGTTTCGTTTACCTATTTAGATTTTGATTCATAAAATAACTCAATTGACTATTTCACATCCCAAACAATCAATCGGAAAATAAAGATTTGAAGAACTTGTGAATTAGAATTTATTTGAGTAAATAAAATTCTCACGTGACAAGCTAGTAAAAATTATCTTATAAGAAATCTAAAAGCGACAATATACCATAAGCAATATTGCAGTAAAAGACTACTTATAAAATAATGTCACCGATATTTCTTATCATGCAACAATCACATAAAAAGAGCTTGACTAAATTTATATAAAAGTTGACAATAAAATATATTGATATGAGGAATAAATAGGATGAGAGATAATTATTTACTCAAATGTATAAAACTTACAAACCATTGGAGAATCAAAACCCAAATAAATTCACTACACATATAAGATCATCTCTAGCCTCACTAAAGAAATTTAGCCTAACTTGCAATTCATCTCACAAAATTCTAAAAAGAAAATATGAGATAAAAATGCAAGGAAAAGGAAAAAAGTACACTAAAATTTCAGTCACAAATCTCATGAAAATAAAAACGTTCAAGCTTGCTACCAAGGCTTGCTTTTATAGGCCTCAATGTCTAATGGTGATGGAGAGAAATTCGGCCCACAAAATCAGCCTAAGGATTGGCTGCTGGCTGGAGGAAATTCGGCCCGAGATTCACGGGCCCAAGCTGGAGCATGAGGAGAGAACAGCTGGGCTTCGCGCGGGCTTGGGGCTGGAGTTGCTGGATTTTCGGCCTGGAATCACGGGCTGGAATCGCGGGCTTGGAGCTGCTGGAGGGAGCCGACTTCTGTGGGCCAAAAATCGCGTGGGCCAGCTGGAGGAAGAGCTGGAGTCACGGGCTGTTTCACGCGGGCCGGGAATCTCGGGCTTGGCTGGGAAAGGGGGAAGCTGAAGTCAAATGGGCCAGCTGGAGATGGCTGAAGACATGGTTGGGCTGCGGAGAAAGAAAAGGAAAATAAAGGAAAAGGAAAGAGAGGAAAGAAAGGAAAAAAAATAAATCAATAAATAAATAAATAACTAAACCAAAAATAAAATTACAAATGTTTACAAAGTAAAATATAATGAATTAATAATATAAAAATACTTGTTTAAATTGTAAATTATCTAATAAATTAAATAAACAAAAATGTGTTTTTGTGCATTTATCAATATCCCAAAACCATAGAAAGGAGAGGTTATGGCATGAGTTCTGTTGCAGAAGGAGGTAAGAAATGTCTTATTTTTTAGCAGTTGTCTTAGTTTTGTTAGCTTTAAACTTTTACTGCTGTTACTAGTTATTTGGTTCCTTATTTTATATCAACAATATATGAGTATCATGAGCATCCAATACGTATAATTTCTAGTTAAGCTGAAAATAATAAATTTGTTAATGCCTGGTGTTGGCTTTGTAGCGAAGAATGATCGCAATTCCAAATGCTTCTGGATTTGTTGTGGTCTGCTCTGTGCTGTTAAAGAGTTCTGATGGATTGAGTTTTTGTGGATCAATTCTCTAAGTTGATGTTGCTTCTGGTCTCGTCTGGTGTGTTATGCCTGTGTGATCTGTCTCTTATCGTCTCTTGTGATATGTTCTAAATTTCCTTGCATTTCTTAATGGGATAATCGAGTCATAAGTATGTTTTTTTGCTCCTGTCAATACGTTTCAACTGGAGTGAGACATTGATTGACATTTTCAAGTTTTTAACTTTTTAAATTGCAGAGTAATGTTGAAGGAAAAGGAAGGAACTTCTTCTTCTTCTTCTTCCTTTTTTTTTTTTTTTTTAATAGCCCAACTGATGGTTTTGATCCTAATCTTTGTTTGTTTTGTCCTTGTCCTTGTTTTTTTTTTTCCTCCTCTTCGTAAAGCCACCAAGTTAAATAATCATGATCTTTACCTTACCAAGGGTTAAAAAAAATGAAGGTCCTTGGTTTGAACATTTCATATTCTCTGAGTCCTGTATTTACTAGAAGCAAACAACTCATGGTATTTTCAACCTCTTAGAATAAAGGTATAGTTAATTTTCAGTTATATGAGTGTGCTTCCAGATGCTAGCACAAAAATCAAATTCCACAAAAAATTGCAGCTCAAACTTTTGAATATCAAGTTTCTAACTCCAAAACTAAAAGCAAAGATTTCCTAAAATATCAGACGAAGCTCATCATAAATATGAATTTAAAATAAATCAGAGTTAAAAGTTATTGCAGTCATTGATTAGACCACTAAAAATTGATTTAAGAACTAAACAACACTGCCTACGAATAAAAAGAAAGTACAAATCATACCATTAATTTTTTTAATATTTAGAAAGTGAGGGCTCAATTTAATGGTAATGACTAATAACAAAATGCTGGAAAAAAAAAAGTAGGTAAATAGTTTTTTAAGTATTTTCTTAATTAAAAATCTCATTTTTTTGTTAAATTAAGAAAACAGTCTTTAAATCACTAATTAACAGAAATTAATATCTATTTTTATTGATCTACCATTAATTGATTAGATACATCAATTAATATCTAAGGATCATCGTTCATTTAAAAAAATAATAAAAATTGCATAACTTCCAAATTTTTTCTTTAAAAAAAAAAAATTGCAGTGTAATTTGTTCATCATACAGGTGCGTTCACTGTTAGTTCTGTGCACCTCTCCGATCTTCATCCGTGAAATATCATCCAACGACAACAAATGTACAACATAAGTTTCTCTTGCACCAGAATGAAACTCTACCGAGGAAATCCCTTTTTTAACCCTGACCCTCCAATTTCGTCATGCCTTTGGGCAGTTGGATAATTGTCCCCCGCCCCCCCAAAAACAAAAAAAGAAAAAAAGAATCTCTGCAATCTTGGTTTTCATCTTCATAGTGAAAAACCTCTCTAAAACACCCCCCCCCCCCCCCCCTCTTGGTGTATGTTACGAGCTTCTCTCTCAATCCCACAAAAACATGCAAATATCTCTGACTCTATCCTCACCCCCCAGAGCCCCACTCGTCCTATTCCGGCCCCACCACCACAACCCCATTTCAGCTCCACCGGCAAAGCCTTTCAGAGTTCCGCTTCAGACCCACCTCACTCCCCTGAATGCCCTCAAAGAATCTGGCTTCTTGCCGGTGATTGGCCGTGCCATCGAGACGGACGAGTACCGGATTGCCCGGTCTCAGGTCGTGCGAAAAGGGGTCGACTTGGAAGGCTATCATTCCATCGAGAGAATCTCCATGGCCAGGAGATTTAAGTCATTGTTCCCGAATTCAAATGCGCTTTCGATATCCGGAGGTGTCCCTCCAGAGCAATTCACCACAACTTTGTCTTCATCACTTATGCCTTTCTTGATCCCTCCAGATTTTAGAATTAGAATATACAGGGTTAGTATGGTTATTAGTTTAGTTTAAATTAAGTTGTATTTTTTTTATCATGATTTTTATCTTTTTTTAAAAAAATTTTATGTCTTTTTGAAAAAGTTTTTTTATCTTTTTTAAAAAATTATTATTGAAATTTAAAAATCTTAAACTAAATTCATTCACCAAACACATTCTTATTCATATTCATTGTCTCGCGTCTAGCTTTTAGGTGGATGCAAAAAACAAATGCAAATATTTGGAGTTTGTTAATAGAAAGTATCAGGATCGCAATATAATTCTAAGGACATTTAAGCTTCATTTGGCGCATTGATTTAAATTCAAAATTTTCATTTTAATTTTTATTTTTTTTTGAAAAAATTCTTATTTTTTTTTTGAAATTTTTTTTTCTTTTTTAAATAATCAACAAAAATTTTAATTGAAATTTAAAATTTTTAACTTAAATTCATTCACCAAACGAACTCTTAATGATCGATACATATTTAACATAGACAAGAGAGCCTACATACTCCAATAAGTCTTTGATTCATCTCAGGCCATTCATACTCATCAATAGGGTTTTTTTTTTTAATTAAATTGTTTACTGAAAATACATTAAAAGCCAGTTCATATAAGTTTACAAGGAAATTAGTCAAAAACTATAATACGTTAGAGATAAAGATTAAGATATATAATAAAATAAATTAAAAACAACTAATCTAATTTAATTTTTTTTCTACATACATATACACGACGATGGACTTTAGTGGGGCACGTGTACCCATTGAATAAACGACAACATTGATATAAGCAGATAGGTCTGTACACAAGCCGAAGGAATTTCAGTTTGTGCCCCCTCTAAATGATGTTTTTCTTAGTTTTAGAGATGAAGATACTCGCAATAATTTTATGAGTCATCTTTATGCTGCTTTAGTCCAAAACCAAATCGAGACTTACATGGATGAGATAACACTGGAGAGAGGAGATGAACTCTCACGTACACCTCCAGAAGTAACCCAAAAATCAAAGATCTCCATTATTATTTTTTTTGAAAACTATGCTTATAACGGATATAACATACAGAAATCTTGTGAACATATGTAACTTATAAATAATATATTATATAAATATACACATATACGTATCCATTTATATAACATATCAATTTTATATATATTATAAAATTGTCACATAAATTCATCAAATCATCATAAAAATTCATCAATTTGGCATTAACTTTATTCTAACATATGGAGTCCTCATCGCGTCACTCGTGAAAAAAAAAACTCAACATAACATCATAATTAAGAAATTACTATCTTATGACATTATCCATATTCATTCTAATGTTACTTTTCTAACGTTACTGTTCGATAACATTTGGAACGTTACACCAACTAATTTTCCACTTTAACCTTTAAAAAAAAAAAAAAAAAAACTCTATATGTATGAAATATTGTATCATTGTATTTTTCAAAATCTTGACGACAAAGTTTCATATTTTAAAAGTGCTACATAATAACTTTTTTTTAAATTTTTTTCCAATGCATTCTTGACATACAGGATGCAAACTATATTTATACATTTTTCTCCAATATACATTAATTATAGTGTATCATCTCTTTTTGGGAAAAAAAAAAAAAGGCATTTTCGTTTTAAATTTGTTATGCGTCATTTCACGACAATAGGTAGTCCTATAAGTAGCTCTCATCAAACCTTTTTATTTATTTTTTTCATCATGTTAAATTATTTTTTTCTCTCTTTTTCTTATGCGCGTTCTGGACATTTGACTTGGCACTCCCCCCCCCCCCCCCCCCCCTTTTTTTTATAAAGAAGAAGGAATGGAGCAAAAGTAATCCCTCCACCGTCCAAACTTTCGTAAACCGTGATTGTTGTGAATCATATTCTACTTCTTCAAAGTTAAGATATTCTTCTCCTTCTTTAAATCAAATTCTTCTTCTGCCATCTCTTAGGTGAGATAGTTCCTCATTGTAACTTTATTTTTAACAACTTATAACAAATAATTGACTTGTAATTTTATGTAAAATTATATATAACAAAACTAGTTAAAAATAAATAGTATCATGTTACACATTATTTTATATACAATTACAAATACGTTAACTGATTATTATAAATTATTTAATAAAAAGTTATAATTGAAAAACCATCCAACCCTCAACATTATACATATATATGTTCATATAAATATATAAATATATATATATTCATGTGGGTCTTGAGGGCACTTATTCTCGTGGTAGGTCCATTTCTTTTTGCCCTGATGATGACCAAGAGGCGTGAGTGGTCCTTTTCAGAAAATAATGATAATAATAATTATTATTATAATAAAAATAAAACAAAAAAGACAAAAGACTTGGGAGTGGATCAACTGAAAATAGTATTTTTGATGTTGACTTATTTGTCTCTGTTGTTGGAAGAGTTGCGGTGAAACGCACAAGGAAGTTGCTAACTCTGTTCCAAGCAATTTCATTTTGAGGCAACTGCAACAGTTTCTCTCTAGTTTTTGACTTCTCAAAAGCGTCAAGAGTACAGAGTAAATTACTTAATACACTAAAGGAGTGTATCATTTTACTATTCAGTGAATATATTTTTTTTAAAATATTTTTACTGCTTTACTATGTTTTTTTTTTTTTTTTACTTTTGTTATTTTGCTTTTCTGTTCAGTGAATAGTTTTTTTTTTAAAAAATTTTTACTGTTTTGTTACAGTTATTTTTTTTATAACTTTTGCTGTTTTGATTTTGCATCTGTACTGTTGGGAGAGATTTTGAAAAAATTATATTTATTATAATTATAATATTTATCTTAACCAACTAACTATTATCATTTTGATTTTACATCTTCACTGTTGGAAAAGATTTTAAGAAGAATTATATTTATTATAATTATAATATTTATCTTAACTAATTATTTTTATCATATAATACTCAGTTTATTTATTTATTTTTTTCTTCCTTCCCCGTGCAATGCACGGGTGTTAAACTCGTTTATTCTAAAATACAAAAGCTAAGGAAGCCTTGTTGGTCGTTTATTCAGTTTGCTTCTTGGATTGATTGTTCAGACATCCATATGGATTCCAGTGGTTCTTCTTCTTCTTCTCGACATTATGATGTTTTTTTTAGTTTCAGAGGTAAAGATACTCGTAATAATTTCATGAGCCATCTTTATGCTGCTTTAGTTCGGAACCATATCAAGACCTACATGGATGAGATAACACTGAAGAGAGGAGACGAACTCTCATGTGTACTTCCAGAAGCAATCCAGAAATCAAATATCTCTCTTATTATTTTTTCTGAAAACTATGTTTATATCATATATAACATACAGAAATCTTGTGAACATACATAACCTATAAATAATATATTATATAAATATACACATATACGTATCCATTTATATAACATATTAGTTTTATATATATTATAAAATTATCACATAAATTCATCAAATCATCATAAAAATTCATCAATTTGGCACAAATTTCATTCTAGCATATCAAGTCCTCGTCGCGTCATCTGTAAAAAAAAAAACTCAACATAACATCAAAATTAAGAAAATACTATCTTATGATATTATCCATATTGATTCTAATATTCATTTTCTAACGTTTCTGTTCGATAGCATTTGGAACGTTACACCAATCATGGCAGAGCTAATTTTCCACTTTAACCTTAAAAAAAAAAAAAAAAAACTCTATATATATGAAATATTGTATCACTGTATTTTTCAAAATCTTGACAACAAAATTTCATATTTTAAAAGTGCTACATAATAACTTTTTTTTTTTTTCCAATACATTCTTAACATACAGCTGGTTGCAAACTAGTTTTATTCATTTATCTCCAAAATACGTTAATTATAGTGTATCTTCTCTTTTTGGGTAAAAAAAAAAAAAGAGGCATTTTCGTTTTAAATTTGTCATACGTCATTTCACGACAATAGGGAGTCCTGTAAGTTGCTCTCATCAAACCTTTTTATTATTTTTTTATTTTTTCATCGTATTAAATTTTTTCTCTCTTTTTCTTATGCGCGTTCTGGACATTGACTTGGCACTTTTCCCCCTTTTTATAAAGAAGAAGGAACAGAGCAAAAGTAATCTCTCCACCGGCCAAACTTTCTTAAACCGTGTTTGTTGTGAATCATATTCTTCTCCTTCAAAGTTAAGATATTCTTCTTCTTCTTTTAATCCTTTTTCTTCTACCATCCCATAAGTGGAATGACCTCATTATAACTTTATTTTTAACAACTTGTAACAAAAAATTAACTTATTTATAATTTTATGTAAAATTATGCATAACATAAACAAGTTAATAACAAATAGTATCATATTATATATTATTTTATATAAAATTATAAGTATGTTAATTGATTGTTACAGATTGTTTAACAAAAAGTTATAATTAAGGGTAACCCGTAAATAATAACATTATATATATATATGTTCATAAAATATATAAATATATATATATATATATGTGGGTCTTGGGGTCACTTATTCTCGTGGTAGGTCCATTCTTTTTTCCCTGATGATGACCAAGACGCGTGAATGGTGCTTTTCAGAAAAAAAGAATAATAAATAATAATAATAATAACAATAACATAAAAAAGACAAAAGACTTGTGAGTGGATCAACTGAAAAAACTAATTTTGATGTTGACTTATTTGTCTCTATTGTTGGAAGACTTGCAGTGAAACGCACAAGGACGTTGCTAACTCAATTCCAAGCAATTTCATTTTGACGCAACTGTAACAATTTCTTTCTCTAGTTTTTGCCTTCTCGAAAGCGTCAAGAGTGCAGAGCAATTTTATGCTAAAATACAAAAGCTAAGGAAGCCTTGTTGTTCGTTTGTTCAGTTTGCTTCTTGGAGCGATTTTTCAGACATCCACATGGATTCCGGTGGTTCTTCTTCTTCTTCTTCTTCTCGGCCCTACGATGTCTTTCTTAGTTTCAGAGGTGAAGATACTCGCAATAATTTCATGAGCCATCTTTACACTGCTTTAGTCCGGAACCAAATCGAGACCTACATGGATGAGATTACACTGGAGAGAGGAGATGAACTCTCATGTGCACTTCCAGAAGCCATCCAGAAATCAAAGATCTCCATTATTATTTTTTCCGAAAACTACGCTTCTTCCTCGTGGTGCTTGCGTGAGCTTGTGCAGATACTCGAATGCCGCCGGGAAACCGGCCAGATTGTCTTACCCATATTTCACAAGGTCAATCCATCGGATATAAGTAAGCAAAAAGGAAGTTACGGAGAGGCATTTAAAAAACATGAAGAACGTTTGGAAGACCAGATGGACGTTGTACAAAAGTGGAGAGACGCTCTAACAGAGGCGGCCCAGATTTCTGGTCGGGCTTGGAATTCACAAGATACAAGGTAATTGTCCTTTTAACTTGTATTCTCAAATGCACGCCAATTTACCCGAAGCTTTTGATCTATATATATTGTATTATTATGGTAGAAGAGCCGATTGATTTCCTCTAGAGCTCCTCTACATATTTCATTTGCATATCCAATGTATTTTCAATTTTTGTACTTAGTAAATCATTTGTCCCAGAGGGGCTAGCTCAATAGGTAGATATGGGGTTTTAGGATCTAAGTCTCTTTTTTCCGTGCTAGATTTAATCGCAGGGGGTGTTTTTGGTTTTTTTTTTTTTTTTTTTTCAGCATGTTTCACAAATTTTGAAGCGCAAAAATGAAATGTTTTCTTAAATAGTGTTGGTTAATTAACTATGCTTTGAAAACATAAATAGTTAAAAAAATGGTGCGACTGGTTTTTTCTTAAGAAAAAGTAAAGTGGTGAAAAGTTGCTTTCTCACTTCTGTTTTCATTTTCTAAGGCTACATAACTTAACACATGTTTTTAAGAGACATACCCAAACCAAATTTCACGCTTTTTTGGTACCAAAATGAATATCTTTAAAAACACAACCAAATACGATTATAGAAATGATCTTATCATCATTTTCAAAAAAATTCTCGTTTGTATTTTCATTCTCAAGAAAAAATCAATTCCAAAATCATTTCTCCCTTTTGTTTCTTGTTTTTATTTATTTTTAACTAAGAGGATTTAATTACTGCATCTTATTCTACTCTTTCCATATCTTTTCTTAAAAACTAATTGTTGTAGTATTTTATACGTTGCAGGTCTGAGGCAGAATTAATCAAGGCCATTGTCAAA
Source organism: Ficus microcarpa (assembly GCA_025413485.1). Taxonomy (NCBI): domain Eukaryota; kingdom Viridiplantae; phylum Streptophyta; class Magnoliopsida; order Rosales; family Moraceae; genus Ficus; species Ficus microcarpa. Next base: position 17,628,847 of record CM046379.1, on the reverse strand, counting down.
GATGTTTCAACCAAACTGGGCAGAATGCGATACTCAAGCTATGTCAGTCGCGAGGGCCTAGTCGGAATTGAACACCACCTTCAGAAAATTGATCAATTGCTAAGTATTGGCTCACCGGATGTTCGCATCGTAGCTATTTGGGGGTTGGGTGGGATAGGCAAGACTACCCTTGCCAGTGTTGTATTTGCGGAACATTACTATCATTTTGAGGCTTCTTACTTCCTTGAGAATGTCAGGGAGGAATCGGCCGAAGCGAAACAATTAACTAATCTCCGGAATAAGCTCCTCAACGTATTATTCAAGGGATCAGAAGATATAAATTTGGGAAACCCATTATTACTGCCTCATGTGAAGAGCAAGCTCAGCCATAAAAAAGTGCTCGTCGTTTTAGATGATGTGAATGATTTTGAGCAGCTAGATCAGTTACTTTTAGGTGGCAGTGATTCCTTTGCACCTGGAAGTAGAATTATTGTAACAACAAGGGATGCAGCTGTGTTCAGGGGTACAGATGTGTTCAGGGGTGCAGATGTGTTCATGGGTTTTGAAATTTTTTTTCACAAAGTTTGGGGATTGAATTATGATGAAGCTCTTCAGCTTTTTCAGTGGAAAGCTTTTGGAAGAAACTCACCCCCAACAGATTATATCGAGCTAACAAACGAGGTGGTAAAATATGCTGGAGGCATTCCGCTGGCTATTAGGACATTGGGTTCTCACCTTAGCTCCCGTCATTCTCGGAGCACAGGACGTTGGGAGAAGACACTGAATTACTTGAAAGGGAAATCTCACGATAAGATTCATAAGTGCCTACGACTAAGTTACGATGTTGGATTAGATGAAGAGGAGAAGGCTATCTTCCTTAGTATTGCGTGTTTCTTCAAAGGGGAGAGTAGAGAGATGGTTGAAAATATATTGGATGGATGTGATTTTGCAGCGAGCGCAGGAATAGGTGTTCTGATTGATAAAGCTCTTGTAACCATCTGTTCTGATGGCAGACTTTGGATGCATGATTTGGTACAAGAAATGGGTTGGAAAATTGTACAACAGCAATCTAAAAGGCAACTCGGACGGTACAGTAGGCTGTGGATTGCTAAAGATGTCTTTCGAGTCTTGAACAATAATGAAGTAAGTGCCAATGAATTAAAGTATTTCCTTTAGTAATTGTGTATACTTCCTAGAAAACGAGCTTGAAGAGCATATTATTTCAACTTAATAGCGGTTAGTACATATATATGTCTTAGGCTATTGTTATGTTCGTACTGAATAATTTTTCTTTCCTTTATGCTCTTTTTTACTTTGTTAAATCTGTTTTTCAATTTTAGGGGACTGACAAAGTTGAAGGAATATTCCCATACATGTCTCAATTTGATGAAGTGCTACATTTGAAACCTGAAGTCCTCCAAAAGATGAATAATTTGAGGTTTCTCAAAATCTATACCACGTGTTGACGTCAAGGTGTACATCAATCAAGTTTTACAATGTAAGACCCGAAATTTTGTAGACTTGTAATCTCCTCGTTCGTAAGGAATTAGAGTCTAATTTATGTGTTATGATGTGATGTATGAAAAATTATGAATACTAATGAGAAATTCATGATTTTGTTCCAAACGATGTTCGAGTCCTCATTTTATGATTTTGAGACTCAATTAATGTTTTACGAGCCAAGAACGAAGTTTTTAAAGGAAAAAGAACGAAAAATGATGAGATTTGACAAAAGTCAAAGGTTTGACCAAAAGTCAAAGGATTGACCAAAAAGTAAAAGGGTTGACCAAAAAGTCAAAGTTTGACCGGGACGGGTCACAACGTCGACTTTACAAGTATGATGAAGAAATATGAAAAGAATCTCCGAAAATGGAGTTTTATAAGCCGTAAATCCACCCTAGAAAGATCAAGCACACCGAAAAAGAATTAAGGGCAAAAAGGTCTCCGAAAAATTGGAGAAAGAGAGTTTTGGTCCAAAAATTTAATGGAATAATTTTTGGATCAAATTATAAAATAAAAATGCTCATCACAGTGTTGGAAATGACTGTAGAGCACGAAAGGAACCGCGAAAGGACGAAATGGCCAAACAAGGCCTTAGAAGAGTTAGTGGAAGATGATGCCCTTGTAATGACATCACCATTCCCTAACCAAAAATTGAAATGTAATGGCAACCCTCTACCCCATTAGATCCGGCCAACTAGAAGAGAAAAGAAAAGAAACTAGTTTGGTTTGGGTAACCAAATGTCCAACCAAAGTTCAACCAAACAAAGGACACCAACTCATGTCTTTTCTTCTCCTTATTTTCAGCTGCCAACAACCCCCACAAACAGCCCTTACACTCCCTTTTTCTCTCCCCAAATCCGGCTGCAAACCCACTCCAAATCCCTTAATTTTGGCTACACCTATGGACAAGAAAGACAAGACTTAAAGCCTTGTTTTGAGGCAAGCAAACCCTTCTCATTTCCCTTCCCAAGGCAGCCAACTTTTGGCATTCTTCTTCAGATTTTTGAAGCCAAATCCGTGGGAGAGAGAGAGAGGAGAGCTAGAGAGATAGGAAAAAAATTTCCTTGTGAGTTGTGGAGCATTGGCCGAACAAGAGAGGGAGCAAGAAAGTGAGAAGATTTTGGTGTATCCACCAAGAGGAAGCCGACCAAGAGCAAGAGAGAAAGAGGAAAAAGAGGTGAGTAACTCTTGAAAATTTTTGGAGGTTTTCAACCTTGTTCATGCACGGTTTTGAGACAAAAAAAAAGCTAACAAAAAGATCTCTTGGATCTCATTTCTTTGTGTCAAACCCGTGAGCCAAGCAAGGAGGAGATTGAGAGAAAATTTTGGTGATTCTTCAAGGAAGATTTTGGGATTTCAAAACCCTAACTTGGGTTGAGGTAAAATCTCTTAAACCTCCTCAAATCTAAGCTTTATTTAAGGTTTTTAATGATGATTTGGAATGGTTTGTAAGGACATAAGTCCATTTAAATTTCAGCCCTATTTATGGTGTGTATGTGCTTGATAGGTTAGGGTTGGTTGGCTAATCTTTCTATGCTTGTTGCTTTAAAAATTTGTGCATGAAAATGATGGATTTTTCATGCTAGAAGATAGGTTGTATGTCCCATAAGGTTAGGCCAAAAATCTGCCAAGGCAGTCCACTTATTGCACGCTAGCTTAAGACGTAAACCGAACACAACCCTCAACACTGCCAGTTCGGGTTCGAACCTGAGCAGTTTCGGGAAAATGAAAATATCATGCCCTTAGAGGCCGAATGAGGAAAAAGTTAAAACACGAAAGTTGTTCGGAACAACTTTTCCTAGAGGACAGCGCGAACAGAATCGCGAAATAAGGCTCCAAAGGCCTTCGTTTTACTCGAAACCCGTGGCTGAACTCTGGAACGTTCTCCACACAGTTTTCCAGACTTAACCCGTTTTCAAATAAAAATTGGTACTGATCTAGGCCGAACTAGATTTTGTGCAAAACATGAAAGTTCTAGAATTTTTCGATAGCTACAACTTTCATGAAGAAAAGTTTTTCAGATTCCGAGCCGATTTTTAAACTGGGCGCGTTTTGTGAGAGGCGCGCAGAGTGTCCGAAAACCAACAAATGAATCTCATGAAAATCCTTTCTAGAAAAGTAATGAAGTGTTCCAAAATGGTCATTTTAGTATCGGAAACCATTCCAAAGGTGGTTTCCGACCCCAAATGATTTTACAAATAATTATTTCGAAAACCATGGATTTTAAGGGCTCGGGTTTGAAATTCACATTTTCTATAAAGAAAAGAAAAAGAGGGTTTCAACCAAACAATTGCAAGATAAAGAAAATAATAAAATTAAGCTAATGAATTTTCTAACTAAAAGGAGTTAGAATTTTTATAAGAAGAATGAAGGATTTTTGGGAAGTAAATTGCACAAGATTTTCCAAAAATAATGAAGAGAAAGTTTATAGTAAAATTGGTGAACAAGCCGATTACGAACGGTAACCGGATATTAGATCCGAGTTACATACCCAAGGATAACCAAGGGTTGACAAGAGGTTGACCCAAGGTTAATCAAGGTTAACCTTAAGGGTTACCCAACATAACCCTAAGGGATACCCACAAGGGTATTGGGCTAAGATTTAATGGGTTCAAGGAAATAACCCAATAGCATAGGTATATGAGCAAAGCCCAATAAGAGAGCAAGGCTCTAACCAAAAAGGTTACCCAATGTAACCTCATAAGGAATTATCCAAGTCCAATAAAGAATAGGGATAAAAATGGCCTAGATGGATAACATGTATAGGGGACATACAACCAAAAGTAAAAATGAGTGTTGGTAGGTCACCAACACCTTACGAAAAGATCCTGATCCTATATTTTGGATATATCAGGAAAGTGAATTGCGGTTGCCGACGATTGAAAGGACGCAATTCTAAAGGAACACGGCACTAGAGGTAAGTACAAACCTCACCTGCAGTATGAAAACTAGTAAATTATGTTCAAGTATGTGGTTTTTAAATATGCTGCAATATGTTGTGTGCTATATCTATGAAATGCCATGTTTTATGAAAGTGCTATTTTGCGAAATGCCATGTTTATTAAATGTGCTATTTTCGTAAAATGTTATGTTTATGAAAAGGTGTTATTTTTGCGAAATGCCATGTTTATAAAATGCGCTATTTTCGTAGAATGCTATGTTTATGAAAAGGTGCTATTTTTGCGAAGTGCCATGTTTATAAAAGGTGCTATTTTCGTAAAATGCTATGTTGATAAAAAGTGCTATTTTTGTAAAAGATTATAATAGTGCTATATTTGCAAAATGCCATGTTTATGAAAATGTCATATTTGCAAATGCCATGAATGAAAGGAATGCCATGCCATGTTATTAATGAGATACAAAGTATGTTATCATATAGTGACATCATATGGTGTGATCACTAAAGATAAATAACATGGTAAGAAGTCACAAGTAAGGTGTCGTACCAACCTCCCCAAGGTGGAGGATTTTTATATACAAGTCACGGATTCACCTCCTCGATTTTGTAAGAGGGTGTAATCACTTGTGTTCCCTGGTGCAGTTAGGGGCTTGCAACCCCATCTAACTGTACTGGGAGGCGCGCTATAATTTCAGGGTACGTACACTAAGGGGGCCCATAAGAAAGATAAGAAAGTTAATGAAATGCATAAATGGAACATAATTGGTTCACGCATATGCATATGATAAATGAATGTTTTTCATGATGATTTAAATGTTTTGTGAGATTATGTTTGTGCTTACTGGGCGAAAGCTCATTCAGTTATATTTCATACTGTAGGTAAGAAACCCGCAGTTTAATGCTGGGCATTATTGGAGCGGTGTGGCGGCAGACGAGGGCGGTATGGATACCACTACGCATAGTTTCCGCAAATCTTTTGATGTAAAGAAGTTTTTATATATAAGCATGTATGATAAAGACAAATTATGCTTTATAGTATTTTGGGACTAAATACTCTAAGTAATCGTTTACTTGAGTAGTAATGAAGAGTTACTAAAGACAAATGTTTTACAAATAAATTTCAAAATAAAAAAAATATATATATATATATATATGTATGTTTAAGAAAGTCAAAAGAAAAAAAAAAATTATCCCCAAATTTTCAAGTAAGTAAGTAAAGTAAGGAGTGACAGCCCTACGTAGTAAGGGGGCGTCACATACAATCTCTTCCTAATTCGCTTAGATATCTTCATTGGGAAGGATATCCTTCAAAACAATTACCGCGCGTCCAATTTTCAGCCGCAAAACCTTGTCGTACTTAATTTGCCGCATAGTCAGCTCGAGCAACTTTTTAACGGAGTCCAGGTATGTGGTAAATGCATATTAACTATTATTATTATTTTTTTTTTTTGACATATCATATACGAAGAATTTATTAGCTGATCTTGTCCATTCTCTTTCATTACAGAACCTTGAGAACTTGAAAAGCATTGATCTTTCAAATTCCATCCACCTGATCCAATTTCCTGATTTTTCCAATGCCCTAAATCTTGAAAAAATAAATCTGGAATGTTGCAAAAGTTTGCCTGAAGTTCCTTCGCATTGTCTGCGAAATCTTAACAAGCTTATTGATCTAAATCTGAGCCACTGCACCGCGATTCAGGGTTCTTCAGATGGAGTAGATTTAACTTCCCTTAGATATTTTTCCGTCCAAGGATGCTCCAACCTCAAAACTTTCCCAGCTGTGATTAATCTGAGGTGCCTGGTTTCTTTAAACTTAAGTCACACTGCGATAGAGAACTTGCCTTCATCAATTGGTTCTCTCAGCAATCTTTCTTCATTGAGTCTCTCTTACTGCAAAAGACTTGTAGAAGTTCCAAGTAGTATTAGTAAGTTGGACTCCTTGAAATACCTTGATCTAAGTGGCTGCTCAATTCTTGAGAGTCTTCCAACAAGCTTTTTTAAGTTGAGGTCTCTTGTTCATCTTCTTCTTAATGGTTGCTCAAGATTGACAGAACTCCCAGATATCTCAGAGCCTACGACTAGTTTAAAAGGGCTTCATTTGGAGAAAACAGGAATTAGACAGCTACCATCATCAATGAAAAATCTAATTGGACTTGAAGTTTTGGGTTTAAATGGGTATGAAAATCTTCTGTCTGTTTCAAAGGTTTTCTCTAATTCAGATGCCTTTTGGACGGTCGAACTTTCTCATGGTCAAAAATTTGATCGTCTGTCTTCGCGGTTTGGTTCCCTCTATTTGGCGAGAATCTATCTCTCTGACTATGCTATAAGCGAAATCCCTGAAGCCATCATAGGACTTAAGCTGAAATGGCTGGACATAAGTAATTGCAAGAACCTTCAATTTTTACCAGAGCTTCCATTGACTCTGGAACATCTTGACGTAAGTGGATGTGTGTCGTTGGAGAGGGTGTCAAGTACAGGGAAGGCACTCACACAAAAGTTTTGGGATGACTATAAAACGAATACCCACGAGTATTTGAAGAATGGAGACTTAATCTGGGACGGTTTATTTTATGATTGCTTTAAATTGGATCAGAATGGACGACAAACCACTAATACCGAATTCCAACTTAGAGTTTTGAGCTTTGCTGTGCGACACGATCGTAGATGTTATATGGTATGCATAATTTCTTCTATTGTTTAAAATTACTATAAATGCCTAATTGTTTACATTTTTGAAATAAAAAGTCACTTCCTTCTATTCTATGGTACAGGTTGGGAGATCTCCAGTTATCACATGTTATCCAGGAAATGAGATTCCAAACTGGTTTGACAATAAAGCTGAGGGATCTTCTATCATTATCAAGCTTCCACAACAATGGCGTGATACCAATGTTTTGGGTTTTGTTGTTTGTGCTGTCGGAGACCCCCATTATGCACGTGGCAACATGGGAGGTTTTTACTGCAAATTAAATTTTGTACATATGAACGGGAAAACCATAAAATCTTATGTGTGGAATATTCAAGACGGTTATAGTATGGTTCAGATGCCTGCTGTTAATTCAGATCATGTGCACATGTCGTATCAACCTCTGGACTATCTTTACCGTCGCAATGCGGAAGCGGATTATAATATCTGTCTTGATGCAGTGGAGCTTACATTTCAACTCGGTGTCGATGATCTCATGAAGCCATCTAGGTGTGAAGTAAAAAGGTGTGGGATCCGCATGCTATATCAGAAAGATGTGGATGAATTTGTCAGCAATGGATATCTGCTTGAGTCCCCTGCAAAGAAAATGAAAAAAAGAGAAGACATTACTGTAGCAACTTCTGCAAAGAAAATGAAAAAAAGCGAAGACATTACTGGAGCAACTTCTGCCTGATCGACCAAAGTGAACTTAGTGCATGCCGTGCGGTCAACTTCAAAGCGAATGAAATCCATGTCAGTAATTGTCTCTCCCAAGATTATAGGTACTTCATGAGTTTCTCATATCTTGATACAATCTTTGCGGTATTAATAAGAATATGGGCTTCATTTCTGTTAAACACCTTGCATAATTATCCTTTTAATCTGTTTTTGCAATTTTATTTTCTCATTGTTTTCTTTTTTCAGACTTAGAAAGTCCAGTGTCATGACTTTTAAGGGATAAGAAAAAGGAAGAAAAGAAAAAGAATTATATATAAACCAGAGCGGCGACTATTTTAATCTATTTAGTTTTCTTTATTATTATGCTTCTTAATTTTCGTACTTTCACAGAGAAAAGTAGTTAGTCTTTTGTGGCAAATAGTGAGAAAAGGGAACGGAGAAGTGCAAACTGTGGGGAGAGAAAAATATGATGTTTTGTCACTTGGTTCCCTATACTAATTTTTATTAGAGCGTTTATTAATTTAGTAATTTAATTTAGGAAACGTGAATTAAGTTCCTCCTTTTAATTCTATTCTTTGAATTCCTAATTAGTAAACATGCCCTAAGTCTTTACCATGATTTGTACATTTATTTTTTATTCTAAGTCTTTACCATAGTTTTTTTATTATTATTTTTATTTTAAGTCTTTACCATAGTTTTTCATAAGTTTTTTTTTTCAAGTCTTTACCACTAACATACATAAAGTGACACGATATTGACTTGTGGAAATTACCGTAATTACTCAAAGAAGCTGGTTTAATTTTGATACAAGAAAATAATCATAGCTGATTTTTTTGTATGAAAGACCTTTTTTAATGCTATGTAAAATAAAACCTTTTATTCATTTATTATTGTAATCATCAAAAGTTATACTTTTTTAAGAATGGGAATTTAGTAAGAACAACAAATCATACAAACAATATATACATATTTGCCAATAAAAGCGGCACTTTGTCCATTTATATAGTTTTGTTCAGTTATGATGCTAATCTTCATGTGTTCTTGTCAGGAAAATTTACATGGTAATGAGCCATTTTAAGTTCAGGTGGCAGGATTTCTAAGGCAAAAGTAAGTCGGAGTTGAGTTGAATCGCCTGCACAGCCGATATCTATAGGAAGGAGAGACTATGACATGAGTTCTGTTGAAGGAGAATGTAAGAACTGTTTTACTTATGGGCAATAGTTTTAGTTTGGCAAGCCTTAGACTTTTACTGCTGTTTCTAGTTCCTTGGTTTCTTAATTTTATAGTTTTTCATATCTGATATTTTAATTCAACAGTACAGTATTATGAGCATCTAATATGTATAATTTTAACTAAAGCTGGAAAAAAAAAACATTAAATTTGTTAATGTCGGGTGCTGGCTTTGTAGCGAAGAATGGCGGCAATTTCTTGCACATTTTGGGTCATTGCAACACTGCTGGATCAGTTCTTTCTATATTGATGGTTGCTTTTGCTCTGGTGTTTATGTCAGTGTGATCTTCCTCCTTTTGTCTCTTGAAATATGTTCTCAAATTCCTTTGCATTTCTTAACGATTTAGTTGTGTCATAAGTATGTTGTTGTGCGTTCTTTTTTTTTTTTTCAATATGTTTCAACTGGGAAAGACAGTCATAGACTTTTTGAAGGTTTTATATTTTTAAGGTACAAAGCAATGCTGGAGGAAAAGGAAGGATTTTTATTTATTTTTTGTTCCTTTTTTATAATGGTTTTGGTCCTAATCTTTGCTTGTTTGTGTTTTTGTTTATATATATATTCCCGTTAAGCCACCAAGTTGAATCATCAAGATTTTACCTTTCAAGGAATTAAAATGAAGGTCCTTGGTTTGAACATTTCAAACTTCCCAAGCTCTGTAATTACTAGAAACAAACGAACTTTTTTTTTTTTTTTTTCCAACCTTGGTTAATTTTCAGTTGTGTGTTACACTACCTGAAAAAAGAGGGAATATAACTGTGCTTCCAGATGTTGGCGCAAAATCCAAATTCCAAAAAAATTAGCGGCTCAAAGTTTTGAATATCAAGTTTGTAACTCCAACACTGAAAGCGAAAATTATTATTATTGTTATTATCAGAAAAATTTGTGGTAGAGTTTTATTTATACATCCTATCGGTAGAGCTCATTTTATAACTGTTCGATGAATTTCAATGATTAAAATGTTGTTTATGTATGAGACTTATGATGCATCTTACCTTATATTGTTATATACTAACAATGATTTTTAAAAAAATAAAAATAATAAAAAATTATTTTCTTCTTTTGGTGAGGCCCCTTTCTCTGCACAACCCAAGCCCATCTACCGCTGACCCTGTGACCTAGGCGCCCTCCATCGAATGAAGAGCCCTTAGGCAACCCAAGGCCTCCCCCACCAAATGACGAGCCCTCTGGACCCACAACCCAAGCTCCCCCTTGCCCGCCCGCGACCCAGGCCCCCTCTTCCCAGATGACGAGCCCCCTACGCTAGATTTGGCCCCCCTAACCCCCCGCCAGATCCAACCCTTCCTACTTGGCGACAATCTCCCCATGACCCCCCTCCATCGGATCTCAACCCTAATCTTGGCTTGGCTCACCACCGCGACCTTTGATGATCCCCCCCTTCTTGGCGACCTCAGGCAATGTCGACCATAGCCCGATGGACTACAAGCGAGAAGCCAAACATGTTGAAATTTTTTCTTCCTCCCTTTGCTGACTATCTAAACCCCCCCCCCCCCCCCCCCCCGAGATTGCTTGTGCCCCCTCCCCCAACCACTCCTCCTGACTTCAATAAACCCCTACTTGACTTCGGCGACAGAAAACTCGCTTGAACGACGAGCAACAGCCTTGCCTAGCCCACGTTGATCCCCCGACGAGGAGCCCCCAACCTTCCACCAGAGAAGGTTGGTTTCTTTTTTTAATTTTTTTATTATTATTTTTTTAAATTTCTTAATATGTAATACAATGAGGTTATATGCACAAACAACATCTCAATCATTTAATTACGTTTAAATAATTAAAAAATGAGCTTAATCGATAAGGTATATAAAAAGGGTTGTACTACATATTTGCCTATTATTATTATTATTATTATTATTGTAAATAAAAGTGAAGATTATTTTAGATGTTAGATGAAGCTCATAATAAAATGTGAAATTAAAATAAATCAGTTTTAGGAGGTGGTGTTGGTATATTTAAATAGCAATGCTTACAGTAAGAAGTACATCAACTCTCGTGTTGACAATCCTTTTTTGCCGAACATGTACAACGGGACGCTGGGGACTGTTGGACACGAAAATAAACAGTGATGATGATGGAGAAGGTGGACATAGATATAATATTTCGGGCTGTTCCATCTCTCTTTTTCTTGCAAACCTGTACGTGTTTGTAAGAAGTAGGTATTGTTTGTTTTGTTACGCAAAATGTAAAATTGTTTTGAATTATAATAAAAAAAATTATATAATCAATAACTAAAATAATAACACCTACAAATAAGTCTAAAAGTACAATTCATTACCTATAAGGGTAGATGGGATGGCAAAAGGGGTAGGAAGCCTTTGTTAGACATTTTTCTTTCGTCTATCCGGATTCGATCATCACTGCCTCTCCTTAGGCCACTGATCCAACTTCGGTTGTTAAAGTATAGTTTGGTAATAGAATGGTAGGTCCTGGGTGAACGACTTAGATAAATTAATATAAAGGATATGCCTTTATCATATCTAAGGAAGTGTTCCTGTTTCTGCGGTTATAAATTCTAAAAATGATAGGATAACTCCTAAATCCTTGTTTATTTGGTAAAAAAAAAAAAAAAAAAGTCTAAAAGTACAATTCTTACCATTTGTTTTTTCTATTTAAAAAAGTTAGGCTCAATTTACTCGTAATAAGTAATAAGAAATTGTAGGAAAAATACATGCGGGCAAATGACTTTTTTAAGCATTTTTTCAATTAAAAGTCTCGTATTTTATTAAATCATAAAAATAATTTTTAATTATTAATTGATCGATATTAAGATACATTTTTATCCGTCAAACATTTATTAATCAGATACATCAATTAACATTTAAAGCAACATCGATCATTTTTCTATCAAAAAACCGCATAGCTTCCTAGTTTTTTCTTTCAAAAAAAAAAAAAAAATAATAACAATAATAATAGCAAAGGAAAGTTGCAGTGTAATTTGCCCATCACACGGGCGTGTACTGTTAGTTCTGTGCACCTCTTCGATCTTCAATCGTGAAATGTCATCCGACGGCCACAAACTATGCGACGTCAGTTTTGTTTTCCACCAGAATCGAACTCTACAGACGAATTCCCTTTTTTAACCCTGACCCTCGTTATGCATTTGGGCAGTTGGATATTTGTCCCAAAGAAAAAGAAAAAAAAAAAATCTCTGCAACCTTTGGTTCTCTTTCACAGTGAAAAACCTCTCTAAAGCCCCTGTCTCTCTCTCTTGGTGTATGTTATGAGCTTCTCTCACAATCCCAGAAAAACATGCAAATATCTCTGACTCTATCCCCACCCTCTAGAGCCCCACTCGTCCTAGTCCGGCCCCACCACCACAACCCCATTTCAGCTCCACCACAGAAGCCTTTCAGAGTTCCGCTTCAGAGACAGACCCACCTCACTCCCCTGAATGCCCTTAAAGAATCCGGCTTCTTGCCGGTGATTGGCCGTGCCATCGAGGAGGACGAGTACCGGATTGCCCGGTCTCAGGTTGTCCGAAAAGGGGTCGACTTGGAAGGCTATTCCATCGAGGGAATCTCCATTGGCGGCCAGGAGACTTGCGTCATAGTTCCCGAATTCAAATGCGCTTTCGATATTGGGAGATGTCCCTCCAGAGCTATTCACCAGAACTTTCTCTTCATCACTCATGCCCATCTTGATCACATTGTAAGCTTTTTTTTTTTTTTTTTTTTTTTGATTTTTTATCTCTTTGTTTTTTGTTCCATGGACTACCCATCATGGATTTATAAGTGGGCATTAGAAAAAGTGATGAAACTTGATTGTTTTGCACATTCTCTGTTGTTTGAGATGATAATAGCAAAAATCCCACCTACGTTTCATAGAAATGTTGACTTCCTCCCGTTGTGAGCTTTCCATTTCTTTGTTGTTCTATCCTAATTATATTTTGAACAAAATTGACATAAATAGATTTTATCTATTTAAATTAGTCAATAGTTGGTTGTAGCTTGTAGGATTCATGGGATTTATCACAAGTTTTTAGGTATTATCCTTATGCTGTTATGCTTTTAGTGGATAAATAGTGGGGAAGATTGCTCTATTTAAGTAACTAAAATGAAATTGAACGGTGTGGATGGATTATTCAGCGTATTTGTGCAATTTCGAGGCTTGGGTTCGTGAATCACTAAATGGAGGTCGAGGCTCCGAATGAACCTATGTCTATGCCTAAACTGTTATAGCGTATCTGTTGTTTCAGGGTGGGCTACCAATGTATGTTGCTAGCCGTGGTTTGTACAGCTTAAAACCTCCAACAATATTTGTTCCTCCTTGCATTAAAGAGGACGTGGAGAAGTTACTCGACATTCATAGGACAATGGGACAAGTGGAACTGAACATTGATTTGGTTCCATTGGATGTCGGTGTGTATCTTTGCTTCAGTTATTTTGTTTGTGGGGTAATATATCTTCAAGCTGGAAATGATAGTTCATGTTTTGCATTCAGGTGAAACATTTGAAATGCGGAACAACCTTGTGGTCCGACCTTTTAGAACTCAGCATGTTATACCCAGCCAGGTGCACGTTGTCATTATATTTCCTCTATGCAATTTACGTAATTAGATGAATGCTTGCCAACGTTTTAGCTTATAGTAGTGTAACTTAGAAATATCCACGTATATGGTTGTTGATATAGGTTTGTTTGTTATGTGCAGGGGTACGTAGTCTACTCAGTTAGAAAAAAGTTGAAGAAGCAGTACATTCATCTTAAAGGGAAACAAATTGAGAAGTTGAAGAAGTCTGGTGTTGAGGTTTGTAATGTCTTTTGAATTTTCCATTGAACTTGAGGAATATCCATTCAACGTTCTACTTCCTTTTCAGATTACAGACATTATATTGTCTCCTGAGGTGGCCTTCACAGGAGATACAACGGCAGATTTTATGCTTGATCCATGCAATGCTGATGCCTTGAGGGCAAAGATTCTTATAACTGAGGTGTGAATTTACTCTTCTTGTAAAGTTTCTCTTCGTCAAACTCAATAATTCAAAGGTTGGACAAATATCCGGTTTTGATATGCTAAAGAAACATTTTATTCCTCGGAAACTTTGCGCTTATAAAAGGAAAGTCAGCTCACTTTGTATTTGTGACAAAAGAAAATGGTTTTAGTTCCCAATGTAAGTTGTAAAACTATTTCTGTGCAATTTTTCCCTTCGTTTTGTGGCTTAGGCACATTCCAGCTAGTCCATCCCGAAACTGACTTGACCATTTACCCATAAACAGGTGCATCGTATCATTATTCTAGATACTCTGGTTAGTTAGAAGTTTCACGTCTTGTCATCCAAAATGTGTTGTTGCATGGGTGCACATGGTCATGCGACAAGGTTTTCTATAACCTAAGAGAATATCATGATAGATGTCAAGCCATAGCATGGTCAGATTTCTTCTTCTTCTTCTTCTTGTTGAAACAGAGACAAGATTTTCTTGTCAATAAACAAAAATCATGTCAAAATTCTTATTTTTGAACCCAAGTGGTAGAGATTTTTTGTTAACCTTGGCAGCTTAAACCTTTGCCTCCAGTTCCTTAACTTTTTTATATGAACAGTTTCTAAGTTTATTTCCTTCAGTTACCTGTATGTAAAATCTCCAGTTGTTCTCTAGGAACTTGAAAATCTTTAGGTAGCTGCTGATTTAGGAACTTAATGCTGCACATTTTGTTGGATCGATTTCATACTACACTTGGAATGCGGAATGTTAAAGACACTTAACTTCAAAAGACTTACATATGAATGCATACATGCTTGTTTTACTTTATCACGCCATTTGGTGAAATTTCTTTCTGATGAGCAAGGAATGTTTACAGGCAACTTTCCTGGATGAAAGCGTCAGCATTGAGCATGCACGACAGCATGGTCATACTCATATATTCGAGGTATATTGGTATTTCTGTTCATTTATGCTTTAGTCTAGGTTTATAAATATATATATATATATATAAAGGAGGAAAAAAGTACTTGAGTAGATTGATTGATTTTCCAAGATAATCAAGTGACTGGGGTCTAGTAAGTGGATTCATCTAGATGGTTTTTTTTCTTCAAATGCTTAGCTATTTGTAGTTATACAAGTAAGCTCTTAAAGCAACAAGTTTATGTCTTTTAATCAAAACTTGTGACCATGCTTAATCTTTTATCTTATTGGTTTCTGAAACTAATGCAGATTATGGAAAATGCGGAATGGATTCGAAACAAGGCAGTTCTGCTAACCCATTTCTCCTCCCGTTACCATCTAGAGGTAATAAATCGCCTCAACAAGGTCACTTGTGATCTTTAACAGTCCGCAATTCCAAATCCAGATTCTTTATTTATGCTATTTATTATCCTTGTCAATTTTACTTTCCAAACATGTCAAAATCGCCCCTGGTTGAGAGGGAAATAGATGAACTCAAACGGGCACCACATCACCTTCATCCTATTCCCCAAAATGATAAAATCAGCTTTCGATTTCAGAAAAGAATTGAAATTTCTTTATTCGGGTATTGGGTTCTATTAACTTTCTTCTTAGTTTTCCCTTCTGCCCTCAAGGATGTCAGGAGCCAACAGCACCATTATCTGCATGTTGTGTTTGTAGCCTCCTTTTTGTTTCATAAAATTTAAGATGGCTCCTTACTCACAATTGCAGGACATACGCCAGGCCGTATCGAAGTTGCAGTCCAAGGTTTCGGCAAAAGTGGTTCCTCTTACAGAGGGTTTCAAATCAATGCATTCTTAGATTGTACAGCTATTATTGTCTGCTGTTAACCACATATTTGATCTGTGAGTAGGCTTGAGAGAGAGAGATAAGATGTAATCAATCTAAAGTGCACTATCATGGCTCTTCATAAAAATCCTCTTACAATTATTTATTTATTTTTTACTAATGTCTTTCCGGTATATTTTTTACCAACGGTAGTCATCTATTTAAAGTGCACCTGATGCTTGGATCATACTAAACTGTGTGTCCCCTTGTCGTACGACTCGCATAAGGATTTTTAGGGTGCTGGATGATGATCCGTAAGGAACTAGGGCGTTGAAATTTTTTATCTTCAGGTTCCATCTGGTTAAAGTAGATCAAACTTTTATGGTCCAGATTGACTTATCCATCATTCAACCGCATGATAAAGTGCTTGTAACCATTAAAAAATAAAATAAAACGTACTGTAGTTCTGGTCTGAACTTTTACAAAAAGTGTAAAGACAAAAATGGTGCCTGAAGACGTGCCCAATTGCATCATCTGTGACACTCACCAACCTTCCTCATTGTGGGAAACAAAATTCCAACATCAATAAGACAGTCTCTGTCACCAAAAAGTACGGATTTCATTGTGATTATGGAAGGCAAAATTCATCACCAAGCGGACTACTTATTTTATCTTTCCCCTTTTCCGATACATTAGAGAAGCCAATTCTTGAACAGACCAAGGAACATTTCCGAACATCCGGATAAAGCCAACCATACCAATAGCTTCCTCTGCTGCCTCATCTGTTCGGCTCCTATAAAATGGCTCTTCCTAAGTTTTACAGCTCAAAATCTTCTAATTCCAAACCTCAGAAACTACGGAAATTATTCAATAAACAAATTATGCACTGGTGCTTGCATTGGATAACCTTTCAAGTATTCTCTTGCTCCAGAACGTGTTCGAATGGCAAGAAAAAGCCACCTTTCTGTACATATTTCAACATCTGGAGCATGATAATGAACTGAATCGTCAAACAGTAGCGGTGAACAGCAGGGATGCATTCGTTCCTCCAAAGCCAAAAGAATTCGACAAAGCTGATCGAATTGGCATTTTTTAGAAGCATTTAAAGGCATAAACGCATCACTAAATACTGGATCTGGTTTCGTGAGATTAAGTGTTAATGGTGCAATTCCCTGCAATGTAATACAGGACAGCTATTTTTAGTCCAAGTTTATATAAAAGGAGGGAGTTATACAAAAACAGGACAAAAGGAAAGGGAAAAAGAAAAGGTTGAATGAAATAGCTTACATGGTGTATGGCCAAAATTGTAAAGATTGCTTCAACAGCTCCAGCTGCTCCGAGGAGATGGCCAACAGCTCCCTTAAATATATATTAATCGTTACCATTAGTCTTAATAATGTGTTCTTGTAGTTATTTTATCTTATAACAAGTTTTTTACAACATGTCAACACCCTTAGTGAAAACTAAAGCCATGCTAATATTCTGACAACAAATAAGTACAGAAATGCCCAAGTTTACCTTTGTGGAGGAGAAAGCCAAAGCACCCGATGTCGCATGATCAGAGAAGAGACTTTTGATAGCATTGGCTTCTACTACATCACCTGATATATCATTTAGACATTATGGGACATTCACCGGGTTTAAGAACATACCCGGAATCTCAGTTCCCAAGTTACCCTCAAATTACCAACTTATAAACTAAGTTCAACAACAACAATGTAGATAAAGGTCCAGATGATTTACCCAAAGGCGTTGATGTGGCATGGGCATTGATATAATCCACTTGTTCAGGACGAAGACCAGACTGTATATGAGCAAATATTACATTAAGGCTGAATCATGTCCATAATCATTGACATATAATATATTTAACACACATCTGCACGGATATCTGAATTCAAATTGGGAACTTGACTGCTTAAAAGAAAAGGTGAATTCGCGTAGCAGCAACTAAGTTTGCTTAAGTATCTACTCCTGCTATCAGGATATGAACCGTGTCCGACAATTTTCTGTTGCCAACATATAGTTTTCACCTTTTGCAATTAAGAGTATCATGCAAATCTTATTGTCAATCCGGAAATTCCTGTTAGGCGAAAATATAGGAGTGGTTGCATAAACTATGCATGGATTTATAACTACTGCAGAAAAGTAACAAACTTGAACCAGAAAATGGTAAAACTTGTAGATGATCAACTTTGGATGTTCTATGAAGCCTTTAGATAGAAATTGATTTTATAGATGGATGCGAACACATTCTAAAAGCCAAAGATACATTGGATTAATTGTCTAGAATCATCAAGCTTTACCTGCTTCAAGGCACGTGACATTGCTAGAATAGCCCCTCTTCCATCAATATGAGGTTGAGTAATATGGTATGCGTCACCTTACAGGAACAATATATATATATATATATATATATTCAATCAGCAAAGTTGTTCATCAGGAGGGAAAACTACAATTTGTGACGTTATAAAGAAACAACCTGAAGTGCCATAACCACAAGCTCTGCATAGATTTTTGCTCCTCGTATTTTCGCGTGCTCACGTTCCTTTAGCATCAAAGTACAAGACGAAGTAAAATCAGAACATTACTTGTCAGAAGTGGGGGAAAAATAAAAAAAAATTAATTCATTAAATTTGTACATGTTGACTGACCTCCAAAACCAAAACACCAGAACCTTCCCCTATCCTGAGTTCAAAGTTAAGATTAGTTAACAGGAGGAATATTAATAGAAGAGCAACAACCAAATTGTCAAATGAACCTTCCAAGACTTGAAAGAGTTTCCTACGTACACAATCCATCTCTAGCGTAATTGAAAGGCCGTGAAGCTTCCTGCGGAGTAGAGTTAAACTTTGTAGTCAATGCCCTCGACCTGCAAATGAAGAAGCATTTCTTCAATAATTAAAAAAAAAAATGACATGTTTCCAATATAACCTGCGGAAATCTTTCTTCCATTCTTCACATGGACACTTTTTTTTTTTTTTTTTTTTCCACTTTATTGCTCAATAATCCTTTCATAAAGATTCCTCTTTGTTGCTCATGGCAAAACCAAAGAGTCAAAGGAATGGTGAACCAACAACTAATTAACGATGCATCACATGGGATGTAACCCTCGATTTGCAGAATGCAAGCAAAAAGGATAAAAACATGCTTGTGACACAGATTTGCAGTTAAATTTGAAATCCTACAGCTGGAGTTCAATGAAGAAAGCTATTTTAGGTCCATAAATTCGTTAGTCTTTAACTACATACATAGAGTCGGATGGACAAAGGCTTATTCTGAGACATGTAATACCTACAAAATCCTGCAATGGATAAAGCATCAATGCTGGACTCAGTGCCTCCAGCTACCATGACATCAGAGTCTCCAAACTGAATCATCCTTGCAGCATCACCAATAGAATGTGCACCAGTGGCACAAGCCGTCACTGCCGCATGATTTGGTCCCTAAGATAACCATATCTGACGTGAGAAGAATATTAACTTTCGAGATGATGTTGAAAGTCAGCATTTTGTGAACAAAAGAACTCTGTAATTGATGGATTTCCATGAACTGATCACTATGGTGGTTTGATGGGTAACCCTGATTGTTCAATAACTGACTACATGGATGAAATTGCATGTTTAGTTATTATACCTTCCATTTATTTTCAGTATGTTTGCGCTTTAAAAGCATCCATAAGTACCTGGAAACCATACTTCATGCTCACATGACCAGATGCCATATTGATCAATATCCGTGGAATGAAATATGGACTAAGCCGACGAATACGCTGTAAAAGGAACAAAGTAACCAAAAAAAAAAAAAGGAATTGTAAATATTCTTCTAACGAATTACGTAGTGGAAGAAGATGGTAACTAACTTAACCTTCTCACAAATCATTTGCGCCGCATCCAGTATGTCACTAAGGCTTCCAATCCCCCCACCAATGAGACTCCCTGGTGTTCTTCAAGTTAAAAAGGTTACATTACATAGAAATGAGGGGAAAAATTTAACAAATATATTCACACATAACTTACATGCATAATATGCTTACCGTTCTTTCCTTTTGGTCCTGCTCAGAGGGCAGCCAATTTGCATCTTTCAGAGCTTCATGAGCAGCACACATTGCATATCCTATAAACCTCGAAATTGACCGATGGTCCTGAGAGACAATGAACAGTATAAATTACTATGCTTTAAGCAAAAGATTAATAGAAAATGAAAAATGGGAAGAATTTATACCTTGGAATTAAGCCATAATTCCTCATTAAACTCGTGGGCAGATTTTGTTCCACAGGGCACCACAGCAGCAACTTTGGAGCTGAGCTGGTCATATGTGTACAACTGGGTCTCTTTATCAAAGCTGTTCATCTTGAGATCATCTGAGGTTAAACCCCTAATCCCACACTCTCCTTTCACCAAACGATTCCATGTGGTTTCGACACCACAACCCAGTGGGCTCACCATTCCCAAACCTTCAAAATCATCGAAACAATAAGCAAAAATACATACTAAAAAATACCCAGAAAAAGTACAATATATATATATATATATATGTATGTATAGAGAGAGATATTACCAGTGACGACTACTCTTCGAGAATGGACAATCGGAGGGTCACTGAGAGCTTTAACGCCAAAAGAAGAAGAAGAGCGGCCGAAGAGGAGGCGAGAAGGAGAGGAGAGGAAGGTACGCCGAGCAAGGCCAGACATGGCTTAGAAGTAAGCTGTTACAGTGGCTGCCAAGATCTTGGAAACAGCTGAAAATAGCGTGACGGATTTGTTGGGACAGAAGGGGAGAGACACTGCCATAACTGTGAAGCTTCGGAAGGGGCCTTGGGAAAAAGGGAAATTCCAAAACTCCACCATTTTCCTTTTTGAACCTTTCTTTTAGGCATACCCCTTCAACTTTGGATATTCTAAATTCTTGTACATTTGTTTTTTTTTTTTAAATAATATTTTTTATATTATATATATTTTTTGAGAGACTGTTCAATTGTATACTTGTATTTGAGTGACTTTAAATTATGAAAATTTATTATTATTTTTTTTTAACTTGAGAGTTATTTAAAACGATTTTTGAAAAAAAAAAAAAAAGACAAAGGAGTTTATATAAAAAAAAAAAAAATTAGAAAGAAATAAGAGACACTCATAATAAATGACATTCAAAGCCTAAAAAAGGGTATTTTGCATTGATATCCTGCGAATTTATCATAAGTTGTACAATAAAATTTTTTTGATAATTTATTTCCTAAATATAAAATATATGATACAACACTTTTGATTGATTACAGTATTTTTCAACTGTATACACAGGTTTTTCTTTAAGAACATTAAAGATTCTTTTTAATCAACATTAACTTAGAGATGCAAAAGAAGCCATCTATAATATTTTGTCCTAAAAATATCCAAAATAAGGTTTTAATGTAACTGGGTTATCATTAAATAAAAAAAAAAAAAAGAGAGAAGTAAAATTTAAGGGTATTCGTTGAATATTTTGAAATTTACGCGGTTATTTATAAAATATGAAAAACTCAGGGTACTAGAGAATGATAATAATCCAGAAAAACAATGGAAAGTTACAAAAAAATCCTTCGGGATCCAAAGTTGGAGCTTTGCCGCGTCTCAAGCACAGTGAAACTGAGGAAGATGTACAAGTGTAACCAGTCTTCCTCTGCCATCTCCTTCTGGAACTTTTTTCCACTCTCAAATCTTCAAAGCCCCACTTATATGATACTTTGTTTTTGCATTTGTTGACGTGGGTGGGTCTTTCTTGTTTTCTGAATCAAAAGCCGTTTCTTTATCTGGGTCTCACTCCAATTTTTCATTGAAGAAAGATGGAAAAAAAACCTCCGCCCAAGTTTGCCATGGTGATTATTCTCCCTCTGATCTTCTCAACTCTCGGTCAATCTCTCGTTGTCTTGATGTAGACTTTTGACCCCTCTTATTTGGTTTTCAATGTTTTCCAGCCAAGAACGAAATTTGCTTTCCTCTTTTTCTTTTTTTCTTTTTTTCAGTTTTTTGGAAAATAGATTTAGCTTTAGTTTACTTGAATTTCTTATATGTCATAATCTTGGATGTCAATAACATTTTTATTTAATAGGATGTACACTATATTATTCATTATGTGAACAAGTTTTGGCAATTCTTAATGGTAATTAACTTGCATGTGTTTTTAGCCCTCACGTTATCAAGGGAAAGTTGTCGAAGTTGAAAACAATAAGGAGTATGTCATGTCTATAAATGACCATCCGTACTTTGTTAAATGGCTATGTTTGGCACGATATGCCTTTATTCGGACAAGTTTTTTGAGTTTATTTTGAGATGTATGAATTGATTATGACTAGTTTATAGCAGTGATTGAGGATAGGATGAGAGAGATTCGGCTTTTATGGTTACAAGGTGTAGTTTAACTCATTGCAGTGTTCTTGAGATGCATAACTTAGTTTACGTGCACTTGTGCTGTTAACCGGGGCGATAATGGTTTTCTTGGAGTTCAAAATCGGGATAATTTTACAAAGGAAACGGATAAAATATAGTGCAAGATGTTGTTTTTCAGAATTTGGTGATGAATATTGATGGAATTCCTACTCAATTCTTTCCTGTTCTCCGGTCATTAACGTGTCTTAGAATGAAACAAACTTTGCAGCGTCATACTTTGTTCTGTACATACATGTTTAAGTTATCCATTACAACTCTAGCAATTCTTCGCATCTAAGGTCAAGGGAATGCACATATCTCTTTGTAAAGATGCATTTTCACACTCTAGCCTGTACACTATCATTTTCCTATCACTCTGGTTTGATTCATATGGAATGATGATCTAGTTAATCTCATCACCGAATGCAACTCTGTTAATTCCTTTCCTATATGCAGACATCATTTGGCCCTCAAGATCTCTTCAAGGACTCTTCTTTCCGAGATGAAAAAACTTTGCAGTTCGATGATCAATTTCAGGTGTGTATTTTCTTATTTTGATATTTGTTGGTTAAAAATTTTCTTTTCCGCATTTCCTTTGCAAGTCTTATTTTGATCGCTAGTGCTCTTTGTCTAAATTTATATATTTGTTTATTTCTACATGCATGGCTCATAGGACTTAAAATTGGTGACTTTCTCGTTTGAAAAATAGCATCGTCGCGTTTGTTGGTTATTGTCATCTACTCTTAAGCTTTGTTGTGGTAAAAAGTGAAGTCACTGCTTCATATGTGGAATGTATTAGTAGTTAGACATAATGGTGGGATCCAGTGACATTTTACCATTCAGCATATCTGAGATTCCTACCTGAATGCCACACTATGAACTTTGAATATTTAAGCAAGTCTTTTTCCTTTGTCTCGTGATTGTTGGTGTCAGCCGAATCAGGCTTTTATCAATTGTTTGGATTTTTTTCTTCTTAAAGCTCTCTTTCGGATAGTGTTCAAGATAATGGTATTTGGAAATTTGTAAGCACCATAAAAGTTGCATTATTTTGACTTCAAATCAGTGGATGGTTGTTATCTCTACGCTCAAGGTGAGACAATGGTAGCAAAATAAATATTGCTTATTGCTATTCAGGATTGCTTTCACATTTATCTTTTGCCGCATTGATTTTTTTTTTTTTTTTTTTTTTTTTTTTTTTTTTTTTTTTTTTTTTTTTTTTTTTTTTTTTTTTTTTTTTTTTTTTTTTTTTTTTTATTTTCTTTTGGATTGAACTGTTCTAAATGTTGGACTTGGAAAGTTGAACACCGTTGGTACTATGAATCGATTCAATTTGTGGAAGAAACTCTTGCAGTTTCAGTGTCAGCTGGGTTTCTCTATGAATGATCACATAAACACATTCAATGGATTATTGGTTGATTTGTCTTGTTTGGGTAAAACTATTGAGGATGAGGATAAGGTGATTCTATTGTTGAAATCCCTCCCCGCCGAATATGAAGATCTCGCCGCTTTTTTACTTTGTGGGAAGGATAAGGCGGAATATGATGTTGTATGTGCTGCTTCGTTGAATACAAAGTGTGGAAAGGGACAAAAGGCTCCTAAGGATATGTCGACTGACTGTGCAAAAGATGAATGTTCCTTTTGTCATGCAAAAGGGCATTGAAAGAAGAATTGCCCTAAGTTGAAGGATAAATCAAAGGCAAGACTAGTTTCTGATGCTTGGGCTATGATAGAAAATGGCCTTAATTGTATGTTTTGAAATTGTCAATCACAAAATAGTGGATTCTTTGCTGTCTTTTTTCAACTATTTTGCTCATTAGTAAGTATAATTGCTTGCATATTCGCTAGGCTAGCTCAACGGATGGGAAGATAGGGATTTAAACGTGAGTGTTCAGATTCAAAATTATAAGTGTTTTTATTTTTCTTTATAAAAATATTAGAACAATGTTAAAGTATGTAACATCATGGTTATTTCTTTTGGGTCGTTGGAACTAAAAAGAATTAAAAATAAATAAATAGTTATATAAACTTTTTAGGCTAATAGTTTTATTGTGTAGTCCAAAATATTCCAATACTTATTGCTGACGTGTTTTTTTTTTTCTTTTGTGGCAGACGTGTGAGTTGTGTCAACTGTCAAGTAGTATTTTTCTTTTGTGTGTGTGTGTGTGTTTTTTTTTTTTTTTTTGGGTAAATTCTTTTGTGTGTTTCCTGCTTCAAAGCTTTTCTCTCAAAAATAAATAAAATGAAGATAAAATCTACACATCTGTCGTGTACTTTTTGTCAAAGACACCCATTTAACACTCTTCCTTTGGTCAAAAGTATGAATATAGCTGTCATCTAGTACGATTGCAG
Organism: Ficus microcarpa; assembly: GCA_025413485.1. Classification (NCBI taxonomy): domain Eukaryota; kingdom Viridiplantae; phylum Streptophyta; class Magnoliopsida; order Rosales; family Moraceae; genus Ficus; species Ficus microcarpa. The sequence goes on along the minus strand of CM046379.1, from coordinate 17,604,437 downwards.
TCTTTTTTTTATTTTTGTTTTTTTGCTAATGACGATTAATATAATTATATTTTATCATTTGTTTATCACAACATAATGCGAGTGCGAGCAGTAGCACAAGCTCTACACAAGAATGTCTGTTGGCATGGACCGATCAGAGCACAAGGTTTTTTTCTTTGTTGGATTTACTTCTTGAGAGAGAAATTGCAGCAAACCTCGTCATAGTAAACATAGGTCCCCACCACCCATCAATGCATGGTGTTTTTCGCCTCATCGTTACTTTCAATGATGAAGATGTTATTAACTGTGAATCAATATTAGGTTATTTACATGGAGGAATGGAAAAAATTATAAAAAACCGAATAATTGTACAATATCTACCTTATGTAACATGCTGGGACTATTTAGTTACTATGTTCACAGAAGCAATAACAATAAATGGACGGGAGTTGTTATTTTTAAAAATATTCTTAATAGATAACATATTTTAAAATATCATAAACATTATCTTAAATAAAAGATTTATTTAAGATAACATTTATAAATTACAAATACAAACATGTTTCTTCCTAATAATTTCCTGTAAACATATTATTTATACAAAGTGTTTTTTTCATAGCCTTTTAGAAGTCGTTTTTTGCTTTGTAAATTCAAAAGCAACTTCTAAAAATGTTTGGCTGATTTATGAAAAGTGCTTTCAGTCTTTATAAGTACATCCTATCAAAGTAAAAAAAAAAAAAAAAAAAAGTTTTCAACAAAATCTTTTTGAGTAGACTTTAAAATTTATAATAAAGTTTTAAGTTAGACATTATAAACTTTATTTTAATATATTAATCACCCGTTAGAGAATTTTAAGATCATTTTAAACTCTTAAACTCTTTAGTCCTAATCACTTACTAAAAAACAGTAAATTTTATGTTAAAAGTAAAAGTAAAAGCACATGTCAAATGAGACCTATTTACCACTTGTAATACGACGATCCATTTAGTTGGGCAATTACAGAACAGCACGTGTGTGGGAGTCCTGGTTATGGTGGGGTCCTATTTGACATCTCTTTTCTTTATGACAAGAGTTACGAGGGAGTTCTACAGCCAGGTATAAAGACATATCATCACTATATATATATATATATATATATAGACACACACACACACGTACATTTTATTAGTATTAACTGTACATTTATGAAGTGCCCTCTACATCATTCTAATACAGAAAAACTCTAGCCGTATGTATGCATGTATCAGCTATCTATTCCCCGAGTTTTTTTTTTTTTTTTTTTAACCTTTCAACCCGTAAAAAAACACCCTTCGAACAAGAGAGAGAGAGAGAGAGAGAGAGAGAGAAGGGGATAGTTATTGTGAAGCCTTTGGCTTTATTTATTAACTAAAGAAGATGTGAAAATGGTTTGAGGGGAGGGGCTTTTATGGCAGCCATGTTTGGAGCTTTTAGAAGCCATGGCTAGCTCTGTTTTCCTGTTTCTTTGCAGCTTTTGTGCTTCTCCCAATGGGAGTCGTCTTTAAATCCTAGTCTTCTTCCAGTTTTGTCTTTTGTCCTTCAAGTCTCTCTCTCTCTCTCTGATCTTCGATTAGGTATGGTACATTTACATATACATTTACTCACACACACATATATATATATATATTGAAAGGGACCTCAGGTGGAGAGGCACTGCAAAAACTGTGGGAAAGTATGAAAAGTATTAATTTTGCTTGATTAAGTGGTGAAGATGAAAAACTTAACGCGTGGCTTTCAAAGGAAAACTACGTGTCTTACTTTGAAACATTTCTTTCACATAGTCCCGTCAAATAAGAGAAGATAATTCCATCTCTCTCTCTTTTTTTTTTTTTTTTTCTTGTCTTTTCAACTTTTTTGTTCTATAAACAATTCATAATCCTTTTTTAATATGAGGATTAACTCTACTTTATTATCAACGATTGGAATGTAGTTATAATAATGACAGAGCTAAGAATTGGGCGGTTGTCATAATGGAGCCGTGATAACACACTTTTAGTTTTAAATTCACTTTTTGATTCTTCTTCTTCTTTTTTTTTTTAAACAGTGTTTTCTCTTATAAAGATTTTGAATTTTATATTTAAAATATAGACTTAAACCTATAATCGAAACGGATAATCTTCATTTTTTTTTTCATGTCCATGTATTTAGTCCGTTGAAATCGTGAAATTGTATAATTAATGTGTATGAATTTTAAAGATAGTTGATAAGAGCACCTCCTTTTTTTTCTTTAAAAAAAAAAAAAAAGCATACACTTTGTGCTTCAATTGGTACGAGAGGAAAAAGAAAAAAAACAAAACAAAACAAAACAAATAAAAAAAAGAGGATTTTTGGGGGGAAAAAAAAAAACTAAAGCAATTTTCTACGAATAGTTTTTATTTTGATTGGTTGAAATTCAGTAGAGAGTTACATGCGTAAAAGTGTCATGCAGAGTAGGTACAATTTAAGAACTCTAATAATGCTCAAATTATATTTGTGGGCTATTGGGCATGAGTATGACCCTCTACTGTATTAAGAACTCTAATAACGCTCAAAAAACCAATGCAATTTTCTACAAATAGTTTTTATTTTCGGACTAGTGTATTGACTTTTGTCACCTTTATAAAGTTCTTGCAATATATTTATGTTTTATTCTACGGATCTCTCCTTTTGCACGACCCTCACCCCTGAGATCTCTACGGAGATCCCATGCTAGAGATCTCCACCGTCAGGGTTAGGTTGCCACCACATCGTGATCATTTATAAATTTAGACTCCGTTTGGGGACGTCCTTGGAAACATACCAAGAGTTTTTTCATCATTTTCCTCCAATTTTACCATTCACTCACCCAAATATTTAAAAAAAAAACTTAAATTTTAAAAGTTCATGATTTTATCATTTTAAGTTGAAATAAGATTTTTTTTTTTTCCAAATTGCATAGAATTTCAAGAGAAATGAAATAAAATCCATATTGTAAATTTTTTCTGAATACATTTTAAGTTTTTGCAATTTTTTATTTTAAACAGTTTATTTTCACCAAGCGTATATTTTCAAAGCTCAAATCATTTCGAATCTCCAAAACATTGTCTCCAAATGTGTCCTGAAACGGGGTCTTATTTCTATTTTTTTTTTTTTTTTTTGGATTTAAATGATGGTGTTGATGATAGTATGATCAGCGATCGGTGGTGTTGAAATTTTTAGCATCACGATCGATTTCCAAGTATAGTGATAGGATGCTGTCAGTCACTAATGAGGAATGCCATTATCTTTGCTATGATACTACTGGGAGCATTTTGGCATAGCAAGAATGTGTCAGTGTGAAATTTATGTAAGAACTTGATTTTTTCTTAGCTAAAAACAATGCAAAACTTATGGCTATGGCATTTGCCTAAGGCCCCTTGTACAATCAAAGAGTCTAGAGTTCGATAGGCAGAATCCTAGTACAACTCTTATGTCTTTAGATCCGTATCACAATTTATCTGCGGTCTATGTTTCTGTTACATTTATCAAGTTCATTTGTGTGATTTAAATCTTGAATTTCAAATAATAAATTTGAAATTTAAGATTAAATTTCAAACAATAATTCTTGAAAACTTTTCTTAAGTGAAGATTAAAGAAGTCAACCGTTGAGCTTAAGCCCATAAGTGGCCGAGGCAGTCTTATTTCTTGTTTTTAAGAAGTTAAAATGTAGATTTTTACTGAAGAAAAATTAAGCTATCATTTTAAAGAATATTAGGGGGTGTTTGGATGATGAGTTTAAACTCATCACCATCAATTTAATTTTTGTCTTTTTTCCCAAAAATTTTTTGTCTTTTCTGAAAAAGTCAACCAAAATCACTATTTAAACTTACAAATTTCAACTTAAACTCATTCACTAAACACCCTCTTATTGTTGAAGTTAAAGAAATTGAAGAAGAAAAAACATGAAGACGAGTGCCCAAGTGTACTACCACCACACATTAAGAAGACAGCTTGGGACAACAAGGGACGACCCTACGTTGTTGGGTGGGAAGAGTTTGAGAAATACTACTTTTGAAGGACCCATATTTGAATATACTATTTTCGGTGGGAAGATTTGGGAAACACTACATAAGGACGAAAATGTTCTCGTTTTAATTCACTGCCTAATTTTTTTTTTTTTTTTTAAGTTTTATAGACGAAAAAAAGAAAATCTGGTTTTCCATATGAAAATGGTATTTTCAAAACCACAAATAGAAATTCCATGGATAAATAATTGGTGTTTATAGATGGTACCAAACCTATTTTAACTCATGTAATGTGTAGTCTCGTTACAGTGTTTTGTCTTGTGCTTTAGTAATTAACGAGTTTAATACCCGTTCGTTGTACGGGAAATGAAGAAAAAAATAAATTAAAAAATTAAATATTATATGATAAAAACAGTTGATTAAAATAAATATTATAATTATAATTAATATAATTTTTCTCAAGATTTCTCCCAACAATGAAAATGTAAAATCAAAATAATAATAGAACTAATAATAATAAAAATGAAAACAAAAGCAAAAAAGAAAAAAAATCTTCTGTAGTTATACTTATTTAAATAAAAATAAAGCAAAAAAAAAAAAGGAAAAAAATCTTTAAACTCAAAAGAATCTAAAAAAACTAACCCTAACAAAAAAATTATAATAAAATAAAATATATAACTCATTTTTTTCTTTTTTTTACTGTTTTAAAAAAAATAAAAAAAATTTTTATTAGGTTATATACATGTAAAAACTAAAAAACATGATTTTTAAAATATAAAACAAAACAAACAAAAAAAAATTGCATGCATAATCCTTAAAAAAAATGGGTCTTTAAAAAATAGAACAAAAGAAACAAAAAAGATACAAAAAAAAAATCCGAAATAAAGATAAAAAATTTAAAGTAAAAAAATTGTTTAAAAATCAAAAAAAGACAAAGTGAACAAAAACACAATACAACAATAGATCAAAATCTAATATCTAAAATTTCACAGAAAAAAAAAGACAAAATATGTGAGAACAAAACTGTCATTTCACTGTAGATAAGTCAAAATCAGTACATAGGATAAGGGCAAAATTGACAGTTTAATATAAGAAAAGCAGCTACTGTGCATTACTGTAGGAAAAAAGAACCGTATAGCAAAAGTAACAAAAAAAAAAACAAAACAAAACAAAAATAAAAATCACTATTTATTAAACAATGAAATATTACATTTTTTTACTATAGCAAAGTAGTAAAAATTAAAAAAAAAAAAAAAGCTGTAGCAAAGAAATAAAAGTTTAAAAAAAAAACTATTTATCAAATAATAAAACAAAACAGTAAAAGTTAAAAAAAAAAAAAACGTAACAAAGCACCAAAAATTAAAAAAAAAATACAACAATAATAAAAGTAAAAAAAAAATTACAACAACAAAAGTAAAAAAGGAAAAAAAAATCAACAAAAGTTAAAAAAAAAAAAAGTAAAAAAAACAACAAAAGTAAAAAAAGAAAAAAAAAGCAAATGTAAAAAAAAAAAAAAAAAAAGAGCAGCAAATGTTAAAAAAAGAAAAAAAAAAGTGAAAAAAAAAAGACAGCAGACGAAAAGAAAGAAAGAAAGAAAGAAAGAAAGGGAAAAAAAAAAAAAAAGACAACAAACGAAAAAAAAAAAAAAAAAAAACCGGTCACTGTTCACTGAACAGTGAATTACTGTTCATAAACAGTGAAATCACTGTTCAGTGAACAGTGACACGCAGGCAGGTGGCAGGCTGGCAGGGGTTAAATGAGGGGTAAAAGGGGAAGTTCACTGTTCATGTCAAAAAAAGAAGAAGAAACAGAAGGGCAAGAGCGTCATTTCACTGTTTTGCACTGTTTCACTGTGCGGTACTGTACATTACTGTAGCTATAACGCGAAAAATAAAAAAAAAAACCCGAAAAACACTATTTATCACTGTTCTTTGAACAGTAAATTCACCTTCTCTTTTAGTATATAGATATAATATAAGACCACTAATACTATTTATTCTTTTTTTCCTTCTAGAAGTTTGGTTAAATTACACTTTTACCCTCTAAACTTAGCATATAATTATAATTTACTTCTTAAATTTTTTAATTTTATCAATTTATCATCTTAACTTAAAATTTTATAGTAAAACATTCTCAATTAATAATGGTACAAATTGTTTGACAGAAATTGACGTATAACTTGCACATAAATCGGAGGTGATGATTAGTGATAGAAACTAGGAGTGTTCATTGAATCAGCTAATTCGCTTAATCCAATACAATTCACTGGATTGGACTGGATTGAAAGATTAACGGATTAATAATGGATTTGAATTGGGTTACGGATTGAGGATTTCTCAATCCGTGAAATTTGTGAATTTGAGCCTTATATATATATTTATAAATATGTAATATTTTTTTCTCTAAAATGTTACTATAATATGTAGTATACATTGAAGTCTGAGATTGAAAATGTGCCAAATTCTAATTCACTAGTTCTGTTATCTAGCCCAATTTTTTTTTTTTTTTTACTTTTTAACCCAACCCGCTCAAGAGAACCCTAGTAAGGTAATGTATCACTTCTGATCTTCCACAACCGCCACCCCTAATCCGTTTGTCTCTTTTTCTCCTCAAATCACAAGACTCAAATTCTCAAGATTTGAAGGTAATTATCTTTGTGGTTTATTGAACAATTTTATGTTCTAAGTATTTTGTTTTATTTCTTAGATTCTATTGATTGAATCAGTGAATCAGTACAATCTGATGTTTTACAAACTGAATTAGGAGTCTCACATATTGATAACAGAATGAGACTTTTTCAATTCGAATTTCATGAATTGGATTACGGATTGAACTCTAATCCGTATATTTTAATCCGTGAACATCCCTAATAGAAATGATTATTTTTATCTATATTAACTCAAATTTATAATGTTTAAAATCTTCAAATTAAAAAGTATATAAATTAATATTAGAATTAAATAAAAAAATATTTTACTGATAAAACAGCCTATAAATTTTGAATGGTACATACACTTGATTTTCCACATCCAACCAAAATAAAAAAGTATATAGAGGTGTTTGGTTCGCGAGTTTGAACTCAAATTTTTAACTTAATTTTTATCTTTTTTTTAAAAATTAACAAAAATTATTATTAAAATTTAAAATTTTAACTTAAACTCAAATACCAAACCCCATTACGTGTGTGTATTCTCTACGTACTACTCACGTAACAAGTTATCTTTTCAAATAGTTAAAAACATCATCATATTCCAATTGTGTGATCGGAAAATTCTTTTCAAAAAGGAATATATATTTTTTCCTCACTGTTGGAAGAGAGAGAGAGAGAAAAAAATGATGGGATAATGAAAAATCCACGTGGAATGACACAGTTGGAAATTCCAATCAGATCAGAGGATGGGGCCCAGGTCCCAGGGGGCAGTAGTTTTGGCTGTCAAAGACCAAGACTATGATTACATACTAATGGTTTTGCAGACCCCCGAAGAATGAGTTTTCTTTTTCCATCCCATTTTTCTCTTTGTTTATTCATTTATGCCCCTATGCGTATATAGCTATATATATATATATCTATATTTATAACCCCATTCCCATGTAATGAGATGACGACGATAAAAGAAAAGGAAACCAGATCTGTTCCATTCGTTTTCAGTAATTATTTTCTCACACAGAGATATATGTAAATATCTATCTTTATCCATGTATACGCACAGATCACATGCCCCATCAAACAAGTCTCCTTCCACGGCTCCCCTCCACGTCCTGCACAGAATCTATATGTAGGGCGTTATATTATATATATAGAGATCTGATCCGGTCTTGGCTTCGTTTCTACACTGATATGTAAGGACAACGTTTTGAGACCCAATAGCCAAATCCAAATTTAACTCCAGCTCACTTGCTCTCTCTCTCCTCTCTTTCTTCTCTTTAATCTGATCAAAAGAAGCTTCGTCGTCACGCCCTCTCTTCACCCTCTTCTTTTTTCTTACCTTCAAAAAAAGAAACAAGAAAAAAAAAAAAAAAAGAGACCCTTTTTTTTTTTTTTTTTGGCTTACTCTATCGAAACTGCGTCCGTATATAGGCTTTGTTTCCCGTTTCATGATCTGGGTCTTCCTCGAATTGAGAATCGGAAACCTTTTTCTCATCTGGTCTGATTCAGTCCGCCATACAATAATCCCTATTTGTAGTTTCTTTTTTTTTTTTTTTATTAGTTTTTTTGTTTTTTGTTTTGTTTTGTTTTGTTTTTTTTTGTTTTTGATTGTTCAAGAAATATGAGGAAGAGGGAGAGAGAGAACCCTTGTGGGGTTTGTGGGCACTACCACAAGTACGAGGAGGGGGAGGTTTGTGGGATCTGTGGGCATCGGATTCCCGAAGAATCGGAGAAATCTCCGATCCAAATGAGCGCTTTTCCGTCGGAGATCTTGCCGGAATTCCTCTTTCTGGGTAGCTACGACAACGCCTCTCGCTCCGAGCTTCTCAAGACTCAGGGAATCTCTCGTGTTCTAAATGTGAGATTCTTTTCGTGCTCTGTATCTATTTATTAATGTTGACGTTTTTAGGTGAAAAAGATCGTTTATTTATTTGTCTTATACTTGTGGCGTTTGATAATTTTATTTCAGAAACATGTCATATGTTGTATGCTATTTGCATGGTTTGATATTTGTTGGTTTAGAATTCTGTATTTGGCAATTAAGCATGGAAGGTTCTGCTACGGTATCGAATTTCAGAATAAGCAAAGATTTTGGATGGGGTGTTATTAGATAATCGGTTGTTTTATTTGGTTATGGTAAGCCAAGAAAAGAATGGGGACGGATGGTTATTTGAAATTGGATGGTTTTCGGATTCTGAAGTGCTTTCGAGTATTCGTGAAAACAATGATGATTGGATATCATGCTATATGGTCATCTACGCCTTGCGCTGTACTATGCTTAACACAGAAGAGCCAGCGGATCGGATGGCTGCTTGTACTGATCTGAGATTGATGAATGAAAAAGAAAAAAGAAGAACAAAAGCAATAGGTTTGATTGTGAACAGAGTTAGGCAAGGTGGTTATATTATGTGCAGTGTTAAGAGATTTCATTGTCAAACCATGTTTTTAGGCTTCTCCTAGTACAGTTGTAAGAATGGCCAAAAGACTAGCGGAGGAAAGTTGAGAAGTTGAGGTGAAAAGAAATACATGCGGATTATTGATCAAGGATGTTATGCTGCAGAGATCTTACATGTGGCTTATTGGATAAAAAGTTTATTTGCTATTTCTGAACTTGGTGTTCCATTTATTTTATGCTTACGTTTATTGATTTCAATTCTCATAATTTGATCAATTAGCTTTGATCTATTACTACTTTTTCAAACTGCCTTGTGTACAGATGATGTCCTGTTTGAATGTGATTATTGTATCTGTCAAGCCTTCAGATCTAATGTTGTCATGTGATTGCTTTCATCACCATCTTTTCTTTATCATGTTTAAACGTGTTTTCGATGCTGTTTACATTTGGATTATGAAATATCGTATGCAAGTTTTCTTTAGTTCACATAGAATGTTGATACAGTTGAAGTACTTGATCAAATAGTGGATAACATTCCCATTCCTTGTTATATTTTTTTCCCTGTATGCAGACCGTACCTGCTTGTCAAAATCTCTACAAGAATTCCTTCACCTATCACAGCCTTAAAGATGAAAAGACTTTACAATTTGATGATGCAAACCAATTTTTAGGTCAGTTTTCTCTTTTATGCATATTCGTTGGTTGAATATTTTTCCCCTCCTTTTTGAGATTTATTTTACGCATTCTCGTTGCTTGGGTGTTTGACTGGTATACTGTTCCCGGGATTCAATAACAGAGATCTTTTTTCATGACTGTGGCAAGATTCATGGTTGTTTATGTATCTATGTGTTTATGAGGGTGTTTGAAAATTATTAGAGTTTTTGTTTCCTTATTGTCCTTTCGGTTGCAGTGGGGTGCAGTCATATTTTGACATCATTAAAGAATGGCTTTGTGTGGTTCATTTGCAATTTTTATTATTCTCTATATATTTATTTACTTCCCTCTACCCTCCAGATACAGTTTTATTTCTGTAGTCACAAAAAAACAAGATCATGGTCACAGAATTGATTTGATTGGATGACATTTATGATTTCTTTTGGATGACATATATTTTGAGGTCTTACTTTTCTTTCTTATCGTTACTTATTGTTTCTTTTGTGTTTTTAATAAATATGTCACGCCCCCCCAACAAAAAATAAATAAAAAAATGGTGGTTGTTACATATTTGGTAGATCTAGCCTCAATGCCACAATGATTCCTCTCAAGCATCTAAATAGGGTTTTTTCCCCCTCATTAGATCAATCAATGATCGTGATGACAATAATGGATGGACCATTGACTGCAAAGTCTAACAATATCACTTAATCTTTAAGTCGTCTGACTATTTGAATTTAGCTGCTCGATCTTTCTTCTGACGTCTTCTATTTTGTACTGAAGAAGATAATAAATCTTCTCCTCACACTATTGTTCTTGGTATGAACTTCTGTTCATTTGCATGGGGCTGTATAGCAATTGATGGGTTATATACTAAATAATATTGGAAGCTTGTACGAGGAGCTGTATTCACTGCCTGTAAATGGCAAAAGTGTGGAATGAACATTCATGTTAAGCATAAAGAATCTGTCTATATCTCCAACTCTATTTTAGGATTTGTGGTTTCATAAACTCGAGATAGTATAATAATATTGATGAATCTCCATGTTTCTATCAAACAAAAAAAAAAAAAAAAGATGAATCTCCATGATAAATCGACCCATAAAAATGTTAGATGTACTCGTGGAAATTAAATTTTTTTTTTTTTTTTATTGTTGTCTCCTTGCTTGTTCTCAGTCTAAATTAGCAAATCAAAGTTGCATTACTTTTCTTGTTGTCCTCTTATGTGATTTCAATCATGCTTGGTTTTGTAGAACAATGTGAAAGGGACAAGGCTCGTGTTCTAGTTCACTGTATGTCTGGCAGAAATAGGTAAGTGACAACTCCAAAATTGTTCCTTTTCCTTTTTAAGTTCTCTTAATTTAGTGATATTTTTCTGTTTCTTATAAATTTCGTGTATGTTAATGAGAAATGCTCATAGAAATTGGGCTATTACATAACCATGGATTGAAGATATTCTGGAGCTAAAAAATTTTCCTGTATGGAACTGAGTGAGGAGATTTCTGCCATTTGTTCCTGAGAGTTATTGTCGTGTTCTTTCTGATAGGTCGCCGGCTGTTGTGATAGCGTACTTGATGAAATCTAGAGGATGGAGACTAGCTCAGAGTTACCAATGGGTGAAAGAGAAGAGGCAATCTGTTCAGTTAAGTGAAGGTATGCATGTGCTCCTTGGCAAATCTGCTTTGACATTCTAAATCTGGGCATTTGGTTGCATAAATTATTTGACAATTGAAAGGGCATCTCTGTTTATTTGATTGCGAGATTGGAATGCTCATTAGCAAGCAAGTCTGATGATTAAAAATCTGTTTTGATAGGGTTGAACACCTGCTAAAAAAAAGGAAGTAGATTTTAGTGGGATATTACAGTTTGGTTGGGATGGGAAGAAAACTGTATCAATACCTGCTCTTCTTTTCCTTCTTTTCTTATCCTGCTCTGTTCATATTACAATTCTGAAAGAGAAGACAGCCATCAGAGTCTTGCCAATTCTTTTTGTTGTTTTCTAATGACATAAAAATCAATGTAGTTTTGTTTTGGACATCAACTCTTAGGATTTAATATTATCCCCTGGTCTTGGTCTCTATTATCTTGTTGTTCATTACGAGCAAATATTATTTTTGGAAAGCTGTATGCATTTCTTAATGGCAATTGTTTATAGCTCTTCCCTGATCTCGTTTCTCTGTGGCTATAGCTGTCTACCAGCAATTGGAGGAGTATGAGTCCAAGATTTTTGGATCAGTAGATGGTAGCAACCCCAACCCACCGATTTTCATGCCCACCGCAACGTCGTTATTCGGCGTAGACTTCTCGAAGATTAACAAACCGATTCCCGTCCCTTCTTTCAACACTGTCAGTGCTCCCTCCGTATTCGAACGGTCTCATTTAACTATACTGCCGCAGGAGTTTGTATTTGGAGCAGGACCGGCTCCTCCGAAAGATATCTCGGGAAGCCCTCTCAGTGCCACCAACCCGCCAAGCTCAAATGCTAGTGACATCCAAATGGATGGTTCTTGATTTTGGCATAGGTCGTCCTTTGAACACTTTTTCCCATTTTGAAAAGAAGCAAACGGTCAGAAGTTTAAAAAGTCCTGACTTGGATGGTTTGAATTGTAAAGTGGGAGTAGTGACTGGCCAACCAAACCTTTTGGTTTGTTAGGTTTGGTGCAGTTATGGCCTTGTCTCTTTAGTGTCGTTTTTCTTACAAGTGCAACAATTTTTTATTGACTCGTGCGCTTATACAAAAGTAGTCTACAACTGAATTATTCATATTATTTCTTCTCAGTTAGTTCATTTTTATCTGGCTACCTTTTTTTTTTTACCCCCAAACAATGTCGGTCTAAGATGTGTTGCAACTTTCCGTACAAATTATACGACCAGTCTCACGTAACATGCTTTGTCTTTTTATTTCCATGATGTGTCTTATCGTTGTACTTTTTAGAACTAGCCCCCCTAGTGCCGGTTGACAGTAGTAAAAAAGACACTACTATTCTGTTTTTTGTTTTTTTGAAGGTTAAAAACACTACTATTCAATTGCTTCCTTTATGTTGGAAAGCGGTCTGAATCCGTCTGCAGGGAGATTATTTGTGGAACATTTACCCTTTTAACGTTAATGATTGGCAGGTAATTTTAAATAAGTAAGATTGAATCCTGTTGGGTTTGTTCAGCAGAGCAGATGAGAGGAGAAAGATTTGAGTTAAGAGTTTCAAGTTCAAAAGTTTTCGTTTCTCTTTAATAAGTGAGAGCAATAGATATTATACCGCAAGGTAAGAGTAATGTCAACAATACTGATAATAATATCTTTTTGATAAATTACGCATCGAATTAACATAGAAATTGCCCTTGGATCGACAACAACTGTTGACATTCATATGGAAACATCCTTGTACACATTATTTGACGTCATTTAAGAGACATTTTGAACGAATATCGTATCATGTTGCATTGCATGAGAGCGTTTCTTTCTGAATTTTAAAATTATTCATCAATTTGAGAATTCTAATGAAATTCATCTAATGATATGTTGATAAAAAATTCAAGATGTAACTTACGATAAGGGCATGTTTGCTGGATCTTATGTTAGAGCATTGTATTGTATTGTATTGTTGTACACTAATACAACGTTGAGTATGATCTCCATATTTGTACAAGTTAATAAGATAATTAACTATGAAAATTCATATTGTCTATAATACTTTTTCTTTTTAGTGTACTGAATTATATTACCTTATATGGGGTTGGGATCAAATAAGGACCGGGCTGGATTATATTATTTTCTATGGGGGTTAAGGTTAGGTGGGGACCAAGCTGGGGTTGGAACCGCGGTGAGGTTGAGATAAGGGCCAAGTTGGTGTTATGCTGTTTGGGTAAGGGTTGGAATTGGGCAAGATTGAGACTGGGTTGGGTGGAGAAGGAGACGGATGTGAGGTAAGGCCGTGACCAGAACCGTGGTTAAGGTTAAAGATGGGGATCAAGTAAGGGTTGACCTAGGACAATTGTCAAGGTCAAGTTCAGGCTGCAACCAGGGTTGCTTTGTGCTGATTGAGGCTAGAAAAGGTTTAGAGTTAGGGTTATGCAGAACTTTGGTCAAGATTGAGACTTGGATTGAGGTCGATGTCGTGCTGGAACCACGGCTCAAGTTGGGGTTGAGATCGACACTAAGGTCAAAGTCGGGACAAGATTGAGAATAGGGCTAGGCCAGGACAAAGGTTGGGGTTAGGGTCAAGGCCAATACTAGGGTTAGTGTTGGGTTGCGATTGGGAAATACTGCAGTTGACACCTGGCCGTGAGAAGGATTGTGATCTAGTTGGGACTAAGGTAAGGGTCAAGGTCGTGCTGGGACTGGTATTAGGGCCAAATTGACGCTGAGGTCAAGGTTGGGATTAGAACTGGTGGGAACCATGGTGGAGGCAGAGCCATGTAAGAGTAAGAACTTGGGTCAAGGTTGAGCTACAGAGTGGACCTTTACTCTAACCTCAACCCCAATCCCACCTCGACCCCGACTTCACCTGCAATCAAAATCACTTGTCCGACCTCTGATTTGACTTCGTTGGGGGCCTCAATTACTTAATTAACTTTTGTTGTCTAAGAATAAATAATGCCTCCTTTTCAAAGTATTCTGTCACTACAATAAATCCTGCCTTTAGCTGCTTCTCTACTCCAGTTTATATCCTTCTCTTTTTCATTTTTAACAGAAAAGAATATAAAGCAATATAGAGCAAATCTATACCACGTTTTCAATAGAATTTGATTTTTCTTGTTTCCATTAACAGAAATAACAAACAATATAGAACTACACCTTGTACCAGTTGAAAGTCATTCCGTCGAATTATAATAGTGGAACTCATGCACGCAAAGGTGTTGGGAATTAAAGTTCATTTAAAGCAACCATCTCACTTTGTGGTTCAAAGTTTCCATAAGACATATTATGTTCAGAAATTACATACAGTTCATAGCACTCTGAATCTGAAACAAGCCTTTCAATTCACACAATAATGTACATTTTCCTAACAACAAGTGACGCAGTACAACCTGGTATGGTGAACACTAGGAACCACATTTTCGAGTTGCCCTCAAACAAGCTTTACTTGCGTCAAATATTTCGGAGAGACTAGTACTAGCTCCTAGCCTCAAGGCAGGACTTTGCTAGCCACAATAAGCCTGGATCATTTCTCTTCAACACCAGATAAGTTTCTGCCTTTCCCGTTTCGTCTGACACAATATCTTCATTGAATCCCACCAAAACCAAAAAATCTGCAGCAGCTGTATTCAAAAAGAACAAAACTTTCACACTAGTGAATTATAAAAACACAGGTAGTGAGAAGAATAGCACAAGAACAAAACGAGTCCACAATGACATCCTCTTTAGGCAGATAATTGAGCATCAAGATATCCTTTTGAGGCCATTATATTAAGCACTTGCTGAAGTGGAAATCCAACGTGAGACAAAAATACAAACCTTTGTAATTTGCAATATTCCTTTGAATTGTTGGATTAGCCTGCAATGAGTCGTCCATTAGCTATCGGGAAGTTTCTTACTGAAATACTGATGTAACATTCAAAACAGAAACCAGGGCTTCAATGTTTGTACCTTTCGCAGTCTTCTGAATTTCATCTCATTTGGGTGTTCAATCATATTGCTGCAAGAAGATAAAATTTTTTATAAAACTTCTACAGTAAAGGCGTAAACACGTAATTAGTCATAGATAATCTACTAGTATCCCCTTTTTATGAATTCTTTGGATTCAATACTCCCTGCAATATAAATCTCTGGGGATCTCCCCTATTCCACTCTTATATGGCAAGTGGCACTAATCAAATAGTGAATGAACCGTGTATTAGACAGTTGATATGAACAGAAGAGGATGTGTGTGTGGTTTTATTTTATTTTATTTTTTTTTTTTTTTTTTTTTAATTTGATGATTGACAAGAGTTACCTTATGATCTTAAATAGAGTTTGGAATACTATAGTTGCCTGTGCCGGATCAACCTCAGTCTGCAGCATCTCAATCGCCTTTTGCAAACGACCACAAGCAACTGTAACGGGATCTCGAATTCTTTGTAATTCCTCATCATCTGGATCTGGTTCATCGATTTGCATTCCGGACATTTCCACAGGGTGCACCAACTTATCATCTGGATCTGGTTCTCCCTGCACGATTCCATCTTCCCGATACTCACCAAGATTAAATTTCCCATGACCCTTGCTTCGATCAGATTGACCGTGAATTGCTCCACTAGCTAAGGAGTTCTCCTCATCAGCTATCATGGCATTTCCGTCTTCCATAGACTCCCGTTTTGCATCCAAGTCATCTGGATCAGGTTCATCAATATTCTTCTGTGCTTGAGTCTTGCTGTCAAGATTCCTAATCTCTTCAGCGTGCAAAGGCTCAGGTTCAGCTACAATATAATGCTTCAAACTAGCTTCTAAATCATCAGGATCAGGTTCTTCAAAAGACCTTATAGCATCCAACTTTATGTTTATTACTGACGCAGATTGGGTTACCTCAGGTTCAACTAATGGCTTTTCTCCCTGAGAATCATCAGGATCGGGCTCAAACTTGTTTTGACACTCTGAATGATCATCTGGATCAGGTTCCTGATAAGGTTCCAAATGAACCTCCTTAAAACTGTCAGCATCAGATACTTCTTCTACCATAGGGTCCATTTGAGTGGGTTCTTCATCTGTGTGGAAGCCAGAATCATCAGGGTCTGGCTCTTCATGGACTTCGGATATTCCAGAACTATTGGCGGAAGAATTTAATATACGTCGATAAGCAGCAGCCACTGAAGCCACACGAGCACTTTCCATCTCATCTGATGTATTTCCTCCAAGCTTCTGGGAGAAATTACTAGATGCTCCAAAATAGAACTCTTCATCGAAATGCTCGGAACGCTTCACTCTGCTCAAGGTGTGGCTTGCTGACCTTGTCCAATCTAAACTAGCAGCTTCTTTGTTCAGCTACAAAAATATTATGTTGAGTGAGAAAAACAGAATATGGGGAAGCCCAGTAGTGGAAGTTTAGACTGGTGCGCACATGTCCCAGTCAAACTTAGCTACACATCAAAACACAATGTTACCTGACTATTCAGCGCAAAAAAGTTTGCATCATGTTCAGTGTATACCATGTGTGCCTGAAATATAGAAGGCAACGGTATAAGCTTCATTATTCCACAAGAGCACATCATTATGCACTTTGCCTACATGAACCAAAAGACATACTCCTAACTGCAAAGATACACACTGATTGACTAAATTAAACTTACGAGTTCATGCAGAAGAGTTTTCTTGATACTCTCATATTTCCGAAAACCCTTCAGATCGTCAGTTCGGAGGCGCAGAGATATCTCCTCCCCACAATTCTGCAATGGAAGAAATAGGATCAATATGGAACCGGGGGGGAAAAAAGCAAAAGTAAATTACTTCGCTACTTACGATGCTTGTAGTGATCATACCTTGTTAAATCCGAGAAGGCATTTTGGACTTATGCCCACGTAACCAACAGGGGCCATCTCGGTCATGATTCCCACACGCCAGCGATGCTTTAGAGAAGAAAAATTCAAAGATTAAGCATCAAAATTGAAGTCAGTCCAATAAATGGTCATGAAAAACATCCAAATTACCTTGTTCATGATAGCAACAATTCCTGGATCTGCAGCAAGCATGTGCATTCTTTTTAATGCCTCGGAAGAAGGAGGGTTCAGCTATAGACAAGCAACAGCCAAGTTGGTCAATAACATATTTCAGAGATGGTTAGCTTGATTTTCAATTATAGATGCATTTTTCACAGAAAAAGCATCCAAAACATGACTCCGAACATGGAGTGCCTCAAAGAAATTAAATAAACAGTTTTAGTTTACAAAACGAAAAAGATAAGCACAATTATAGTTTCATGACGTTAATGTCTAATATTTCAATGTACAATTCTAGCGACCTAAAAATTTATCTCTTTTCTACCCTACTAAACAATATCTGTGGCGAGTGTAACTCAGGACATATTAATTAAAAAAAGCAGAACCCAGATATCAACAATATGCAAGAAACCAAACTACATCTAGGAGCCAGGGTTGTTAATCTTTGCAAACTAACAATACGGCCTAAACAAAATGGATCTGCCAAGTGCTGACAACATACATATGGTGAACTTGTTATGGCCAAAGCGCACCACAAATGTTCCAAAGGCTAATTTACAGATTTGTAAATTATTTTCCAAGCAAAACAGACTCAGGTTACAGACATAGGAAAAACAATAAAAAAGAAATGAAGTAGAAATGAACGTGGGCCTGTCCCTCTATGTGTGTATGCTCCCCCTTTCACTTCAGGGGTAAAATTCTTCAAGAATAGCCTCACCTGATAAAACTATCTAAACATACAAGTACAATGGGAGCAAGGGAATTCAAAAGTACCTCAATTCCTGGAAGTTGAAGTGTGCGAAAATCACAAAAGATATAAGGTCCTTGTGGAAGTTTAAGTGAGAATGGAGGCCTATCTGATATTCGCTGCCTCAGTCTCTTTTCCTCTTCATCAAATCCAGCTATCCTCAAGTTTACCTTTGCACCTTCTAGAACTTCATCAACCTCACTCTCAGACACTCCCATCATTCTTATTGGCTTGCCCTGAAAAGGGAAACACGTAATTAGTCTTTTTGTAATAGCTGACTTGATGATTGCTCTCTAACAGCAACTGCTCCTTTAAAAAGCACAAAGCATATCAAAATGAACTGTACAAACCCATTTATATCACCAACACACCCATATATTAGCTGGTGCGACTAGATTTGAATGAGTATTACCCTATTTTTTTTAGACTCGACAGAAACAGAGAAAATAAAAAATAAAAAAAATAAAAATCCACTTCCGTTACAATTCAATGGTATTCATCAAAAAAATTACACAGCTAAACTGATCTAAACACATAAAGAAGCATGGTAGATAACCCAATAGCAGACTATAGTTTACAAGACAATCCTCATCCAGGTATCTCCAATTGAATAGTGTTCTTTAACCCAGAATTTTGATTGTCTAGGCACCATTTTTTATCATGTTCCAAAGATGAGCAAAAGAACAGATAATTCCCAACTATCTATGATGTTTCAGAGTGATTTATAATCACTATAGTGAAAAGCTTCCAAGTATAGAATGATACTAATTAATGATACCTCAGCAATAGAAGTTTCTTGTAAACTCAAGCGCTCATGCTCGTTTGAGAAAGGAGTTAGCAATTTCGAGCCTTTGTTCAAGGATTGTGGAACAATGAACCGCATGGTATCTGGTTTTATATGAGTTAAGTTTTGCAGCTCATGCCCAAGATCTTTGAGAGTAGCACTTGGAATCATCTGTACAGTAAATTTCTTTCCCCTCCACATGACCGTGATATCATGCATGCTCTGAGGATCTTCCATGTTATTCTGCAAGAAAACATGAGAAATAGTTATGGCCATGTGCCAGCAGAGTCTCCTGAAAAATACAGCCGTAAAATAGAATTAAAATATCTAGGGTTAAAAATCAGAGTACAAAGACACTAATAATTCTAATCACCCTTACAATCATCAATCTATAACAACTGCTTAATATTTACATCCGTATTCGAAGACAATAACCCTCATTCTGTAGCAACTTGGCCAGATATACTACTTTCCCAACAATGACAGAATTTGATACAGATCTAACAAAAGTAAAGACAACTTATGTAGCACTAATAAGATACACTAATAAATCTTATAAACCTTACAAAAGGTATACACTTAATATTTACATGTGCATTTGCTGATTAACATTCACAAGCATATTTGAACGAGATAATCATCTTGTTTTAACAACTCGACAAATATACTATTATCAACACGACGGAAAAATCTGAAATGGATAAAATCAACTTAAGAAACACCAATATGACAGAGTCTATGATTAGTAATCCTCCACAAGCACATCAGATAACGTCCAACCATGGCATATATTAGACCCAGGAGATAATAGTTGATTCAAATACACTCTTATTATGCATTCCTATCAAATAACAGGTATAAACACAAAAATATATGCAGCCTATACATTACAAAACTAAAATTGTCAAAAAAAATAAAAAAATCAAAATTTTTAGCAGGTCTTTTTGGGAACAAACCAACAAAGATGACCCCACAAGAGCGGATGAGTTGGTACGGGAAGCAACTTCGAGCATCTCACTAACCGAAAGATCAGAGGTTCGAATCCCCTGCCAACTCTAGGGAGTGTAAACCTGCCTATGGGAGAGCAAAGCCTATGGGAGAGCAAAGACGGAAAATGACAGGACCACCACCATATTTTTTTTTAGCCAAAAAAAAAAAAAAAACCAACAAAGATTACAATCAAAATAAGCTCTCAAATTGGCTACAAACATCATATTCATTTCCGACTATATAAAAGATAAATTAAAAATAAACCCACATAAAAATTCCAACTTTAGTGGCGTAAAACATGTTTATCAGTTAAGTCAACACAAAATTCAGCTAAAAGTTTAGAGAAAATCGGCTCAAAGCGAGGAAAAATTGGAGAAAAATATATCAAAGAACCAAATTAAAAGCCTGAAGCAGAAAAATGAAAAATCGAAGATGATATTCAATCAATTTTACATGATTAAAAGCGTAATCTTGGAATAAATGAAACGTAATTCACGATAGAAAAACTCGGGTTGGGATTTAGGAAAACTCACCTCGTACTCTCGTAGGTTGGTCGGACACAGTTTCTACTTGTTGTCGTTCGTTCCAAAATATCAGAAAGAACAGATCATTTTTTTTTTTTTTTTTTTTTTTTTCTTCCGAAAAATAAAATTAA
This sequence comes from Ficus microcarpa, assembly GCA_025413485.1. Classification (NCBI taxonomy): domain Eukaryota; kingdom Viridiplantae; phylum Streptophyta; class Magnoliopsida; order Rosales; family Moraceae; genus Ficus; species Ficus microcarpa. The sequence goes on along the minus strand of CM046379.1, from coordinate 17,583,979 downwards.
AAAAAGCTGGCGGCCAATTTGTTATATAGCGCGTAGGATAAGAGGCGGCGTATGTTATATTTAATGCGAGGTTCGTGCTAAAATTCACGGCTCTGGGGTTTCAGACTGGCTTTTTACGTAAGCGCTGTCGCACTAGCCACTAACTCTGATGGCCGGAGGAATCTAGAAGAAACGACAAAAACTTTTTTATTTAAAAACCAACCAAAAAAGAAAATTTAAAACAGAACTTTTTAAATTTTTATTTTTCAATAGACACCCCTAAACTTTAGCACTTATCCTACTTTTCTCCACATTTTCTACTTTACATGTAAAGCTACCCCGAACTTTTTTTTTTTTTTTTTTCCAAATAACATTTTATAATAGTATATAGGAAATAGGAACCTACAACATTAGTTCCTGAGATATTTACTTTCTTTTTTGCCGAACTAATTTACTTTTTTTTTTAAATTAGGATAAAGATTTGAATTTTACAGTTTATAATAAAATCATGTGGAATATACTGTTAAATTATGAATGTAACCATAAATATTTTGCATTTGACTTGTAAAAGATATTTATTTTAGATATTTTTAAGATTATATTCTGAATTTTGAATTTAGATTAAATTTAAATCTTTTTTGGATCAATACCAATTTTGATTCTTAAATTAACAAATATACCATTTGTAGGTTATGAATGTTGAGTGTAGCTGAAATCAACTACTAAATTGATGAATTTGACCTTTATAACTTGAAAAACACAAGTTTTATGATTTTTATTTTATTTTTTTCTACAAAAAAAAAAATTAACGAAGTTACAAATTTATCTACAAACTGCAAAGGTTAAATCCATCAATTCAGAATAAACTAAAAAGCACTCTCTCTCTCTCTTTTTCTTAAAAAAAAAAAAAAAAAGAATCTAATACGGTTTTAAAAATTTTTCTTTTTTGGCTAAAGAAAAACAGTTTAAACTATAGAGGATATTTTTGTGAAAACCATAATATGTCAAGTATGAAATAAGAACTAATCTTTCTTTTTTATTTAAATTTTGGATAAAGAACTAATCTATTTTAATTTGTCATTGATGTCTTTTTGGATGGAGACAAAAAGATTGTGTGGCCAAAAACTTATTATATCATCGGGACGGCAGGCCATATCTTAAAAAACAGTTATTTATTTTTTATATTATGTATTTTGTTTTTTTGTTTGGAAAGTTATTTTACAGTTTGAAGTTCTGCATTTTAATGTCATTATATTATGTTAATAAATAATTTTATAATTTTTCTATCAATATTTAATTTTAAGATAAAAATATTTAAAAATATCCTAAGAAATTCTAATTTAAAATAAAAAAAAAATTAGCTTCTAAAGGCATTAACAAACATGATCCTTAATATATATTTTCTAAACGCTATTCCCAAATAAATAAATGAAAGAAAAACAAAAATTAGACTAGATCTCTTAATTCTTACATATTATCATTTCTCCATTCAGGTTCTAAAACTAATAATTTGATAAATTATGATCTTCATCTCTTAATTCTAACATATTGCCATTTCTCCATTCAGGTTCTAAAACTAATAATTTGATAAATTTTGATCTTCATTTTATTTTTCACAATGAATTTCTTTCTTTAATTGTTAAGTAAACTGTAATAATATGCTCACTAATTATCTATTTAACATAGTCATTCGTCTTTCTTTTTTTTTTTTTTTTTTTTTTATAATTGAAAAGAATGGTAACACCTCCTTAAGAAACATGAATTCATTATTTTTAAACAAAATGAAAAAAAAAAAAAAAAAAAAGAGGAAAACATAATGTATGCAAAAGATTTAAAAAAAAAAAAAACAAATATTTAAGCCTTAATGCGTCGACTACACCCTTAGAAATGGAATTGTATTATATGTTATTACCAACATAAATTAATTAGTGTAATTGGTTACTTAATATCTCATACACTATTACAAAATCTAGATTAAATTACAGAGATTACACTATCATTTTTTAAAAATCATCGTGAAAAATGAAGTGCAATGACCATTTTGAAGACCGTCATGAAATTTTCTTACTTTTCACGATGTACGGTAAATTCCATAATAATTTTTTAACAGACGTGATAACTTTTCACGACTGTTAAAAACAATCGTGGAATCCTCTTTTTCTTATAGTGACTAGACTAGCCATCACTACACAGTATTAGCCCAGCCCTAATTTGACAAATAGTGCTAAACAATCTATTTTCAATAGTACTGTAATCTAAGTATAACAAGGTAAGTAGAGCGACATTAAACATTTCGTCCGTTCCAAATATTGTGTTATATATGTCTTTACAGAAACAATCATATTATATATGCAATAGCTATTTGCTGGGAATTTATCTCCAAAATCAAGCCTCTGTACGTTCACGTATAAGCTTGTCAGAACTCTCAGAATAGTAATCGTACCTGAAAATGATCATAATCGATTGTGACCGATTTATGGAATAAATTAACTTAAAAAAAAAAAAAACAAAAACAAAAACAAAAACAAAGGTTATGTATTTAAAACTCGTGATCTTTACATTTACATACTTAATTTTACGTGCAAGTTGATAAGCAGCAGTTGCAGACATTCCAAGGTTGACACTGAGAAGGTTCCAATTTTTCTGCAAATCCAAAATGTATAATGCCCCATGAGTAAATTAATCTACATTAGTACAAAACAATAGGTTTTTTCTTTTTTATTTTCAAAAAAAAATGATCGATTTAATAAATTCCACATGTTGGAAAAGGAAGGGGGCAAAAAAAAAAAAAAAAAAAAAAAAAACCGGGATGATGACAGTGCCGTATCTTGCCCAAATAAGTCCAGAAACAATAATAGCTGGCCATACGAGAAGAATTACATTAATTAGTTTAAAAGGGAAATATGAGAGAATAATAGTATTTCTCTTGTAATTATTTTTTTAATAAAGAAAGATCATAAATTGTTTTTCATGGATAATGTAAAAACTCACTTGTTTGTTGGGGATAAGATAATTTTTCAGGTGGCTTTGAGGAATCCAGGATATTTGCAATGACTATGCCCCATTTAAAAGTTGGTGCCCAGAAATGAACTGTAATATTAGTGAGGGCAAAAAATTTAAGAAGAAACTGACAAATTCAATAAATTGAACAGGAAAGAAATAAGAAAAAATGTTTTAATCTCTAAGCACCTAAGCCTTGCCTTGTTAGCAAACATGATTTAGAATTTTTTTTTTTTTTAAATGCCTAAAATCTAAGACGCAAACATCCAAATAGCATAACTCAAACAGTAAACACAACCAAAACATTCTATTCATCTTCTTTATCCCTCCGTTGTCATAGGTGTTGGTAAACGAGGTCAACACTGGCGACCTCACACTAGGTCGGCTTGCCTCGTGCGTGAGGCAAGCCGGCCTAGTGTAGCAGGAAATCTCTCGATCACCGCGCTATCTCTTATTGGCACGAGGCTTATGCTAAATATGTAGGAGGAAATCTCCCCTAGCTGGTCCGAGTCTCGCACTGTGCCTATGCGATAAAAATCGCCTATTTGAAATATGTGCCTTATGAAGATACTTTCATGTAGACGAAAAACAATGTTTTTTTTTTTTTTTTTTTAAATTGTTCTATAATTTTTAATCACGTAGACGAGTTCATAATGTTTTCCAATATTTAATATCAAGTAGATATTGATGATGGCCGTATATCTATATTATTTTTGGGGTGAGCTTGATTAGCCCAAATAAGCCTACAAAATAACTAAGCATATTGTTAAAATCGTTAGTTGTCTTAATATGTTGAAATCAACATCTACAGGAAAAAAAAATACTCCAAGATTGATGAAGGAAGATACTACATGATATAATCGTAATATTTAATATAGAATGTTGACTTTTTGACAAATTAATATCTCAATATTTCTATAGTTAATCAACTGGTCACCAATTTCAAAACAGTATTTCATCAAAGCATTTCTTTTTAAGTACGACCGATGGAAAGATGAAATAATCCATGCTAACAAAAATAATTGTTCGGAGATTATATGGCTCTATAAATCTTTTTCGTGTAAACTGTATATTTGTAGAGCTTCAAAAAAAAAAAAAACTCTAAAAACGAAATTAAAAAAAAAAAACTCTAAAACGAATTAAAAAAAAAAAAAACCTTGAGGAAAAAAGTAAAGAAATATATACCAGCTATCAAGATTATTACAAAGAGAAATGAAGAAGTAAACTAACTAGTTTTAGGCCCTGCTGGATGGTTCCAGAGCGCCTGAATCTTAGTAGCTGCCATCTTCAGATTTATCTCTCTTCTTATTTTCCCTCCCGTTGACAAACAAAAATGGAATAATTAGTAATAACTTGAGAAAAACATATCCGATTACTTTAGTGTTGTCTGTATATGTATAACAACTCTCTCTCTCTCTCTCTCTCTATATATATATATATATATGTATGTACATACAAATATGCTACAGACAAAATGTTAGTCATTGCTTACTCATTGCTTAGTTTGCGACGGCTAAGGAAAAGGGGGAAATAAAAAAAAATCTTGTTGACTGTTGACTTTTGACACAGTTGGTTGAGGCATCATCGGGATATATATTTTAAACCGGATTTCTTCAATCACTAATTATTAAGTAAAGGGTGAATGGTAATGTTTACAGATAACGTCTATCTGTAAGTCAGGTAAGGGTGGATATATACATATTATAGTACAAATATAGGCATTAGCTAAAGTGCTCTGGATATATCCAAACTTGTATATGGAATGATAAATAATTTAATTCTTATGATTATTTTTATCTATACTTTTAAATTTTGGGATCATTCTTATTTTACTCTTCGAATTTTAAAAACTACTATTTTGTCTCTTGATCTTTGAATTTGCCTCACTAATTAACGTCTCTCTTTTTTTTTTAAAGAGAAATTTAGTTAAACTCACTAAGGATATACAAAAATATCAAATAAATTAAGTGAAAATGATAATCATGAATATCTTTCTTGAGCTACAATCAAGTGCAAGTCGTATGCGGAAAAAAAAAATTCAAATTTTAACGGATTTAAGCAAAAAAGGACTTGCATACAAGTTCAAGAGGTGTATTGCGAAGAAAAAAGTTTAAAAACTATTGCAAATTTGAAAAGTTCAAGAAGAGTCCATATATAAAAAAAAAAAAAAAAAAGCCAATAACATAAGACACAACTGCTTCGCGTCAACTTTTTTTTTTTTTTGGTTCCTTTTATTATAATTTTTTATGAAAAAAAAAATATTAATTTTCTTGGTAGAAAATAAAATTTCAGTTTTTATAATTCTAATTTCCACGCGAAAATTTGACTTTAATATAATATTTGGATACTAAATCTCAAAAGAAGAATCACCAAAAAAAACACAAGAAGAAAATGATTTTCATATTCTATATATCATTTACATGCAATTATACAAAAAATACATTTTAATCTTATATTTTCTTTGGCTTCTCCTGAAGCCTTCAACCATTAATACAGATTTAAAAAAGAAGGAAAAAAAAAAAAAAAAAAAAAAAAAGAAAACCACCCCCAAAAAAAAAAAAAAAAAAAAAAAGATCGGCATTGTTTTGGGTCTTCTTCTCCTTTTTGATCTGAAACATAGCATCTCGGGTAGAACAAAGAGGACAAAGCATCAACGGAATCATCAGGATCATAATTTTCTGGTACTTTTATCTCAAACATTCTTCCAACCATCGTTTCTCTAGGTTTCCAAGCCAACATAGTTAAGCCATTGGTTTTGCTTTAGTTTTACCTTCTAAACCTTTCACTGCCTGAAAAAATCAAGAACCCATAGAAAGCAATTAAGCCTATGTTCAAATGCCTATTAAATTGATTCATGAAAAAAAAAAAAAAAAAAAAAAAGAGGAAAATAAAAAATAAAAAAAAGAGCCCAATAAAAGGACCTTCATCTCCTTGGGGAAGGTGAAATTGGCCTCCACCGCATGTAGGGGGACTACTGCAAGAATTTGATGCGTTGCCAAACATCGTAGTAGAGACTCTAATTTAGATGATTGCATGGCAAATATGAGTGTTTGATTTCGATATGGCGGACAACTGCACTAAGGAATTGCAAAACTAGAAGAGGAGTAGAAAAAAGAAAGTTGTTTTTATATTTGTGGAACTGAATGGTTTGAACGTGCAAACATGATTCTTATTTAACTGATACTCCAAAGTTCAAATTTTGAAATAAAGCGCCAAAATTTAAGGTTTTTTTACAAACTATTCTGGCGCCGACTAAAAATTTTAGTTTACCGCCTTTTCTTGTAGCAGTTTGCGTTTGGCTTTACTATTTTAAATGTAACTTTAATTATCATCATAAATGAAAAGGTCTTTGCATAATAGCCAGGTGGCAGTTATCCATCCTTTTTTTGAGGAATTTTCTTTTCGAATGAAGTTTATATATATTAATTATACATATAAATATAAGCATAATTATAAGTGTAAATCACCATTCTTTCTTCTTCGTCCTTTTTTTTTTTTTTTTTTGGGAAAAGGTGATCACCACTCTTCCGTACATATTTATGTACGTCCTTTTCAAAATAAATAAAGTTATTTTTAAAATAGAAATGCATAAACAAGATTTTTTTTTAAATTTACTTAAATTCAAAGAATTCTGATATAAAATAACTAAACAAGAAAAGGATATCTGAACTATTTTTAAGTTGCATATTATCACAAAATTCGTTTCTATTCTAATTTTTAATTTACTATCCCTTTTTAATGCATTCAATATCTTATTTGACTATTCCTTCGAAATTTGAATTCTAAATAAAGAAAGTATAAGTGCCAGTTGGATCATAAATTGCATTTAAATGTTTATTAAAACTGAAATGTTTATGTTTAAATGTAAAAAGTAAATATGTGTTTGAATAGTTTTTGTTAATTGTAGCATTTGAATATTGTAAATGTAAATAATAATAATAATAATAATAATAATAATAATAATAAATGATACGTATTTTAAAAAGTGAAAATAAATTTGTATTCAAGTTAAATTGTTGTGAAATAGTCAATAGTCCATTTGGTAAAGTCATTTGAATAATAATATTTTGAATATAAATATTTGTATAGAATCATTTAATGTTCTATAAACATTTGAATTGTCAATTGAAATAACGTTTGGATGTTCACAACATGAAAATAAACATTTGAAGAAAATATTTAAATTTGTGCTTGGATGGATATTGAAAATTTACGAATCTTATAAAATATCAATATCCGTGAAAATTCTTATAACATATTGATAGGATTTTGATCATCACTTCACTCTAAATGCATAAAAAAATTATAATTTGTGCTTGGGTATGTTATAATTTATAATATTAGACTAGATTCAAAGTGATATTAATTTGTGTAATAATTCTATTTACTATAACTTAATTCAATTTGACGGATATTCTTACAGATATTTTAATATTGAGTGATAAATGATTACCTATTTATTGGCAAATCCCTAAGCAATTATATGTACTTTTAGAGGGGGAAAAAAAACTATAGCGTATACTTGTGTAAATTACCCAAAACAAAATACTTCTTTTAGGATAATCTTTTAGGATAAAGATAATCATAACTAATGCATAATTTTAAATTCAATACATTAAAATCAACTAATCCTAATCCTATACGGAATCACTATTTGTAATCAACTGAGCTAATTGTATAGTCATAGCTTGTCAAGAAAATCACAAAGATACTTGGAGATCACTAAATCAAGAGATTTGATATCATTCTTCGCTTCATGAGCGGTTTGTAACTTGGTCCTGCTGAGGAAGACCAATATTTTCTCAAGTAATTATTATGTTTCTATCTTTATTCTAAATACATATCCATTCCATCCTTTAAAAAAAATAATAAAATAAAACACATTCACACTAAAATACGATCATACAATCTTTGTTCACTACCCAACTTCATCACCTACCCCCAATGTTATTTACTGTTGATATTTCTTTACATATCCATTCCATCCTTTAAAAAAAAATAATAAAATAAAACACATTCACACCTAAAATACGATCATACAATCTTTGTTCACTACCCAACCTCATCACCTTCCCCCAATGTTATTTACTGTTGATATTTCTTTACATATCCATTCCATCCTTTAAAAAAAAAAAATAATAAAATAAAACACATTCACACCTAAAATACGATCATACAATTTTGTTCACTACCGAACTTCATCGCCTACCCCCAATGTTATTTACTGTTGGTATTTCTTTACCTAAGAATCCTTCTCCTTTTTCTTTTATTTTATTTTCTTCTACGAATTTTTTTTTTAATTTCATATAATGTATCTAAATAGTAAACACACCTCTATCCCATCAACCACACTTTTAGACTTCTTTTAGGTAAGTTTGGAAAAAAAAAAAAAAAAAACTTTACAATATTTCTCTTTTAAATTATTTGTTTTAGAATTTTATGATTTTTTTTGTTAAGAACCCGCACTATTTTATTCTTGCTGTAAATTACTCTTCTCATATTTTTAAATTACGACTACAAAGAAATTTTTTTTTTTAACTGTCATTTGAAGTATAATATATGTACTTTGAAAAAAAAAAAAAAAAAAAAACCTCTATCTCATCTTCTTCCACTTCTGAATTTTCTTCAACATGATTTGTTTTGAAGTTTGAAAAAAAAAAAAAAAAACTCTTGGTTTGTTCTTTTTTAAATTACTTTTTAAAGTAGTTTTTAACATATTTTTTTTAAAAAAATAGTTGTTCCAGGTTCTCTTTCTCTCTCTCTCTTTTTGTTTGCCCCCTTTAAAAAAGAAAAGAAAAGAACAACCTGTTCGTGCCAAAACCAGCCCTTCTTTGTGCCCACCAAATCGTGCCCGCCAAATCAAGCCCGCCACAATTAATCTCATCTAATTTATCTTCGGCAAGTATCATCTCACTTAGTCCCGTCCCCCCCTCCCCACCCCAACCCCCCTCTCTCTCTCATTCTCTCTCGTTTAATATTGAATTACCCCATAATTTCATCCTGTTTTTATTATGTAGGTTTCATCTCTTTTAATCAACTAACTCTCTCGATCAACTTTTCTCAATTCTAGAGTTTTTTGAGTTTAAGTTGATAATTTTTTTTTTTCCTTTTAAGAGGAAAGTTTCGAAGCTAAATACACAAATAGACAGTCCATAAACGTTTATAGGCATTTTTTTAATAATTAATTGACATTTTAAAGTGAATGGGCTTTTGCAATATAACTAAACCTAACGACATTTTTCTTTTAATGTTGTAAATTGCTCTTTTCTACGACATTTGTTGATAAAATGTTGTTAAAAAGTCTTTTTACGGCATTTTAAGAAAAATGTCCTAAATTTTATCTCGTTAAAAGCACTTTTTGTTGTAGTTAATGTTTTGTATCGTATCATATTTAATTTGTTGTCATTCAGATTGTGCTTTCTTAAAAATCATTTTTAATTTGTTGCCATTCGGATTGTGCTTTCTTAATTTGTTGCCATTCAGATTGTGTTTTCTTAAAAATCATTTTTAATTTGTTGCCATTCGGATTGTGCTTTCTAATTTGTTGTCATTCAGATTGTGCTTTCTTAAAAAGTGGAATTTGTTGTCATTCGGATTGTGCTTTCTTAATTTGTTGCCATTCGGATTGTGCTTTCTAATTTGTTGTCATAGAAAGCAATTAAGCCTATGTTCAAATGCCCATTAAATTGATTCATGAAAAAAAAGAAAAAAAGAAAAGAAAAGGAAAATAAAAAATAAAAAAAGAGCCCAATAAAAGGACCTTCATCTCCTTGCAACTCTATATGTTTTGAAAAAAAATATTCATATTGACTCTTCTTTTATTTACCTTTTACTTCATTAGCATATTTTCAAAACGTTTTTAGTTTTCTTTTTCCAATCATTTTTTTCTTATTGCAATGTTTTATTTTGTATAGCCAATAATGGGATTAAAACCTTTTTTAAGATAAAAAAATGCAACTCTATATGTTTTGAAAAAAAAAAATAAGTTGTGTGTTATTATCTTATTTATTGGAATATTTAATTTTGTTATTTACTTTTTACTTCATTATCATATTTTCAAAATGTTTTTAGTTTTCTTTTTCCAATCATTTTTTTTCTTATTGCAATGTTTTATTTTGTATAGCCAATAATGGGATTAAAATCTTTTTGAGATGACAAAATGCAACTCTATATGTTTTGAAAAAAAATAAAAATAAATGAGTTGTGTGTTATTATCTTATTTATTGGAATATTTAATTTTGTTATTTACCTTTTACTTCATTATCATATTTTCAAAATGTTTTTAGTTTTCTTTTTCCAATCATTTTTTTCTTATTGCAATGTTTTATTTTGTATAGCCAATAATGAGATTAAAACCTTTTTTGAGATAACAAAATGCAACTCTATATGTTTTGAAAAAAATAAAAATAAAAATAAATGAGTTGTGTGTTACTATCTTCTTTATTGGAATATTTAATTTTGTTATTTATCTTTTACTTCACTATCATATTTTCAAAACGTTTTTAGTTTTCTTTTTCCAATCATTTTTTTCTTATTGCAATGTTTTATTTTGTATAGTCAATAATGAGATTAAAACATTTTTTGAGATAACAAAATGTAACTCTATATGTTTTGAAAAAAAATAAAAATAAATGAGTTGTGTGTTATTATCTTATTTATTGGAATATTTAATTTTGTTATTTACTTTTTACTTCATTATCATATTTTCAAAACGTTTTTAGTCTTCTTTTTCCAATCATTTTTTTTCATATTGCAATGTTTTATTTTGTATAGCCAATAATGTGATTAAAACCTTTTTTGAGATAATAAAATGCAACTCTATATGTTTTGAAAAATAAAAATAAAAATAAATGAGTTGTGTGTTCTTATCTTATTTATTGGAATATTTAATTTTGTTATTATTGTGTATTTTATTATTGTATTATGAAGTTTAACTCTTTAATTTTGTTTATTAATCTGGATTTTTTTATAATCTCTAGAAAATATTTCTTCACATTAAACACTGTTAAAATTTTCATCACGACTCAACATGTGCAACGCACTTGCCCAAACTAGTTAAGAAAAATGTCATAAATTTTATGTCGTTAAAAGCACTTTTTGTTGTAGTTAATGTTTCGTATCATATCATTTTTAATTTGTTGCCATTCGGATTGTGCTTTCTTAAAAAGCGTATCATTTTTAATGTTTTGCCATTCGGATTGTGCTTTCTTAAAAAGCGGCAGATTCTCTCTCTTTTCCCCCACTTTAATACATGTTCACATAGTATACAGTTTTATCATTTAACTTGCATTTTCTAGGCATGTTGCCTTTCTTTTTAAACTTTCAAAATTTAAATTATTTAATCTTATTTTTCTTATAGTGCGTTTGGTAAAACGGTTTGAGTTGAAATTTTTAAGTTTGAGTTAGTTGATTTTTTAAAAATTAGTTATAAATTTTGTTGACTTTTCAGAAAAAAAATAAAAATTGATATGAAAAAGTACAGTTTAGTTGGAGTTAAACTTGTTCTCCAAACTTGGGCTTATTTTTTATAAATCCAGGTGCTCTGTTATTTCTTTTATTCTTATATTTTTCCCTTCAATTCAAGATTTCAAAGTGCCTTCATCAATATTTCAAAGTCGGCTTGTAATTTTAATAGCCGGAAATTGAGAAAAGCCATGAATGTTGCTAAGTAAAGCGGGGTTGATGTGAAGTATGAGGTTAGTGTTGTGTGTGTGTATATATACGCGTGTGTATGTGTATGTATTCAGAAATGTATGTTTCTTTCTTTGCTAATTTGATTCTTTAACATTTTGTCATCAAATCTTTCAATAAACAGGGGAGGTATAAGGCAATTATGGTTTGTTGGGTTCTTGGGCTGTGTTCTCGTCTTGCTTGGAACACTATGCTCACCATTGGAGATTACTACTATGCACTTTTCCCGATAATTTTTTGTGTCACACTTTTTTTTTTCCTTTTTTTTGAACCATACTCAATTTATTCCAATTGATTGAACTGGTGAATTTTGCAGCATTACCATCCTTCCCGGGTGTTGACCATCGTTTATCAACCATTCGCCGTTGGGTGTGTGGCGATACTGGCCTATCACGAGGCGAAGATCAATACTCGGATAAGGAATATCTTTGGATATCGTCTCTTCTTCATAAATACCTTCCTCCTCATTGTTGTAAGCACTTTTTTTAACTCTTTTACTTTGTATGTTCATCTTGTTCCCATTTTCTATCCGTTTCGCATTTTGTTGGTTGAATTTGGCTTTGCTTTCGAATTCCCGCTCTCCGAACAAGTTGACTTGGTGAGTCATGGAAAAGGAGGAGTTGCACCTTATGTTGGAATTTGCATTCTTGTTGCTTTCTTTGGAATTGCAGATGCACATGTTTAAGGTGGAATGGTTAGAGACCTTTCTTTTATGCTTCCTGAATTCATTAGGTTTGACACTTCTTTTTGTTTTTTTGTTCCCTTTTTTTAAATATGTTTTTAGTAGTCTTATATTTGTCATCCTAATTTAGTTTTTGGGTTTTTTTTTAAAAGTCCTTAATGGCTGGTATGTCTGGATCAGGTGTTCTAGCCTCAGTTTTGAGGCTGGTGACAAAAGTGGCCTTTGATCATACTGATCATGGTCTTCGCAAAGGCACTTGTAAGTGATTTTTTTTTTTTTGGCTTATCATAGCCGTAATTAATTTTGGTGATGCAAGGTCATTTTTAAGCTACAACTTGTGATTTGTGTTTTTTGCAGTGTTGTTCCTAGCCATCTCTACCTTCTTTGAGTTCATTTGCATCTTTCTCTACGCCAATGTCTTCCCTAAATTGCCAATTGTGAAACACTTCTGCAAGAAAGCAACCTTAGAAGGATTGAAAACTGTGGCATCTGATCTCACCGTAGTTGGGGTAGAGACGCAATCAGACTAACCGGTACTTCTATCATTCTCTTGAACCCTATCTTTTCACTATGAAATGCAACAATTATGATGATATTCTTTTAAAAACTTGTGTGACAGATTAAAAGGATGAGCAAAAAGCAACTTATCCTAGAGAACATCGAGTACCTACTTGGCTTGTATCTGATCTATGCGGTTACGTTGTCCATCATTCCTGGTTTTTGGTATGAAAACACTAAAAATTACAAGTTTGGCACATGGTAATTAAGTCCTCTTTGTCCATGATTAAAAACATTGTTCTTCCAACTTCAAACAAATCTTAATATTCGTGTTGGTACTAATGAATAGGTATCCACTAGTTTTGGTGGCCATGTACAATGCGCTGGATTTTGTTGGGAGAAACACTCCACTTGTGAAGTGTTTGAATATGAAATTGAGAAAGGGACTTTTCATTTCGATCATCAGTCGTTTCTTGTTTATCCCGGCTTTCTACTTCACAGCAAAATATGCTGACAAAGGATGGATGATCATGCTCATCTCCCTCTTGGGACTAACCAATGGTCATCTTACTGTTTGTGTGCTCACTCCAGAACCTAAAGGTTACAAGGTATGTGATCATTAAATTTTCTCTACGTTTTGTCACCGCTCATCGTAAAAATTTTGGTTTTAAATTTCTATTGACATGTAATTTTAAGTTATGTTTTTGTAGAAATTAGGCTGTTCATGCATGTTTTATTTCTCCAAATTTTTGCAGGGACCCGAGCAAAATGCATTGGGTAATATCCTTGTGGTGTTCCTGTTGGGAGGTATCTTTTCTGGAGTTTCTCTTGGTTGGTTGTGGATCATAGGGAATAACAAGTTTTAAGGACAAGATCCTATGTTTTTTTTTTTTTTTTTTGGGAGTTTAATTAAAGGTGTACTTAATTTTTCGAGTTAATTTTGTATATTGTTTTATATTTCTTAAACAACAAAGAATTATAGAGTTGTTTGGATAAAAAACTTTAAGTTGAGGAACGTCTGATCATTCTTCAATTTATGTATAAGTTATTTTCATGTAAACAATTTGAACATGAAAACCATATGGATGATCCATTGTATTTAGGCTCTGATGTTACGTCGCACCCAATTTTTCAACTCTTGTTGTAACGTAAGAGTTCAAATTCCAAATCGATCCTAAATATAAATTAAATTAAAAGAGGAATACTACTTATAGATGATGTTATTGTAAGATCTGAACCTTTTATTTTTGTGAGTTTCGTTATGAGATCCACATAATTAACATCCAAATCGTGCACTAATATAATATAAAAATTAATATTAGATTAAATGTGATAATAAATGTGTGTTTGTATATATATATGTATATATATAGGGGAAAATATCTAAATGACACAAATTTAAAAATTATTACACTAACATGATACAAAAAATTTATCTTCGCTAGTATGACATAAAATTAAACTAAAGTAATCTAAAATTTATATCATATTAGTGAAAAATAAAGAATTTATATCATGTCAGTTAATAGATTAAAAAAAATGGTTATTTAGGTAATTTTCTCGTATATAAATATCTTAAATTAAGCCAGAACCACAATAGTGGCAATACACTAGATGCCCATGTATTTGGGCTCCTTAGCCCAGATTGCTTTGCATTTGGTCAGCTTAACTTTTGACTTAAATCTATTTGTCTTTTATTTATTTATTTATTTATTTATTGTTTAATGACAATCACAATATGACGTAGGGGATAAAAGATGTAAAATCTAGATATAAGAGACCGAATTAAGAAGAGAATAAAGCCATTAGAGAACTCAAGAGAATAAAATTAGAAATGCAATATTCATCAATTAATCACTTGAGAATAAAACCATTAGAGAACTCAAGAGAAGGAAACTAAAAATGCAATATTCATTAATCAATCACGTTGTCTTAATATAATCACAATCACTAAGTTATTTATATAAATATTGAATAACCAAAACTAAAGTCAACTTAATTTTGTGTATTTTAAATATCCTAATAGATAAACATGACTTAAAATTTAAAATTAAATTAAATATCAAAAAGAAAAATTTTCTAATAGATAATTTTGCAATTTAATTTCGAACATTTTTAATTTGAGTTCTTCTCTCAATAACCAACAACTAAAAAGTGAATACATCCTTCCAAATTTGAAACGATGATTATTGATAACCAACAATCACGATTATGAAAATAAAAATAAACAAAACAAAAACGTCGAATAAAATAGCTACAAGTAACAGCCAAAAAATAAAGACAGTAACTAGTGTGAAAACGACAAGAAAACAATAAACACAATAATTTGAATGGCTACAACTATATAGAAGATGACTGCAGATATAAACGACGAAAAATAGGTCTACGACCCAAAAACATAAAATAAAGTGTAAAAAAAAAGAAAGAAGGAAACAACTGTGACATACAAAACGACAATCGGGATGATAAACCCCAACAAAAAAAATAATGAAATGACTACAAAGTAAGAAATAACACCAAAGATATAAAAGATAACAACTGAGAAATGATCATAGTAAAATTTCTAGTTAACGATGCCACAGGAATAACCAAACACAGCAGCAAAGCAACAATATTGAAATTGTGAGAAAGTAAAAGGGGACACGAACTTTAGAAACGACAGTCACATTAATAAATGACTATTTCATTAGTAAACAACTATCACCTTAGTAAACAACAACCGAATTAAACAACGACAATTACGAAACAACGACAAAGAAATAATTGGTGAATGAAATAGCAATAAAATAGTAAATTAGAAGGAAACGGACACGACAATATGAAAAACGAAATCACGATAATAACTAATAAGTGAACCAAATAAAACAGCCAAAATCAAGAAAGGACAGCAAAGTTAAAACGACACCTTTCCCTAAAAAAAAAAAAACACAAAAAATCAATGACACCAAAGTACTATACAACTACAACTGAAAATTATTAAGAAATTTGATGAAAATAATAAACGACGATAATATCAGAAAACGACAACAACAGTGGTAAACGACGAAAATAAAACGAAGAGAAAAAACAAAGACAACAGAGAAACAACGACAAATGACAAATATAAAACAAGCGGCAATCACAGTTGTAAAAAGTGAGAAAATGATGATAATTGATAAAGACACTAAGATAGGATCAATTAAGAAAATTTTTATAAAAGAAATTCACAAACAAACAAGCTGATTTTTATTTATTTTTTGTTTCTGAAAAACAAACAAGCACTTAGTGCACGGATAGATATTCATTTTTTCCCCCAATAAATTGCCTTCTTAAATCTGATTTCTTTATTACATCTGGATAATTATTGACTTAAAAAATATTTTTTTTCCATGATAGGGTTGAAGAGAACATACTTAAACACCATTCAAAAAAGAGAAAAAGAATATACTTGAACACTATATTAATCGATGGGGGTAAGAATATACGATCATTCCATACACGCATCTCAGATTTTTTATTTTGTGGTCAACTCTGCCTTGCAACGTGCATGTGATCTCCTTCTGGTTGTAATATCTTAGACTGCACTAAAATAGAAAAATGTTATCTTCTAAAGGAAGACGCCCCAAAAAAAATATGCTCATAAATATATTTTGAATTCATGATCTTAACAATAAGCAGAATTTCCTTTAAAATAAAAACAAAAGGCAGAATTACCACTAGGTAGAGCTATCGGTGAGCTTAGGCAGCTCAACACTGTATTACGTGCTCTCAACAGCAATGCCACAAATTCATGTCTTGGATTGAATTGTATTCAAAAAAAAAAAATCAGAAATTGTCATGCCATGCCAGTTCAATAGTACCAAAATATGGCACCACACATCATGCTGACATTCCAGGCACCACACATATGGCACCTAAACTAAAAATTAATTTTGACCTTTCTTTAATTTACTCATAATCAATTTTGTTCCTCCTAATTTCTACAAATAAATGGAGCAAATATAAAATAAATCAAGCATCATATATGTGGATTTACACGTCAATATGATTTTTTCGTCAAGCCGTTCAGTATAGAAGTTAAGTTTGACAATTATGCTAAAATGGATTAGCATGATTTAGCACATTGAATGGTACGATAAGAAACGTAAGGACATGAGGCAATAGATCACACCATGCCATTAGTAAGGACCCGGGGATCGTGACAAACACACCATGAGCACGACCTGTTTGATAGTTCTTGTGCTAGTTTAAGCTTACAATCACTTGAATATATTAATTAGAAATTTGTTTAAACTTAACATAAAAACATAAATCTAATTCCAATCCTAGCTGTAATTATTGAATTCTGAACAACCATGTTTTCTTGTATTTATTTCCAGAGTAGTTTTTAAAAGAAAATTGAAAAGTGATTTAGATTTTTTTTTTCTAGAAATTAAAATTTTTTTTGAAGTATTCAATTCAAAGGTCAAACACTTGATGACAAGAATTTTTTTTTTTTGGTGGAATTTGGGGACGAGGGATTTGAACTCAATATCTTTTGGTAGAGTGAGGTACGTATTACTATTAGATAGAAATTTTTCTTCCTCTTTTTTTTTTTTTTAATAATTTGAAGCTGGGGATTCGAACTCTATACTTTTAAATAATGGAGTTAGTGATATTATTGCTATGCCTGCAACCACGGAACTTTCCCTTTCTATTAATCCCTACATTTCGAGTAGGGGAAAATATCTTAATTGAGTTGTTCAAAACTTGAGGTATCAATAGAGAACGACCTCCTTATTATTTGTCAATTTTAGGCAAGGCTCCTTATAATACCTTCAGATTTCCAAATTAGATTTCCTCCATTAAATAATTTAGTAAATGGAGAAAATCTTTATCAACCTTACCATGGAACCTAATACTGCGCCTGAAAATCCTCCTAATTAGTTTATAGAAAATCCACTCTTGTCTATTTAGTACATAAAAGCTACATATATGTAGCACATGAATATTCCATTCCTTTTTCATTCTCCCCAAAAAAGAGAAAAAAAGAAAAATCAATTTGTTGAATATTCATTTACGTTTTTTTAAATTATTTTCTTTTTGTCAAATTAGAGATCAGATAATAAATACAGTTAATTTTTGCTTTCGAAAAGATCCATACACATACTGTAATTTTAGGACAGACAAATATAGTGATGTCATTCATTTTCTTGGACCAAAGAGGTTTCTTAATTACAGTACAGCGGTTAACGTATATATAGGATAAGTATCCTTTTAATATTTATATATATATATATATATATATATATATATATATATATAAGCGTTCATGCAGTTAACTTTAAGCAAGACCTTCTAAAAACTACCCCAATATGCACAGAATATGCTAATTGGATATATGAATTGAGAGTTTTTGAAGAAACCTCTCTGGCCCGTTTTCATTAAAAATATTCGTCTTTCAAGATATGTTGCCTAGTCGTTGTAAAATTCTGAGTCTTTCTAGTTTTCTTTCCCTCCACTCAACTTCACCTCTTGGAATTACTTACGTCAAGCAATAGTTTATATTATAACAATCGTGCACAACAATTAGGCTGGGTTTTCGTTAATAATTTTACTTTTTTTTTTTTTAAATTAACAAGTCTAATCTTGTTGTTCCCTTGAATGTTTCTCATTGAGTCATATTTGCATGCTCATGATAATCTCCTTCTTATACATGTAGATATGTACATATACGTAATTGTATATAATTGCTTGTTATACGTTGAACTCTTGTAAAAAAATTTTCTTGTTTCATTTCTTCAAATCTCTTCATGGTGTAATATATATATATATATATAAAGAAGAATTAAATGATGTTAGCCTTTAGAAATTTTCTATGGAGGTGCCAAAGACAAACAACAACAACCATATTATTACCAAAAAACCAAGTTCATGATCGTTTCCTGCTGAGAAATTTTCACAAGGAGCCTGTCCCGGTGGCGTGGGAAAAGCCCGAAATTGGGTGGAGAAAGCTGAATTTCGACGGATCTTCGAAAGGAAGAGCAGGAAGGACATGCATTGGAGGGGCGTTCAGGAACCACAAGGCCGAATTCTTACTCGGATACGCCGAGTCCATCGGAAGGGCCAGCAGCACCGTAGCGGAGCTCGCCGCGCTACGGAGAGGCCTAGAGTTGGTTCTGGAGAACGGGTGGAGCGATGTGTGGCTTGAAGGAGATGCGAAGACGTAGGTGGAGATTATAGTGCAGAGAAGAAAGGTGAAATGTGAGGAAGTTCAGAAGCACGTGAGTCACATAAACTCCATAATTCCAGAGCTCAACAGTTGCATTATGTCTCATGTGTATAGGGAACGGAATAGAACTGCTGACAAATTGGCTCAAATGGGACACCGCTTAGAGAAGCCTCAACTTTGGTGGTTCAACCCTCCTGATAAAGTCTTGCCCTTTGTACTTGAAGATGCAGAGGGTAAGATCATTCTCCGCAGAAGATAGGGGGAAAAAAAATGTTTCATTAACATATATAACTTGTAATGTATATATATAGCTAGCTAGTTATTCAATCTAGGTGTAAGCCCCCCCCCCCCCCCCCCCTTTAAATGACAAGAAAGAATGATCATTGATATCATCTCGATCAATGTCAATCAATGAAGCAAAAAGAGTCTAATCCGATTTTATTTGGATAATATTCTTAGTTTCTCTACCACGACTATTTTTTGAAAAAACCGTCGTGGTAAGTGACTTAGCATTACCGTTTTTTGAAAAAACCGTCGCAATAGGTCATTCCACAAAAAAAAAATATTTACCCAATTCATGCTATTCACAGGTGGAAATACCGTGTGTTATCCATTGTACAGTACATAATAAAATAATAACTAATCTTCAATTGATTTTGTGTCACAATATACAACAATTATTACAAAAACATGTACTACATTACAAAACCTAATCCTCACCCAAACAATTTAAATCAATCTAAAACTCAAAGCGAACCCATACACATAAAAAATCACACAATCTAATCAAATGGGCATTTTGTCGAACATGTAATATGCA
This sequence comes from Ficus microcarpa, assembly GCA_025413485.1. NCBI lineage: Eukaryota > Viridiplantae > Streptophyta > Magnoliopsida > Rosales > Moraceae > Ficus > Ficus microcarpa. Next base: position 17,564,119 of record CM046379.1, on the reverse strand, counting down.
AAAATATCACAAACACATTCAAAACTTTTTCAAGAAAACAATCACCCAAAATCACAAATACAGTCAACAATAACCCAAAATCACATTTACAATCAACTAAATAAACTTCCATAATATGTGTGGTGCAAGAGAGAGCAAGAGAGAGAGAGACTTACCAAGTACACGGCCGTGAGTGTGGTTGGCTTCATAGCGGGGTAGTCGGCAGAGGAGGGTTTCGAGGAACAGATTGGAGGAGTAGTTGTGGCGGCAAGTAGAGGCGAGAGGGAGAGGGAGAGGCGTGAGAGAGAATTAGTGGTGGAGTCACGGTCGGTGGAGGTGACAGAGAAAGGGAGAGGCCCGAGAGATGGAGGCAAGGTAGGAGAGAAAATGGAAGGAAGGGTCACGGCGGAGAAGATGGGTTTCGAAGGAGAGTTTGGAGAGACGATAGTGAAAGAGGCGTAAGAATGAAAATGTGGAGGGAATGAAGGTTTTTTTTTTATTATTTTATAAGTGACGGATTCAACCTACATTTAGGGAAAAAAAAAAAATTTAAATGCACTGCATACCACGATGGTTTTTGTCAAAAACCATCATGGTATGTCTTAATTTTTTTCATTATCATTTTTTAAAAAAAGTGATAGATTCACGCAAAATTTTGAAAAAACAAATTTTTTTTAGAATGCAAGACGTACCACGATGGTTTTTGAAAACGGTCCACGACTGTTTTCAAAAACCGTCGTGGAAGCGCGTGGCAACCATGAAGGTTTTCGGAAATCTTATTTCACACCGTGTTTTTAGCGTACTTTCCATGAACGTTTTTTAAAAACGGTCGTAAAAGTTCCGTCATGAAATCTTCATTTTGTAGTTGTAGCAAGAAGAGAGAGAATGGAATAACTATTGACAGAGAACTCTAGCATATCCCAACAATATTGATACACTTCAAAACTCTAAGTGCCCGTTTGGTTCGCGAGTTCATCTCCGTTTCAACTCAAACTTTTTTGTCTTTTAAAAGTTTTTTTTTTCCAAAATTTTTTTTTTCTAAAATTCAAAAAATTACTATTACAATAAAATATTCAACTCAAACTAGCGAACCAAACGGGCCCTAAAAACCCCTACTGAATTATTCAAATAAAAAAGAAAAAAAAATTGCAAAGAGGTCTACTTTTATCTTCTCATTGTTCTCCAAAACGCATCTTATGCAAGAAAATGCGAATCCTTTCTTATAAGCTCCAAAGACCCTTCTTTTGAGGTGATAAGGACTCTACAATCACCTCTGTTCTTCTTCTTTTTCTTTTCTTTTTTTTTTTTTTTGGATAAGTACAATCACCCTATCTTTGAACTCGGCATCTATGTTGACAATGTTCCACCAAACATTTTGTTGAGATCCTTAGGGTTCCAACAAAAAGGTTAACCTGTTAAAAGAAGTAACCTAAGATTTTTGAAGCTAATTTTCAATTCTATGTTTAGTTAATGTGACACTTTTTGTTCGCACATACTCAATATATTTTTTTGCAAATACTCAAATTTTTAAGTTAGGATTTACGTTGAGATTTTTGTTAATTCTTTACATCATTTAAGATTCAAATATAAATTAAGTTTTCAATACTTACGCATGTAATTAATCAACATATAGTTCATGTAATTTAGCTTATGTTTAGTTTACCGAGATAAAATTTTAAAGTTAGAATTAGTTGACTTTTCAAAAAATAGTTGTAAATTTTATTGACTTTTTAAAAAAGACAAAAACTGAAATGAAAAAGTACAGGATAATTGGAATTAAACTTATATGGCAAATAAAGCCTTAGTTTCTAATTCTATGACAAGAGTAATTAAATAGCCAAATAATATAGTCTAATAATTAAGCCAAGCCCCAATCCAATAAATATTATTATACAATTATATTATTTCAATGAAGTTCTTTTTTTCTTTGAAAAGCATTATGTCAATGCAATCAAACCAAAAGACAAGATGTGCCAAGATAGCGACAATCAATAGCTGTTTCTTGTGAATGTCTTCAAATCGAGCTTCAATGTTCACGTAGAAGCTCATCAGAACTCTTATTAGCAGAGAAATCGTGCCTGAAAATATTGGTCATAATTTATAGCGATCTACTTATGAAACAAATTAACTTATAAAAAATATAATGCTTAACCTAAAAATAGTTTGAAACAAAAATTTGTGAATTCGTGATTATCTACAAGTTTAATCATCGATGAGCTTAAATTTACATACCGAATTTTACGTGCAAGTTGGTACCCAGCAGTTGCGGCCATTCCAAAGCTGACACTAAGAAGGTTCCAGTTCTTCTACAGTACCAACATAAATAATATTCTTTGAGCAAATTAATCAAAAAATGAAAAGAAATATATATACTTTTTTTTTTAGGGTCTCTACCGGTAAAGTCCTTTTTTTGACCGTTGAGATTTTATCGAACGATTGAAACGTTGTTAGTGTACCAAACTTACCATACACCTCACCTCATATAATTTTCCTACCCAAAGTCTTTTCCGTCACCGGCGACCTTCCCGCCGCTAGTGACGGACGCTAGCGATCCAACCCCGACGCCGACGACCCACCTCCCACCCCCCACCATCAGCCCAGCCCCGGCTGCCGCGACCCCCTTTCTCTCTCTTCTCTTCTCTTCTCTCTCTCTCCCGCGACCCCCCACCCCTGGCCCCCTCACAGCCCCAGCCCCGACCGCCTCCCACCCAGTCCCAGCCGTCGGCGGCCCCCCTCTCTCTCTCTTCCCTTTTCTCTCTCTTACACGTCTCTCCTGAGGCCCCAACCCGCCCCAGCGGCCCCCCACATTGCCCAGCAGCCCCCTCCCCTGGCCTCCCTACCGCCCCACCTCCCCCTTTCTCTCTTCTCTCTTTCTATTCCCTCTCTCTCTACTTTCTTTCTATTCCCCTCTCTCTCTACCCCACCCCAGCCCCGGCCCCCCACACCACCGCTGACGCAAGAAAAGAGAGAGAAAGAGAGGGGGAGTCACGGGTTGGGGTGGGATAGGGGGCACCGGGCGGCTGGGGTGGGGGGCCGAGGGTCGGGAAGAGAAAGAGAGAAGAAGAGAGATGAAAAGAGAGAGGGAGGAGGCGAGGGGGGAGGCCGGGGGAGGGGGGCCGCCGGGCAGGGTGGGGGGTCGCGAGAGAGAGGGGAAGAGAGAGAGAAGAGAAGAGAGAAAAGGGGAAGATTTGAGAGAGAAAGGGGAAGAGAGAGGGGGGTCGCCGAGGGCCGGGGCTAGGTGGGGGGCGGCCGGGGCTGGGGCTGGGGGTCGCAGGAAAGAGGGGGGAAGAGAGAGAGAAGAGAAGAAAGAGAAAGGGGGTCACGGCGGTTGGGGCTGGGGCCCGTGGTGGAGGGGCGGGAGGTGGGTCGCTGGCATCAGGGGTGGATTGCCGGCGTCTGTCGCCGCCGACTTTGAATGGGAAGAATTATATGAGGTAAGGTGTATGGTAAGTTTGGTACACCAACAACGTTTCAACCATTCGATTAAATCTCAACGGTAAAAAAAAGGACTTTACCGGTAAAGACCCTCAAAGGGTCTCTACCACAGTTCTTCCCTTTTTTTAATATAGAAACTAAACAAATATAGTTTTACCGGGGTGATGACTGTGCTGTATTTTGTCCAAACAAGTCCAGAACCAGCAATAGCTGGCATACAAGAAGAATTTCATTAATAAGTAAAATTAATGAGATTAATATGAGAGAAAAAAATTTAGTTAATTAATTACTAATGATAGTAATAAAACATGAAAATGTCACGGTATATAATTAAAATTATAATGGAAAAATAAAAACTAACCAGCTTGTTGGAGATAAGATAGTTCTTCAGGTGGCTTTGAGGAGTCGAGGATATTTGCGATGGTTATGCCCCATTTAAAAGTTGGTGCCCAGAAGTGAACTATAATATGCAAGTTTGAAAAAATTAAGAAGAAATCAGGGAAAATTCAATACATACATACATACATATATATATATATATATAATTCAGCCTTCTATTTTCATGTTTTAGGAAGATTTTCCCATTATTTTCATCCGTCGAACATGAAAGAAATTAGGAAAATATTTTAAATCCGTGGAGTACTTGAAGCCTTGATTTAGGGTTTCTCAAATGCTTGTAATATCAGACACACACACAACCTCAAATCTTAAACACAACCAAAAATTTTCTTCCATATCTTCTTTACCCTCCATGACGGCGCGTGGTCAACACTAGCGACCTCGCACTAGGCCGGCATGCATGTCTCTTGCTAAATCTAGCACAAGGCGCGCAGTTTTTCTCGTCACCGGCATGCCTCATTGGCCGTGAGTCTTATGCTAATCCTACGTGATGGATCTCCCCATCAATTGTGAAAGCCTGACATAATTGTATCTTAGTAATGACTAATGATATTGTTCTTTAAATATTGGTTATAATTCTATTGCATAGACAAATTCACAATTATACTCTTTGACTGACTTCGAAAAACGAACTAACACAAATTTTTGTTGCAAAGACAGATTTTGGAAATCTTATTTAATTTCAATTGATTTTAAACGTAATATGAATTGTACTGATATAGCTTATCAATTTCAATTTTCTGCCGTGTGAATTTTAAAGCCGAAATTGAAACCTACAACTTGATTTGTATTACATCTAGTCCAAGATAGAAAAAAATAACTTTAGAAGAATATACTACAAGATCGATGAAGGAAAATAATATTTATATGCATGTTAGTATTGCGGTCAATCCAATTTTTGAGAAAAGTACCTTGTAATATTTCCAATATTCTCGACAAATACCGACTATAGTTTAGCATATAATATCGTGAACATCAACTAAGGAATATAGGAAAATTTACATATTTGGATCATGACATAAAATTTCAAAATAAATCAACAAAAAAAAAACATAGAAAGAAGACTAATTAAAATTCATTTTAAAAAAGAAATTAAGAAGAAAACTAACTTGTTTTAGGCCCTGCCGGATGGTTCCAAAACGCCTGAATCTTAGTAGCTGCCATCTTGAATATTGATCTGATCTCTCTTCTTGTTGTCTCTCCCGTTGACAAAGACAATGGAATTACAGGTACTATATATACACACACACGGAGCCAAAAATAAAAATAAAAATTAAAAAACTTACTAGAACAATTTGGTGCAGTCTATATGTACATATGAGTGAAGTGACATCTCGGTATTTTATATTGTCAACTAGTTACTTAACTTGCACGTTTAAGGTTTTTTTTTTTTTTTTCTTTGTTTGATCCTGTTGAATATAGACACACACATATATAAAATGTTTTTTTTCTTGAGGTGCTAATTAGTTGGTTAATGCATCATGGATGATGTATTAGGCTGGATAATTCTTTAATCATTGACTAAGAAATGGTGCTTATATGATATGGTTCTATGATCAGTTAGGTAATAGTAAATAGTTTTTTTTTATATTATTATTAGATGAAAAGGAAAGAGCAATTGTAGCATCGAAGAAACGTATTGGACCATCTCATGGTGTACCTTCTTAGAAACTCATCCTATCAAGTACGTTTCCAATCCAATTTATAAAACAAAACAAAATTAAATAAAATAAAGAAATTGCGAGCTAGGAAACTCATAAAGTAGCGCAACTATCCCTAAGGCAAAATAAACAACTATTTATTTATTTACTTTTTTTTTTTGAGGTAGTAAACAACTAATTAAACAATAAGAATGCACTAAAAAATTTATCTACTGAATTTCCCTAAAGGGATAAGGGAAGCATCTTGTTATATTAATTATATATTTTATATATACATATTATATATATGTATATATACACATATAAATAAAACCTTCCTCAGTAAAACACAATTAAAAAAATCGAGAAAGGAGTGGGAAAAAAAAAGTTCAGCCAATTCACCATATACGAATCACTCTGAGTGCAAATGCAAAGAAGGGAGTGAGATCCCCGTTCAATTTTAACGTCCTGACTGATTTCTTATTATCTCTAAAGGATAGGGACTATAATTATACGGTTTAATTGGAGCATATCAGGATTTTTAACTAATCATAATTATGTACGACTTTTATAGCTTAGCATATTAGGCAGAACTTTTTAAACATTTTTTTTTTAATTCCGACTGAAATCAAGAGATCTACATATATGCTCGTCTGTCTAGTACTAGTAAATGTGCAGAATGAAGTTTTTATTTATTTATTATTTTTTTGGTAACTTTCTGTTATTTATTATGACTCTATTGCTTTAATTGTCATTTATAAAATAGATTAATAATATAGTTTTTAAACATATTTTAAAAAATGGCCGAACTTATTTTTGTTTCGGAAAATGGCAGGTAGTATCTTAGTGAATCAATGAAAAATACGTTGACATATCACTCATAGACCATGTCACTTGTTATTATTAACTATTAAAAAAATGATCATTTACTTAATTTTTTTTAAACTGCAGACATTTATTAAAAATTTATTTAAAAAAGGTCATTTAATCATATATCTCGTTAATTTTTTGGCCAAGACATTTTATTACCTTAAACCTAAACACAACCTAGATGATGATTAATTATGGACAAGGATGAAATTTGAATTTGGGATCTCATCGGGATGTTGGGGCAGCCAACTAACCTAAACCTATGACCACATATGTCTAGTATCATTTTTACTAAAAAAAAAAAAAAAAAAAAAACACATGAGTAGGGTACTACTAGTCATAGCATTAATGGCATATGTTGTTTTATGTTAATGCTCTAGTAGAAATTGTGACAAATCTTAAAGAACGAGGCTATGAAGAGCATGCATGCAGTGGAGATCATGTCTCCGCTATAAAAATATTTAAAAAAAAATAAAAAAAGGAAAAGAAAATCCTGCCAATATTTTTGTTATATATAGCATATGTCTAATTATATGCAAACTACACTACCATTTTTTATTTTTTATTTTTTGCAATTTTTATGATAATTAAATACAGTACAAAATTTTCGTGATAGGTAATATTTTCAGATAACTTTTTAATTTCATAAACAAGCCAAATCAATATAGATCAAACAAGCCCAATCAATATAGATCATACTTCATAAAGAATCCCAATATCAAATTATTCTCAAGATCATAGTATTTTCAGACGTCTGCGTTATAGAATTAGAGTATCTAAGACATATCATCTGCTTAATTTGCAATACATAGAATATAATGACTTAACTTGATATCGGAAGTTGATTCTTAAACTAGCTATATAGTTCAAAAGATTGAAACTAGATCTGTCATTTATTATATCAAACGACGACAAAAATTTGAAACAAAGCAGAAATTAAAACAAAAACTATATCACACCACTTGCAAAAACGCATAAAGCATATTTTAAGATAATTATGTCGTAAGCTGATCAATGTCCGAGCACAACGACATGTTCGTGGTCCTGATCCTCGTTGGATTCTAACAGGTCATCGTTGTTGGCTAGGGTTTCTGGTGGAGGGGTGACCTTGCCTGACGACGTGAGAGACACCTTAACTTGGTTCTCAATCTTGTAAGTGTCGTCGACGTCCTCGTTCAAGTCATCATCGTCGTCATCGTCGTCATTGTCTTGGCATTGATCGCCTTTTTCGGTGTCCACACCGCCCTTACACCCGTGTTCAATGGTGTGGCTCACTACATGAATCTCGGGGACGTCCACGGAGTACTCGTCGTCGTCCTCCGCGGAGGCTGAGATGAACAAAATCAAGATGATAAAAAGTGTTCCAAGGCAGCAGAACATAACTTTTCCTCTAGACACTGCCATTATTGTGCTACAATAATAATAGTAATAGTTAGGCTTTTTATCTTGAGACTTTTTTTTTTTTTTTTTTTTGTGTTATGTAGTATATTAAAGTGTAAATGAAAGTTTATGGAGGAGTTTGGGTTTTAAAGATGCTATTTACTATTTTTAGGATTTGAGGAACGAGGAGTCTGTTTGAGTTGAGCTAGTCTTGAGGCTTTAAAGACTTCTTTTTCAGGGCACGGTAAGAAATACTGCATTTTATTTTATATTTATTGTTTCCTATTTGCTGAAAATAAGGTGTGTTGTATGGTTCATATGTTGTCTTTGCCTTTTGTCCTTCAAATTAGTTTGATAGTAAGTAGTTGAGATTTTTAAGGAATAAAATTATTTCTATAACTATATGTATTTTCTAAACTTGACGTGTCATAAATTAATTGGATTGACAAGGAATAATAACGAACTCTTCATGCATTAAAAAAAAATAAAAAAATCAGTTGGGACACGGCACATGGACTTGTGGTGTATGACCTAGCACGAGTTGTGGATCCAACACTTGTCTAATTAAACTCGTCTTTCTATTTTCTCACTCATTACCAATTCTTTATTATTATTGTTTTTACACAATTATCAGTTAAATATAAACCGTAGTTGCAAGTATAGTCTAGTATTAATTTTACAATCTCTACCATAAAGCTTGAAGTCCGAACCTCTTCATATTAAAAGTTCGGGGGGGGGGAAGAGAGAAGAAAATAAAACCAGCCAACTACGTACAGACCAATTTTGGTGGCAATTTCTGGACCTAGTAATTTGGTTAATTGCGGTAACAAGTAGACAAAGCTGATTTCTGAAGTAGTTACCTTTCTTTAATCCTGCTTCATTATTTGAAGTATTTAATAATTAGGTTAATATATGTAAGTTTCTTTTATTTACTAATTAGGTTAATGTCCAGCATTAATTTGTTTTAAAGAGAACATTTTTTAATGTTATATTAGCAATTGCAAGAAGTCACATAAATGGGTAGATCACTCGGCAGCTTTATGGGCAGAACAGAAAACAAATGGACAAATATGTGGCCGCTAAGAACACAGGTTACCAGAAGGCCTTCCTTTAATTTAGATCAACATGTATTCAAATAATGTACATCAGGATAGTCTGAATGAGATTACAACTTCGACACATGTAATAGCATCTTGCGAAATGTTAATCACAGCTTCTCGTGGTACAATATGACGGAAGCTGCCAACATACTTGGCGACGAGTGGATGGGAAGATCAACCGGGCTGTTTATGAGCCTTTCTGGAGGACATAGAAGTCCGCATACCTTTTGTGCAGCAACAATTTGTTCTTCTCTGCGGCAATCGTTGTGTAGTAACTCCCTGCAGTAGTTGTAACAGTCAGGTCATAATATTTAGCATCTTTGTAAAACATGTGTGTCATAGAGCGATCGAAAGTGATGACAAACTGCATATGCTGCTTTAATTCGATGTTCACAAGCATTTTCCAGAGTATTCAATCCAAAACCAATCTACCAAGACAAAAGGATTCAGAAAAAGAATGATCTTACTTTAGTAATGCAGCTAGCTTCGAGTGCGTGCATGCTTGAAAGAGAGCTTCAGGAATGATGGCCGAATTCAGAAGAATGTTGGGAAGGGAGATGTAAGGTATCTTTGCCTTGTACCGAATGAACCATTCAGTTAAGAAATGGGCTCGATAAGCAACAACGCATGGCAACCGTGCAAGCTGCATCTCTAGAGCAACCGTGCCAGAAGCACATAATGCAACCTTACTTGCCTGCAAAGTGTAGGGTTCTTTTCAATTCAAGTGATGCGTTTGAGCAAAACTGGCATGTATATACAAGATAAATGGAAACGTATTTACAGAATTTGGGAGCTTGGTTTCTGTTAAATCCCAATGTATAAATCCTAACAGCATCACCAGCTCCCAGGGCAAGTTTTCAAACAATCTCACGTATACAGAAGTTTAAAATAACCATCAATGGAGTAAAGATTCAAACTATCTTTTTTCCTCTTACACTTAACGCATCATATTTTAGGTGCGGGGAGCCTCCTGGAATCAATATGGCGGGCACGGGCCACTTACAGACAACTCCGTCAATGTAGTTTTCAACATGCTGATTAGGAGCAACATGAATGACAGTTACCAACTCAGGAATGGACTCTTGCAACAGTTGCATAGTGTTTGCAAAGATGGTAAGCATTCTGTTGACCTCTTGTAATCTGCTCCCAGGAAGCAAGGAAAGAACCGTAGCTCCTTTCAAAAACAAAAGAAGCAATTAAAATGATATCTCTATATCATTAAGAAAATACACAAATCCACTTCTGTCCAAAGAGTTTGTAGAGAAAGAAGAAAGGAATAGAACTTTAGGAGTTTCCATAGCTCCATTACCGTGCTTCAATTCTTAAAATTACCAATACTAGAAGGATGTTATGCGCGTTAAACCACTCATCACATACCAGTAAGTACAGGGGTTGGAGAATTTATGTTTTACCTGCAGCTATAGAATATTTCTCTTTGAAATCTTCAGAGTTCCCTTCTATCTTCCATTCACATTTGGAAGAGCTCTTTCCCTAACACAATATCCGCCAACGCATTAGTAGCAACTCAGTCAGAATCTATCTACTAAGTCAGAATTCAAATAGCAAGGGACTTTTAAATCGAAATATCGAATTAACTAATTTTTGGTATTTTTCCTCTGTAAAAATGACTGTTTCAAGTACAGAAATTAAAATAGATATCTGACAAATCTAGTGGTATGGTGTCCAACAAGGAGCTATGGCTATCAATTACATTCAACCAAAAAACAGAACAAGAAGTCCTACTGAATTTAGTTCTGAAACATCCTCCAGAATCGGGTGGCCCACAAAGGTTGCAGCCAATCCATTTGCTCTGCATACTTCTTCCTCATTTGGCAGTATACATAAGATATGATCAACGAATTTGGCAAGACCTTTGAGTCTTGCTTCACCCCCTTTCCATGCCCAGAAAGATGGTGCTACGTAATGGATATGCACCGGAACATCCACTCTTTGCTGATTGTATCTAGCTGCAAAATGCATTTCCTTATTTTGCTACACCTTACTTATAACTTTAGCAACACCCAAAAACATTTTTATTTTAACTCCAAAAGGGGAAGTGCATTTTTACCTCGCAACTGCTTCAATAATCTGAAAGAAAAACCTTTAGAATCCACTGTTACAACAACGTGAGGTCGAAACAGAAGAGCAGCCTCTGTTGTCTCCTTTAACTTCACCTGAAATTTTAAAATTCTAGCATTAATTACCAGGCCAAACAAGACACAAGGACGCACCGAAAATTTCCTCTCAAATCCAAAAGTATAAAAAGCAACGAATGTTATAAACTGTTTACTGGTCTTATGTTAAATACAATCTTGTGTTTCTCACCACTCACTCTGATCTTAGTTAAATGAGGCAACAACTCCCATATCCCCATCACAGAAATATCCTCTATAGGAAACAGAGAATTCAACCCTTGTTTGGACATCATGGACCTGAATGGATATCGACATGTTGCGTTATGAAAATAACTTAGCAATGTAAGATTCGAGGTAAATGATCTCCAAAAATTTCCCACTTCAAGCATAAGAAACTTAAGTAACGCTGGTTCTACTCAGTACTCGCTATCGGTGCACTAAAATGAATATGCAATTGGCGTAAAGAAAAATCGATGGGAAAGAATACTAAAAAAAAAAAAAAAAAAGAAAATCGTGAAATGAAGCCAATGCCAAGGAGAAAACTGCTTACCCTCCAACACCGGAAAAACGGATGGGCAGAGGAGAGAGCTTTTTAAGAGATGACATGAGCCGAGAACCAATGGAATCCCCGGAAACCTCTCCAGAAACTATAAAGATCCTGAGTTCTCCATCTGTAGTAGCCGTTTCTATCACGCTTCTACTCGAATCCGATAAATGCCTTCTCACTAGCCTTGAAAAGCCGAAAAATTTTTCGCATTTCACATTCCACATTGTTCTAAACAACATTTTCACTATCACCCTAGACATAATCAGCACAAGAGAAATTAGTATATCAGCCAATGCTTTATTTGAATAGAAAACTCAAAAAAATTAAACAAGTGACCAAAAATGAACCAAGTTAACTATAAGAAAAAAAGAAAAAATCAGTAGGCCTATTTCTAACTATGGAGAATTTTGGGATTTTAGGGATTTTTTTTTTCCCTTTTTTTTTTTCATCAGAAAGAATGAGCAAAGAGATTTGATCACACTTAGAATTGAAATCAAGAAAGAAACACCAAATTCAATTAGGGAAAATCAGATTAAGGCCATTCAAGAGAGAAACCATACCTCAAAATTTCTACTTTGCTTCAAAAAGTTTCGCTGCAGAAATTGGCTTTGTACGAAGCAAGTACAGAAGGGTGCTTCCGTGGAAGGGAGAGAGAAGAAAGGGTAAGAAGAAAAGAACAAGAGAAAAAATGAGAGAGCGAGGGAGAGAGAGGAGGGAAAACGGCAAAGGAGGAAAAAAAAAAAAAAAAAAAGGTACATATATGGGTACATTAGCAAATTTTAGAACTTTCGGGGGACAAAACAAAAATTTCAAAAGGCTAAATTGCACTGAAAATTAACACGTGACTGGCACATTATTCATTAATTAATATCTCGTTTCACATTTAACTTTTACTCAAATTAAATTATCATTTTTCTTCTTAATTTTTATTTTTATTTTTTCTGAAAAATCAATAAAATTTATAATTAACTTTTTAAAAAATTAATAAATTATAATTTAAAAATTTCATCTCAACAACAAATAAACCCATGTTAAAAGTGTGAAAGCTCTTTTTTTATTCAATGTCAATCAAATTTCAAATTTAAACAACTAATTCATAAATTTTTATTTTGATAAAACTTAATTAAAGAACTTTAACTTCAATAAAATAAAATAAAAAACTCACTAAAATGATAAGGTAAATAGATGAATAAAAAAAAATATAGATGAAATGTTTGGGCAACCAAAATAAACTATTTTATAGAAACTTATTTTTTTTTTTTTTTTTTTTTTTTTTTTTTTTTTTTTTTTTTTTTTTTTTTCTGAAAATTATATTAACTTATTTATAAATATACAAACTTTAACTATGGTGTATGTAAGAAAGAAAAATATGTTTAAATACAAGTGCATATACAAAAAAAATAAAAATAAAAATAGTAAGACAATTTGGAAAAAAAAAAAGTTAGTTAAATAAATCACAATTGATAAAATAAAATTTCACAACACCTAAGAAAATTTTCAAGTCAAGATATAGTTAAAAGAAATTTAAAAAAAATTTACAGAAAATTACTTAAATAATCATATTTTTTTATTTATTCATCAATATAACATAAATTCTTTATTTTTATAATATAATATAAATTTTAATTAATTTTAATTTAATTTTATTTATATTAATTTACTGTTAACACAAATAATGGTCATTTGTATCGTTCGACTGCTTTCCTCGTTAGGGATATATATTAGAAACCCACTTAGAAAGTATTGGACTCTTTTGTTGGGCTTGGACAAGGATTGTCTTGTTATGTTGGCGTCCCATTTTAGCCCTCGTGTGTTAACGAACAGGATCATTTATATTTTGGTCAAATTAAGACCCTTATTTTTAAAAAAAATTTAAAAATTAACTTATTTGCAAGAATAAACAAAATAGGAAACTGCTTTTTTTTTTTTTTATTTTATTCGAACTACCCATATCAGAATACCCCAATAAAATGGGGTAATTAATTTTTGAAATTTAAAATAAAAAAAAAAATCAAAACAAAAAACTAACTCCTATATTAATGTTTCCCTGAATCTTCCATGCTAAGAAAAAACCGATAGTTTCATCCGATCTCACAAAATCATCACTCTTCTTCTCACAAAAAAATAATAATAATAATAAGGGATCGGCTACTCTTCCTTTCACTCTCCTTCTGATTCTCCCAATTGATGGAAACGAAGAAATCCACGAAGAAAATGCCAGAAAAATAATGGAAAGACACCAGAAAAGCAATGGCTCCCTCAACAAGACGGTCACCTCGATTGTTGTTGGCTGCAAAGGAAACCATGGAGGTTGGAAAAACTTGCTGCCAACATTGATCAACAGGTGCTGACTACGAATTTTTTTTGGAAATAATTTCGATATGAGTTTGATTTGTTATGTTTGAACTCCTTAGTTTTTTTTTTTTTTTTTTTTTTTTTTTTTGAGAACTTATTAGGTTTTGATTGCTTATTTGTTTTCTTCTTGCCAAAATGGGTCAGTATCGTAATGACAATTTCATTTTATTTTGATTTTACTCCCTTGTAATATTTGTTTTCTTCTTGCTTAAATTTATCATTGTCATAATAATTGAATCATTACTGGTTTTTAAAACTTTCTGCTTTTGAGTTTGCTTATGGGTTGCTTATAGGTTTTTCCTTACTAAAATTTCGCATTGTTGTAATGACTGTATCATTACTGATTTTTGAAACCGTTATGTTTTTGGGTTAGCTTTTGGGTTTTTTATATCGAAGTTGGTCAATATTGTAATGACAGTTTCATCAATATGGTTTTGGGGCTTTTTTTCCAATTCATATGTTTTAATTTGCTTGTTGGATTTCAGTAATTAAAATTAGTCATTTTTATAATGAGAGTATCATTATTGTAATTTTAAGGCCAAACAATTATGATAATCTATCTATGATTAATTTCAGTAGTTGCAGTTATTTTATTGACCTTCTCATTGTGTTTATTGAAATAATATAGAACAATGGCCAACATCCAACTGAGTCATTCCCACAGAAGGCCAATATTTAATTTGCTTGTTGGATTTCAGTAACTAAAATTGGTCATATTTATAATGAGAGTATCATTATTGTAATTTTAAGGCCGAACAATTATTATGATCTATTATGATTTATGATCTAATTATGATTAATTGCAGTAGCTGTAGTTATTTTATTGACCTTGTCGTTTATGAAAATCAATATAAAACAACCAACATCCAATCGAGTCATTATCACAGAAAGCAACACTGACCTCAAAAATGTGGTAAACAAACTGATGAAGAAGGGCAAATCATTATGAAGAAGGCAACACGACCAAAAAGGAAACAAACTGATAAAAGGGCAAATCAAATTAGACCAAAACTTTGTGTAGTATGGTGAACTCTGATTTGTACGTGTTATAGAGAAGCTAGCATCCTAAAAAATAAATAAATAAATAAATAACAACCACCAACGTGAATCAGAGAACGTTTATTTTATTTTATTTTTTTTTTTTTTTTTGTTTTTTTTTTTTTTTTTTTGTTTTTAAGAATCAGAGAACGGTTACAACAAAAAACAAAAGATTTTATTTTATTTTATTTTATTTTTATAAAAATACAGTTACAACACACGAGATATTTTATTTCATTTTCTATTAAAATATATATTTTTTAAAAAGTAATGGAAGAGCAAATAAGTAACTAAAAAATGTGAAATTCAAAATGCATTCAAATTTACAAATAAATTTAAAAGTGTTTTTTTTTTTAAAATAGGTGTCTAAAAATGCCTCTTTTGTATAAATTCTTTTAATGAATAACCCTTTCGAAATCCAGTAATGTTAAGAAAAGAAGTAAACAATAGTTTTCAAAAAATAATAAAATAAATAACAGATTTTTAAAATATTTAAGATAAATAACAGTAGATAAATAATTTATTAAATAAATAATTTGTTTACATCTTGTAAATACATTATTTATTTAATAAAATTTTCATTTATCTGATAAATTTGATAGTTACTTTAAATATTGCAAAATCTTATTATTTCTTTCAATTATTTTGATAAAAATACAATTTACGACAATTTGATATGAATTTTCATCTTAAAGTTATACGATTGAATTATATCTCTTTAAAAGTGATAGTCCTTTAAATCATCCCAATTGCTTAGGATTATCTGAAAACCAGGAATAAATATGTGTCAAACACACAATTTTGAGAGCAAAAATACAATTTAAATTAAATTTTTTTACTCTTTTGAAATCTGCACTATACTTGTTTTTTCTTTGTCACATCATTTCATTTTAGATTTTAATTCAAATTGACTTTTTTTCAATTCAAAAACAGTGTGTCAAAAGGACTGCGAGTTGTGCTCGGCCAGTGATCAATGGCCTATGGTAGGTAGAACATTAATTTGGCACAAAATGATCATCCAAACAGCATGGTAGTGAACAAATTTAGAAAACATTAAGAGAAAATCAAGGGAGTTAATGAAGAAAAAAGATGTCGTTAGGTAACCACATGACTTACATCAGTTTTTAGCAGACATTCAATGGCGGGAATCCCTAAGAAGTTGCCTGTGTTTTTTTTTTTTTTTAATAAAATAAAAGTTGGCTGAAATCAAAGCACGTGATGCATAAATGCATATCTTTTTTTTTTTTTTTTCCTGAGAGAAATAAAAGCATATCTCTATTTCAAATTGTGGATACTAATTAATAAATATACACCATATATAGATACATGACATATATAACTAAGAAATAAATGTCATTTTTTTCTTAATTTGAGGGTAGAGATTCAATTTTTGTGTTCTTTCACTAAAGTTGAGTGTGCTACTATTGTTACATTTATGTTTATAACCACAACATAAGTCTCATTTTTAGGTATATAGTTTTCTGAATTTTGGGTCACAAACAAAAATAAATAAATTTAATTCTGACAATCTAGCGTCATGATCGCTATTTCAAACTACTTATGATACGTTCCATCTACTTTGACGGTGGTGGTACTTCGAGCAACTTCCAAATTAATGTCATGATGCGATTTACATCCAAATCATTGTTTCTTTCAGTTTTGAGTCCACGTCCAATTGAGCACTTGACTCTTCTTCATCCTTTACTTAATTATCTATTAAAACTAAGAATTCATCTGGTGAATGAGTTTGAATTAAAAATTTGTATTGACTTTTCAGAAAAGACAGAATCTCTTTCTGAAAAAATAAAAAATAAAAACTGAAATGAAAAAGTACAGTTTGAACTTAACGTCAAACGAGGCCTAAAACTAATATATGTTTTCTCTTCACTCTCAAACTATTCGTCTGACTTAAGTATTGATGTGTCTTCTGCAAGTAAACCACAGCATCCCTGTGACGAGGAATAGCTAAGAGCGTCAGACTCAATAGAATGATATCGGAGAAGATGGAATGAGATGAATCGAAAAATCCACTCTAATACGTATTGATGACTTCATTTCGTTAATAACAAATGAATAAAGGGTTTATATTTGGTTTTTGTTTTCTGGGTATTGAAATAACGGCCTTTTGGTCTGCTTAAAAACTTCTTTATCTTTACATTTTATGGAAGCTCCAAAAGAAAAGGAAGGAAAAGAGCCTAACACGTACAAGAGAACAAAAATTAGCAACATGGAATGCTAGAAGTAATTGAGTGAGCTGCAGAAAAAAAAATTTCAGAAGACAACCAACGAGATAGAAAATGAAACAACATATCTCACCTCTTCTTCACTGTCTTTATATTTCTTTTTAAGAATTAGTCTGCAAAAATGATCATATATATGTATACTAAATATACAACAATTAAAGCTTTATTTTCAGAGGCAAAATTCCCACACGATCATAAGTCGGGAGAAAAATGATTATTGTAACAACATTTAACCATTCATGGTCATTTAAGCTACCAAAAAATAAAGAGAGAGAGAGAAAAGAAAAAAGAACAAGATTAAAATTGCATAAACTTAAAAGTTTAGGAATCAAACAAATCGTTCACCCTTACCAATATATCGGTAATCAGCCTGTATGTTAAAGATGGATTGAATATTGTCTTATTTTAATAATTCAATGAAATTAAAAATTTGCACGTCAAAGATCTTCAAGTCCATAAAAATCCAGCACCTACACTTAAATGAAAGCCACCCAAGTAGTATATCACATCACATGCGCCTTTAGTGATCAAGCAAGCCCAAATAATAAAACTCTCCAACTAACTTCTACCCTCCCCCCAAAAAATAATATATATATATATATATATATAATAAAAAATTCATTAAATACTCCTCATTTTCAATGTTTCTAATTCACTCATGAAAACTCTGATATAGCAAAATACACAGCTGCTTAAAATATATATATATATTTGTATATGCAATATATATTGTTCTTGTCTTCTCATTAGTAATGGTGATGGCATACTTCTACTTTCCAAAATGGCTCTTCTTGGCTGCAATCCTTGCAATGCACTGCTGCTGCTGTTACCGCCGCTTCGCTGCCGCGGCAGTGGTGGCTAGGAAGGCAAGGATTCCGGCAGTCGTGGTGTTCGGAGACTCGACGGTGGATACCGGAAACAACAATCGGATTCTGACGCCTTTGAAGAGCAATTTTAAGCCCTACGGCCGTGATTTCGCCGGCAGCCGCCCCACGGGACGGTTCTGCAACGGCCGGATTCCGCCGGACTTCATATCGGAGGGCTTCGGGTTGAAACCTGCTGTTCCCGCTTACTTGGATCCTATGTATAACATCAAGGATTTCGCCACCGGCGTTTGCTTTGCCTCCGCCGGAACTGGCTATGACAATGCAACCTCCGCTGTCCTCGTAAGTATATATTTTTCTTTGCTAATATTAGTTTTTGACGCACTTTTTTTTTTCTTTTAATATGTGTCAAAATGGTTTAACGTACTTTACATATATGATATTTACATACTTGTGCTTATAATAAATATGTATATTTATGTATTACACGCACGCATATATTATGAAATTTTTCTTAGCCACTAGTTAAGGTTGGATATATATTTTCTTAATTTGTACACAGCACTATAAATTCCTTGTTTTTACTTAACAAGTTTTCATATTAGTGGGAAAAAAAAGTTATCCTTCCAAATACATATTTACATCTTTAATTATTGATCAAATATTATGTATATCACGTGTGATAGGTTGATAGTAATTTCACACCTTACATCATGGTCAATCGAAAATTACATATGTTCGGTTAGATCTTTAGAAGTTAATGACACGTTCTGCTGTGTGTGTGTTTTGTTTTTTTTAAATAATATATTATTTTATTATCTTTTTACTCGCTCAACAAGTGCACTCGGTTTTTTTTCACTCCCTGGCTGAAATGGCCTTTATATAACCTAGTTCAAAAATAAATTATATTTATATATATATATATATGGCAGAATGTGATACCACTTTGGAAGGAAGTGGAGTACTACAAGGAGTACCAAAACAAACTGAGGGCCTATCTTGGCCCTCGGAAGGCAAACAGAATTCTGGGGCAAGCATTGTACTTGGTAAGTTTAGGGACAAACGATTTCCTCGAGAATTACTACATCTTTCCCCGCCGGCGATCCCAATTCACCGTCGAGAAGTACCAAGATTTCCTCGTCGGGATCGCTATGAATTTCTTCAGGAAACTCCACAGCCTTGGAGCTCGAAGGATTTCTCTAACGGGTGTTCCTCCCATGGGGTGTTTGCCCTTGGAGAGAGCCACAAATATTTTGGGTCGCAATGAGTGTGAGGACAAGTACAACAAAGTGGCTGCGCAATTCAATGAAAAGTTGAAGAATATGACAACAAAGCTCAATGAAGAGCTTTCTGGCCTTAGATTGGTGTTCACGGATAGTGTTTATGGCCTGGTTTATGACATGGTGAAAAACCCTTCTTCATATGGTAAGTCACAATATTTTTTACCCTTTTTCATCAACTATATTTGTTCTTTTTTTTTTTTTTTTTTAATTATAGTTAAAAAAAACAAAAAAAAAAAAAAAAAAAGGTTTGCTTTTATTGATTCTGCTTCCCTTTATGATATTTACGATGATAAGAATCTATCTTTGGTTTAGTTAGAAGTTTATACATGCATTAAAAGGAAGTCAAAATCGTCATGTAAGATTTAAGTTAATGAGGTCAATAAGTACACAGCCACATTTTTAGCAGTCAACCAACAATTTTAAGAAATTTTTAAGTACGTGTTTCTCCTACAAATTGGTCATAATATACACAATAAATTGAGAGAATTTAAACTCTATAATTTATAACGTAATCATATATAAAATTACTATTAGATTATACATCCGTAACCACTCCTCATTCAAAGATAAACTTCAAATGTACAAGTCATTTCTATTCATAATTTATTTCTTGGGTCCGGTCAATGTTAAAAGAATTAATCTCATGCATCAATTCATCAATAAATTATTCTGATATATATACATCTATAGGGATGATAACTTTGTTTAGATAAGTCCACTTTTCGATTTTTTTTTTTTTTAATTTTGGTGTTAACTGATATAGAGCAATTAATATCAAAATAACAAAATGTACCTGAATTACACGTTGGCACACTTAAAAAGGAAAACCTATCTTCTACTAGACTATCTACTCTTAAATTAAAAGGTCCATAAGTAAAATATATATATATATATATAGTTGTTTAACAAACAAAATTAGAAGTAGATACAAGTAGTAATAACAAATTAAAAAAACGAAAGGAACATGTTTGGTACATAATCTATAAATACATATTTATACAGTTCGGAATTAGGAATGCTTAATCCAATATCTGAAGGATTAAGATCTTAGACACTTCTACAAGTTATTGCCACCCTTAATTTACCTCACACTTAAGGTGAAAGATTTAAATGATTTTACCTTTATTTTCTTTTGGACTTGGTTTTTACCGTCCTAGTCGTTCCTCACTTTCCCTCTTATTTTAGTTTTTTTAACCGTTAACTCGCCCATGGGTTACCGACGGTCATCCATTGGCTGATTTCAAAGACAGGTTCTTGGCCGGCCGGGAAGTCCGGCCACGTATCCTTGTCATGGTTTAGTAGCGGGAATTTTTTCCACCGTAGAGAAATGAAAGGAAAACAGTAAAAAATATAAATGGAAAAAATCTTATGGATAAATCTCTATTGAGGTCAAGCCGAAACAAAAATAATATGGTAAAAATCAAGTGAAGTCCTTTAAAAGTGTACTTTTGTTTGTCTTGATAACGTTTTAAATTTTTTCACTCTATTTCATACGTCAGATTTTAATAGGTTCAAACATTTATATTGTTTAGTTTAAATTACTCATTTGGTCCCTAATCTGTTTCTAAAATTGTAATTTGATTCTTGATTGTTAAACTCTTTAAAATAATTCAAAAATATCATTTTCGTTCACAAATGTTAAAAATTAAACTGAAAATATATCATGTTGATTAATCACACATGATTTAGATAGAAGGATAATTAAGAAAAAATTTTTACATGATTCAACTTACATATGTCATACACATGATCTATTCCATCCAATTTTTAACATTTTCAGTGAAAATAATCAAATTATACAATCTTAAAAAGTTTAAAGACATTTTAACTACAAAAAAAAAAAAAAAAAAGGAAAAAAAATTGGGATCAAATCATAACTTCATAAAATGATTAAGAACCAAACAAACAATTTTATTTTTTTCTCTATCAATTTAAGAGAAATGATAGTGAAATATAGGCTAGAAATTGCTAGAATTAATCCTCATCCATACATTATATGAAGAGTTATTTCTTTTTCTTTGTCTTTACCCAAACAACTGCTTTCGCAAACATTTAAATACCGAATCTCACCCCTCAAATAAAATTAAATAAAAGTATTTAGATACCGGACATTGATTCCTAGCCTCTTATTCTGGTTCTTTTATCAATGTCGTTTAGCTAGTCAGATCTCATAACCAGAACATAAGACTAAAGTAGGGAGAGGTAGCTAGCTAGCTAGCTAGGGAGAAGGTACATGGCTTTTCTCATAATAAAATCTGTTTGGAAAAAGACGATATTTTCGATGTTGGTGACTATTTAAATTTTAAAAATATATGTTTGATAAAAATAATTATTTAAAATAAAAAATTTAAAAATTTAAAATATATTTAGAAAAAAATTAATTATATGGATCTTGATTCGTTTATCTCGAAATTTTATATAATTTAAAAAAACTCGTTTTGAATTAAAATTACTAAGTTTTGGATTTTTAAAATTTAAAATTTTTTTAAATAATTTAAAAAATAAATAGTAAAATTTAAAGAAAAGGACAAAAATAATTTTTAAAAACTAAAGGTGTCCTGACGTGACCTAAAATAAATGAAGCAAGGGAAAAAAAAAAAAAAACACTAAAATAAACGTTCTGGACAGCCGTGTGATGCAATGCATCAACAGTGTCCATGCATGTGCATTAAATTAAGGAGTCGGTGGGGGAGGCAGAGGCTTGACTCAACCCCACTTTTGGCATTCGCGAGTCTGCCACTCATCTGTTCTGCCACGTATGCCCTTTTTTCTTTCTTCTTCTTCTTCTTCTTCTTCTTCTTTTTTTTTTTTTTTTTTTTGGGTCCTTTTTCTCCATGCACTAACACACGTAACAACCACCACCCGCTTCCCTATTCACTAATAAGAACCTGCTATTGCTTAAAAGCGCTAACGTTTTAACAGTATGGCAGAGATCTGTCATTGCCCACAACTATTTAACATTATGGCAGAGATATCTGTCATTGCCCACGCCTATTTCTACAATAAAGTCTTATTTAGTGAACAAGTTCAAATTATATTTTTTTTTTCAATTTTTATTTTTTTTTAAAATTTTTTAAATTTTTTGAAAAATCAACAAAAATTTTTATCTCAAATTGTACTTTTCCAATTCAAATTCATTTACCAAACGGATCCTAAGAATTAAAATGACAAAAAAAAAAAAAAAAACAAACCTGTTGAAATATGTGTATACATATAGAATCTATATGGTAGAATTTTAATTTTGTGGGAGAGTTAAAAGGATATTATATTTGTAGGGATCATGGTTATAAAAACATTGGATTTGCATCAAAATTGGTGGTTCTTGATAATATTCTTCTACTTTTAATCGAATGTCCAAAGCACGCACTAGTGGTAGATGTTCTCTATAGCTACGAAATTTCTATTATTATACTCATGTAAATAAAACACGTGCACCGCTTCTTTATTGCATTTTATTAATTATTAATTTCATATAACAATTTTTAAATCCATGTTAAATATTTTGTGGACCATACTTTCAGCCGTAACATATTAAAAAAAAAAATGAAAAACATACGTAATGTTCATTTAGCGTCAGAGATTTCGATCTACTTTTAAGTCTAACTCAAAGTTAACGTGGAAGAGTAAAATGCCGAGAAATTTTTGAATCATGTTATGTTAGAAGTGAAAAGAATTATGGACAAACTTTATGTATATAGACTATAGTTGTCGGTGTGTGTCACCATATTTTCCAGCGTGACATTATTCGTTTAAATATTTGATCCCATTTATATATTATTGGACAGGATTTGAGGTGGTGGGAGTGGCATGTTGTTCGACAGGGACATTCGAAATGAGTTACCTCTGCAGTGAGTTGAATCCATTGACATGCAGTGATGCCAATAAGTATCTATTTTGGGATGCTTTCCATCCTACTGAGAAAACCAATCGCATTATCTCCAATCAGTACTTGCTTCCTTTTCTCAAAAAGAAATTTCTTAATTAATTGATCTATCATCCTTTTTTTTTTTTCCTTAATTTCCTCGATTTTAATTCCCCTCTCTCTCTCAAAAAAAAAAAAAAAAATGCTTTGTAGAAGGTGGACTGTGATATTGTCATACTAATTTTATTTCTTGAGCTTGCTAGGCTCTCTCTCAATATATGTGTGTGTGTGTGTGTGTGTATGTACTCTTATTTTATGAGATGTATTGTGGACTGTGATTGTTGTCTTGAGCTTAAATGGCTACGTGTGTCATTTTCTATGAAGCAAAAGCAATTAATTAAAACAAAATACGTATTAAAATCTTTTTTTAATTAATAAATTGTTTTGTATTGAAACATTGTTCTTCTTTCTAGAAGGAAATCCAAAAGGAACTCGAATTTTTGGCGTAATCGTCTGGGAATTAAGACAATTAAATTTCACTAAAATAGTTTCGTTAGCACCCGAAATATTATAAGATGAGACGATAATAGAGCTTATAGTATTTGAATGAAATTGATTAATTTAGTAGATTGTTTGTGGTTCACGTATATGCCTTTAATATTTCACAAATATTTAATAATTTAGAAAAAAAAAAAAAAAAAAAGAGCATGTTGATTATGTCAATTAAATCAAAATTCAAGGACAACAAAAATATTAATTTATTATGAGTAAAGACACTATTGCTAACATACTAACTTCTATACGACATGCTGACATGAATAAAAAAAAAAACAGTTCAAATAGTCTTTTGTTAAATTAAATCAAATCGAACCAAACCGATTAAACTCTTTTATAATTTTTTTAAAATTAAAATGATTTCATGTACTTGTCATTGTTCTCTCTCTGTTTTCATACATGTCAATGTTATTTTTAGAGAAACTTTCAGCTACTTAAGACACTTAAAACAAATTAGTAACTAATTTAGTACTCATTATGATAACGAAATCTTCTGTACATCTATTTCAGAGAAAATTAAATGTAAACGCAGAAACATATGTGTTACAATGATTCAATCGTCAATGTAGTTACTTCAGAATTTCAATCAAAACTTCAGAGTAATGTCGTTCGCTCAGCTACTATTATAATGACCATCATTATAATCATTAAAATGAGTACTAGTTGAAATCATGTGCTTCACACGTGTAAAATATTGGGATGAGTGCCCATAAATAAATGAGATATATTATTTTACTTATTTAATTTAAAGAATTTTTTAATATTATTTTTGCATGCATGTTTAGATGCTTTATAAATATCAAAACCCAAGATTATTTAAATGTGACTTTGTAATTAATGTATTGAACGTATACAAGGAACTTCTGATATGTGATTTTGTATTTGTCTTTGTGATTTTTTGTGCTGTAGCAACTGATCCCAAGTTCTGGTCTTGAAAACACACCTAATTAAAAAAAAAAAAAAAAAAGTGTTCCATATATGTACACACGTATAAGCTCTCTCATTCGGCAACTGAACCTATTTGGCACTTATAACATTATGTTTATCATTTTGTAACTGAACCTATATCATTTTATACTTTTTATATTTTACTTATTTTAATTCATTTTTGTACTCTTTTTAATTTTTTAAAACAAAAAATTACACAATTTAATTTTATTGCCTTAATATCATAATGATTATTTTACTTTTGATTAATAGAATGATAATAAATAAAAAAAATTAATTTTTTTTAAGTTTTGAAAACACAATAAATAAAAGGGTATATATACAAGTAAATTTACAATAATTCATTCTAATTATGAGTTTAAGTATACGCAAGAATGAGATTCATAGTGACTTTGATTCTGAATCTTAAAACTAAGTAAACAACTTATTCGGATTCCGATTTCTTATTCCGAATTATGTCCACTTAGAATCCTACTCACTCCGATTCATGTCCACTTCGATTACATAAAAGTAAACACACCCTAAATCTTTGTATGATGAGATTGACAAAGCCATTTTTAGTTAATTATACATGTAACTGTTTTAGTGCCTCGTTCAAATAAGGAGGAGAAAATGACTGTATTTAAAGCCGGTTTTTCAGTTTGCAATATTGTATTATATATGTTGTTGTTGTTGTAGGTGGTGTCTGAACCATATAAATATATATATATATATATATATATATGTTGTGCGGTCTCTAGAGGTGGTTGTGTGTCAACGTTTTATAATTTGTTGTATTTTTTTGCTGAATGTAACTTTCATGCCCTGATGTATGTCTCAAATGAATATTTGGATCAAATTTAATATCAGATATCAATTTTCGCTTTGTCTTGTTTACTCCTCACTTATTGTTTGCTGGAAATGGGATGTGCCTGCGGTGTAGGTTGGTTTAAAATGACTTTAATACTTGCATGGCTTGAATATAATTCAGATTGGAGTATCTCTATTTCTTTCTTCTTCTTCTTTTTTCTTTTCTTTTCTTTTTTTTGAAATTGAGAATGAGGATAATCGAATATTATATCTTACGATAAAATTAAGTGTGGATATTAAAGAGACGTTAAGACCAACCTTTAAGCTTTTCAAAAGCAATTAGTGTGTTACCTCCTTCAAAAATGTCTCACATTAGATACATTTATAAGCCAAATTGGGCCTCTATTCTAGGTACATGTACATGTATATATAAATATGCTCTAATTACTTGAGACATCTCATCTTGGACGCGAGTCATTTATAAATAGGTCTGTGAAGGGTTGATGTTTGTTCCTTCTTAATCTAGTTTTGTATTTATATTTAGACCTTTTCCTTTAAAGAAACAAATATATGAATAATTTTAAAATGGTCAAAAGTTGCACATTTTCAAGACTTGAGATATACTCTTTTTAAACCTTTGGCGATCATCATTGTTGAAAGAAACATATACCTTGGTATTAGTATCGTTCGTTGTTTTTATTGATATGTTGTCTTAAGATAATACTCACTTCTGTAAAATCCTGCTTGAAATTTCATAGTTGTTTGAGAAATTAGCCGGTGTTTTTTTAATTAGTTGGATGGCCGAATAAACTTATCTTAGAGACTATTTTGTCATTTTTGTCCTTATGTTTGCTTTATTTTTGAACAAATCGTGCATTCGATCCGTTCTATCACACTCCTCTATTATTTTTGTGTTTTTGATATGCGTCAATCAATGATTAACTGAGGTTGAAATTATATCATATTTTTAAAAAATAAATATTCGTTTAATTAAGAATCTTTTGCACCGGTGTCCTTGAACTTATTGTAGAATTGTAATTACTACTCTAAAATTTTAATTTTGACAATTTACACACTAAACTTACAAATCTATAACAACTTACGCCCACAAGTAATAACGTTAATCTTTTGAAGAAATTTGATACGTAATTTATGAGTCATTAACTAATGGAATGAATGGTCATTTTAATTTCTTTAATCTTATTACATTTATTGATGTTATGATCTTTAATTAAGTTTTTGTCAAAATAAAAAATTTTGAATTAATTTTTTTTCAAAAATAAATTCAAGTTAGAATTGAGTTACAAGAAAATAAAATAAATCAGTATTGTTATTAATGTAGGGTAGATTCCCATTTGAGATGTAAATTGTCAAAATTAATAATTTAGGGTGCAAGTTACAAATATGTGATTAGTTCGAGCGGTACCGGTGTAATTTAGCCTTTAATTAATAAATTCCAAATTTATTTTAGATTAGGATAAGATTGGGAACTATACCTTAATTAGATAATCTCAAGAACAATGTTATAAGATGTTATGAGAGTCCCCAACGTTACCCAATGTGGGAGCACGTGCCCCCAGGGAGGTTACTTAGTTAATATATATAAGATACAATATTTAAAGGGGTAGAATTACGGTAAAACTCTTTTTATATACCCTATCGATAGAACTCATTGTTAAAACATTCAGATGTAATTAAACGACTGAGATATTGCTTGTGTATGGTAATTATCATACACTTTACCTTACAGTAGTATTTGACTAATAAATTAAAATATAATAAAAAATAATTTAAAAAAATCCAACCTTCTTCCCCGATGCCAACAATGGACCACGCTGACCCCCCGCGTCGGCGTCAACCCAGTCTTCCTTCGATGCTGGCGATGGATCCATGCTCCCCCCCAATGCCAACCAACCTAGTGCCCCCCCAATCAACCAACCTAGGCGCCCCCCCTCAACGCCGATGACCGTCCCCCATAGCGCTCGAGCTTAAGTGCCCCCCTCCTCAAAGCCGACGACCCCACCTCTTGAGCTTGAGCCCAGGTGCCCCTTGACTCCGACAACTGCCCTCCAGCCGTGCTAGAGCTCAAGTGCCCCCCTCCCCCCTAATGCCGGCGACGCTGCCCCCCTGCGACCAGATCTGCTCCCCCCTCCCCCAAGGCCGACCAACCCACTCCTCCCTGACCCCGATGATGGAAACCTCCCCTACCCCTATCCCCCCAACCTTCCACCTCTTATGGATTTTTTTAATTATTTAGTCAAATACTACTATAAGGTAAAGTATATAATAATTATCATACACAAACAACATCTCAGTCGTTCGATTACATCTAAACGATTTAAAAATAATCTATTTCGATAAGGTATACAAAAGGGCTTTATCACAATTTTACCCTATTTAAAGTTGTGCCCCATATAATTATGAGTGTAATTTAATTTTTTTTTTCCCCCTCAATTACAATGCACCCTGTAGCCTACACGTAATCCCACTCCCTACAATCCCTTCTCACCTTTTAACCTTTTCATATGTCTTTTTTATTTTTATTTATTTTTATTATTTTTTACTTTTTAATTGGTTTCCAAATAGTACACGTTTCCAAATTTTAATTGGTTTTCAAATTTAAAAATTTGCTTTTCTTTTACTTCCACTTATTTATCTCCATATCATTACCATTGCGTACCATTCTATTCTTTCTCTCTTTTATTTTTTCCCCAAACTTTTTCCTTCTAGCTTGTGTATATTGTACGTTGAGAAAGAAGTTTTTAATAACGTTAAGGATGAAGTTATCATACAATGGTTTAAAGGTGTAACATGTTGCTTTATTAAGAAAATTAAAAGTTCTACTTGATTTTCTAATTACTTTTGCTATAAGTTTTATATTAATTTGTGCCCCCACTCAATCCAAATCCTGAATCCATCACTGAGTATGATACAATCGATCTGTGATATTTCAAATCACTGATACCTTGAAAGCATTAATTTTTTAATCTTAGATCTTATCCTCACCTTAATTATGAATAAGGAAACCTTCCAAGTGATAGTCATGTGGTTTTCGGGAATTTGATCCCAATTTTTCTGATCAAACTTGATCTGTAGAGCTAGAGCATTTCAGGTGTCGAGCTAATAATTAATTAAACATTACTGTTGAACGGCAATCTAGGAAAGACCAAGACACCAGCTTGACCAGCTTAAGAATGCAACAACAGTCAATATGTCTCCCAAGCAACATGAAATTGGAAATGGAAAAATAAATATGTAAGTGCGTTTGTGTGTGTAAATAAATATATGTATAACTGACATTTCCATATAAGTATATGTATATATAAAATTAATTTGCAGAGGCCATAAGCTTAGAAAATTATGGGGGTAAACCAACAAAAATGTTCTAATAAATGAGATGAGATATATAAATATATGGTTGTTGGGGAATGAATTTATTAGTCACAAAATCAAGCACCTCCATTTCTGTTGGAGAGCTTTCAATATTTCCCTCAGGGGAGATGGTTTTTTAAGACCTTCTGTCCCTTCATGGACGGTTGCAACCGCATGATGTGCATTTATTTACTCTGTCTCTCTCTCTCTCTCTCATGCTTCTTTTAATTTCACTAATTTTCTCATATTTAATTGCGGTTCAATTTTGATAGTCAATATATACTACTATAGTTAAAATCTACTATTGAAAGGTATTTTCTAATGAGCAAAATACTAAAGTTATCTACTGAATTTTTGTAAACCTTAAATACTGTTACCCTTTGTCCAACCACAATTTCTTTCGTTAAAAAAGATCCCAACCAAAATTGAATATGTCTACATTTAGTTTAAAAGAAAAAAAAGTACGAAGCAATGAAAGTTTGAGTTGGGGAACAGAGTGCAAAATACGTTGTACTAATAAAAAATCAATTTGCAAAGATTTCCTCGTTCAATTTATATCTACCTATTGAGAAACTATGGGTTCTTATAAAGTATGGGTTGTCATAAAGTAGGACAGTAATTGTTGTGTATCTATATATACAGGACTGGATATTATTTGAACTAGTTTATCGAGTGAGAGTGGATGAATTTAAATAATAACTCTTAGATTCAAAACTTGTGAATACCTTTATTTTTCTTTATTACACAAAAATTTATCTCCATGATCCTAATATATACACACACACATAAAAAGTCGTTGGACCCGATTTAACATCAGAGTCCCAACATGAAGTTACAAGACATATCATAACTCCAGTTGTCTCCTACGTACTATATTGTTCCCCCTCGAAAACTACTTTTCCATCATGATTATGAATTTTGTTATCTATAACTTTCAAAGAAAATATAATGAAAAGAAAATTTATTATCTACTATAATTATATATGTACAATTTAGCAGTTATAGCAATAAGATATCGAGTTCAAATTATCGTTTCTCCGAAAACAAATATATACTTCGTAATATACACTTCTAACAAATTTCCTTACACCACTATAGGAGTAGCTTTACTTCTCTACATATAACAATTTTGAAACTGAGTATCAATTTGTTGATTTGTCATAACATCATTTAAAACTCAATAATAAGGATCAGTTTTTTAATTCAGCCCACGTGTCCTTCTGATCTCCTTTAAAGATTGACGGTGAAGCAAGAATTTTTTTTTTTTTTTAACGTCGTTATCAGGTGGATGTAAACTCCATATATTAAATCAAATATAAAATTACAGTTAAAATGTACTTACAACCATAATGTAAAAGCAAGTATATTGTGTATCACAAATCCGCGTGGAACATGAATTCAAAAAGAAATTAAAACGTCCAACCACTTCCTAACTCCAAAAAGTTTGAAGACTAATTAAGCACTCATTTAATTCCCACTGAAACTCTTACACACACATATATAAAAGCAAGTCCTCTATATATATCAACTAGCCTAACAAAGCTAGCAGTACTAGGAAAAGAGAAGGTGAACATACAAAAAAATGGCAAAGATCAGAAACATTTTCAGCTCAACATTGTGGATCCTTGCAATATTATTTCAGTTCCTAACGTTAATGGTCTGGGAAAGTGATGCAAAAGTGCCTGCCATAATTGTGTTTGGAGACTCAACCGCGGACGCAGGCAACAACAACCAGATCCCCACCATTGCCAGGAGCAATTTTGAGCCTTATGGCCGTGATTTCACCGGCGGTAAGGCGACCGGGAGGTTCTCCAACGGCCGAATCACCACCGACTTCATCTCCGAGGAATTCGGGTTGAAACCGGCCATTCCTGCTTACTTGGATCCTGCTTACAACATTTCGGATTTTGCCACTGGTGTCACTTTTGCTTCCGCTGGATCTGGCTATGATAATGCCACTTCCGATGTGCTAGTAAGTGTCTCTCTACATATATGTGTGTGTGTGTCTATACATACCAAAATGAGATTAACAAGCTGATCTTTTTCTTTGTTTTCTATTGATTTGCACAATTTATCGTATTTAATTAACGAGTAGTGCTAGATATATCAATTATAATCTTAATTTTTGAGTATCATTCTAATCAGGTCTTTAAAATTTCTCTGCCTTAATTTTTTTTTTAACCAAAATTCCGTTTAACCAATGTGACACTATTTTGGCCCCACAAATTTTTTTTTTATAGTTATAATACTGTAGTTAATATAGTTTAATTAGCTAGTTATAGTAAATTATTGCTACAGGAGCCACAAACTAAAATTCAATGAGGAAGAAAAATTAATATTACATTAATCAACCTCTTAATTACGACGATAATTAATTTCTTGCAGGGTGTGATAGCTTTATGGAAGGAGGTGGAGTACTACAAGGAATACCAAAAGAAACTAAAAGCCTATCTTGGGGAACAAATGCCAACGAAAGAATAAGCGAGGCTCTACACCTGACGAGCTTGGGAACCAACGACTTCCTAGAGAACTACTACACGTCCCCGCGCAGATCATCGCGGTACAACATCGAGCAGTACCAAGATTTTCTCGTGGGGATAGCGAAGAATTTCATCGGGGAACTTTACGGCCTTGGGGCTCGGAAAATCTCCCTCGGAGGGATACCTCCGATGGGGTGCTTGCCCTTGGAAAGGACCGTCAATATATTTGGGCGCAATGACTGTGTGGAGAGGTACAATGTGATCGCTCAGCAGTTCAATGGGAAGTTGGAGAAGTTGACGGTCAGCCTCAACAAGGAGCACCCAGGGATCAGGGTGGTGTTCTCAAACCCATACGATGCTCTCATGACCATCATAAAACAACCTTCTCACTTTGGTAAGCCACATGATTACACATTAGATCCTTGTTTGATTTCATTTGTTACCGTGAACGAGTCTCATAATTTAAATAATTACTATGTTCTTAAACAAAAAAAAAATATTTATTTTTATTGATAACACTGTCAGCATAACCAACCGAACAATATATAATTAGTTATGTTATATTTTGTCATGTGATAGAGTTAATTCAGTGATACATGGTGATACATAAACGGTGTTAATAAATTAAAATATCAGCTTTTGAGCAACGAAATGAAATGAAAAAAAAAATATATATATATATATATATTCGATAAAATAAATGGTGAGAGGCAAAACCACTCATGCACGTGTCTATCTATCAATGGTCCATTCATGTTGTCCATTTATTAAGATTTGGCTTGTATCAAGACTGAGAGAGGCCGTTTTAGTCTGTCATTTTCTATTGAAAAATTAGAGTTATTTTGATTAGAATTGAGTTGAGTTTTAGAATTATATATTTGGTTGACAATGAAATATTTGAAGTTAAAAAATATAAAAACTTGAAATGTGTTTAAAAAAAAATCAATATGGATCTTATTTTGTTACTTTTGAAATTCTATACGATTTAAAAGTCAAAATCATCTCATTTTAATCTGAAATAATTTAGTTATAAATTTTTAAATTTTGATTTTTTAAATAAAGTTAGAGTCAGAGATATAAATAATAAAATTGAATTTATCTAAAAAAAAATATTAAAAAAAAAGTGACAAGAGACGAGTAAAGTTATTTTATTAGAGCGAATCAAAAAACACCCTCTCAGTATTTAAATCCAAGTGATGGGCCATATATCTGTTTCATTGCATGGGTTTTTGTACGTATTTTTGTCTTGTTATCATGTTCTTTTGTTTAAATCTGAAGTTCATTGCCCTACCAAAAAAAAAAATCTGAAATTTTTTAGCAAAAAAAGGGGAATGACTTTTCATTTTCTTGCTTTGGCATTTAAGTTATCACATTATTGAGCTGAATTGAGTGAGACACGTGTAGATTGACAGTTGGGGCGTTAGGTAGAGAGGTTAAAATTTTCCTGACTTTCTCGAAGTCTATGACAAACACACTTTAATAAGTACATACCAAGTAGTAAATACTCCACCCTCTGTGCAAGCGAAGTCAATAAAGTCATCGCTAGGAAAATCAACTGACATATAGGACACTTGTCTTTTTCCTGCTGATGCAGCACCGCAGCAGCGGGTTCACGGTGTAATAAATTATTATTTCTGACTTTTTTTTTTTAAATTTTTTTCAGAATAACTTAATTTCGAAGCAATTCATGTCGTTTTAAAGCAATTAATAAATAATGCACTAATTGCTGTTTGCCGTAGACGAACTTACTAGCTATAGGAGCAATTTCTTTGTCTGACATTAAATAAAGTTGACATTCGCTTGCCCTTATTATATATATTGCTTGGAAAAATAAAAAAATTCTTTTTTTTTTAATTTAAAATCGAAATTCAAACTTTACATCAAACGAACAACGAAAACTAACTTGTTTATTTTGAATAATTATTTACGAGTAATATAATTGACTGCATAGATATCATTTATAGAGAAGCAGTGATGGAGCCGCGTTGAATTTAGAAGGCATGAACCCTCAAAACAATATTTCTAGCTCCGTAGAAAATGAAAGAAAAGACAGATCGTGGATTGATGTGTTTTCTTATCCAAAAAAAAGAAAAACGACAGATAACGATCACCTATATATATATACTCAATTAAAATATTAATGTCGTTGATGGACAGGATTCGACGTGGCATCGGTGGCATGTTGTGCGACAGGAATGTTCGAGATGGGCTACGCATGCAACAGAAACGACATGTACACCTGCACAGACGCGAGCAAGTACATATTCTGGGATTCCTTCCATCCCACTGAGAAAACAAGTCGTATCATCGCCCAGTATGTCGTCAAGAAAGCTCTCGCCGAGTTTCTTTGAGACTTTCCACCATTATGCACTTTTACTGTCGTTTTGTTAACATATATATATATATATATATATGTATGTATAGAAGTTTCTGGTCTCGGATTTTCATGTATCCAATTTGCAAACCGATCAGCTAGCTTTTCTTTCTACATGATCTCCTCGTAGATCTTTAGGTTGTTGTCCCCATATGTTATGTGTATGTTTTGATATGGATGAATTTCTCTTTGTAATATGATTATATGAATACTCTTAGAGCATCTTAAGTATAATGTTAAATAAATATTTTCCATATTGAATTCTCATAGTTGAGTGGAAAATCATGATCTAATGTAATGGTGACAAATGCTATACTTTGTAATATATTTGCCATCAAGTGTAGAAAAGTTTTAGCATTTGATTACTATTGCTATTGAGCATCTTCAATGGTTCAATATAATGCCAAATTCATGTACCAGCTAAATTTGGTCTTTGACTAGAAAAACCACTTTCCAATGCAATTTAAAAACTTGTTTCAATTTTGTCCAATACACATTTTATAAAAGAAATAATAATAATGAATTAAAAAGACAGATACCATTAATTAGACCGAATTCTTCTGATTTTTTTTAACAAAAAATTTTGAAAAATATTTTTACAGTCAATTGTTTTTTTTTTTTTTTAAATGATGTCTGGATTTAAGGGTTTTTTTTTTAATTGGGATTTAAGGATTTTTAATGTCTTTTCAAGTGTATAACATATTAGAAATATACCATTTAAGATTACTTATGTCGTTTTGCCTAAGTTTTTTCATTCACAAAATACGTCAGGCTGGATTTTGGATTTTTTTTTTTTTTTAAGATTCAAATATATTTTTAAATTTATAATTTGAACAAATAGAGAGACAAATTGATAAGCAATTAAAATTACGAGATATTAATTATATAATCAGTCTTATACTTTAATCATAAAATAACCTTTAATTTTCAAATATAAAATTTCGGTTCTTGGCCTAACCACAGCACTTTCCGAGGAAGACATAAAGGTCTTGGGCCACCTTATTTCTCCTAAGTCCAATAAACTCTTCACCAGATACAAGGGGGATTTGCAAGAATGCCCTAAATTTGAACATCCTGAGGATTCCGATAGAATGCAAAATAGGTAAAAAGGATTCCGATAAAATGTAAAACGGTCAGATTCTAATAGAATGTAAAACGGATTCTATTAGAATGTAAAATGTATTCTACAAAAATCTGATAAGGCAAAATATATTATGATAGTGTGCAAAACATATTCCAATATATTGCAAAATGAATTCTGATAGAATCTAAAACGGATTCTTATAGAATCCAAGAAGGCAAAATGGATTCAGATGGAATGAAAAACTCAAAAAACAGATTTTGATAGAATACAAAACAGCCAAATTCTGATAGAATGCAAAACGGATTCTATCAGAATGCAAAATAGATTCTACTAAAATCTAAAAAAGTAAAATGCATTCTAATAAAATGCAAAACACATTAAGAAAACTGACAAATAAATCACCAAAAAACAAACCAAACTAATAAAACTAAATTTTCTCAACAAACAAACCACCAAAAACAAGAAAATCATTCACAAGAAAAATAGCACATGCTTCCAATGGATTCTATCAAAATGTTCAAGTACTTTTTCAAAGTTCACAACATTAAAATCATTAATTGATTGTGCATATTGTTACACTTGGTTTTGTACCAAAGAGATGGTCTGCACCTGGTTTGTGTCTTGATTGGATTTTAACCAATGATCCTAATGGAATCCTCAAAAAACTAGGGTCCTCTTTCTTTTTAAATCTCTCCTACTTTATATGTAATTATATACGTACGTGTGCATATGTATAGATGTAAGTGACTGTGTGCATATAATATATATAATAGATAGTACTGAACAGAGAACATATATAGTTCGCTGAATCAAGCAAGTAAAGTGAAAAACAAAAGAGAATATATCGATTTTCAAAGCAAAAACTTCAAAATACTTTTCTCTATACATAAGTTTTGCATTCTATCAGATTCCATTTTGTATTTTATCAGAATTCGTTTTGCCTTTTCAAATTATGGTAAATCCATTTTGCATTATGATAAAATCCGTTTTGCAATAGA
Source organism: Ficus microcarpa (assembly GCA_025413485.1). Taxonomy (NCBI): domain Eukaryota; kingdom Viridiplantae; phylum Streptophyta; class Magnoliopsida; order Rosales; family Moraceae; genus Ficus; species Ficus microcarpa. The sequence continues at coordinate 17,528,429 of CM046379.1, read as the reverse complement.
ATCCGTTTTGCCTTTTTGGATTCTAATACAATCTAATACCGTTTTGGATTCTGATAGAATTCATTTTGCATTTTATCGGAATTCGTTTTGTATTCTATCAGAATTAATTTTGCATTTTATCAGTGACCGGGCGGCAACCAGTAACCTGCCGATGGCCTGTGACTAGTAACCTACCGGCGGCCGGCGACTATAGACCGGCCGACAAACAAAATCAAAGATAGATGAAAACTATTCCAATAAATAAAAAAGAGAAGAAAATAAAGAAATAAGGGTATTTTTGTCTGTTTACTATTATTTATTTAATTATTTAATTAAATGTTATAAAATGATAAAATTATCAACTTTACTCTTATAAAGAATAAAATTATAAGAAGTCGACAAATTTATGGTTATTTACCTAATTTTCTTCAAGATAAATGGCAGGTTTAGAGGCAAAAACGGCAAAGACCATTTTTAAGTACTGTGACTTGTTTGGGCGTTACACGACAAGTAATGTTGAAAATGTTAGGAATTTTTGTTACTTTTTTAACTTTTTTAAGATTTTGATGTCCGGGCTGTTGGCTATGGTAAGAGATTTTGTTTTTGCGTGCAGATTTGATTATCTGTGTTTTAGTTTTTTTTTTATTATTTAAATGAGATTATGATTATGCGAAGTGATTATGATAAGGGAAAAATCAAAACTTTAAAAGTTAATAGATTCTAGTTAATATGTCAAAGAAATAACGTCTGCACCCAAGGGTTTCCCTTTTTCTTTCCCCCTCTTTTTCATGTTTCTCATACATTAGGACTTCCCTTTGAGTGGGCCTTTCGCCGCCATCACTATCATGGCTAGTGAGGGTGATTAGCATTTCGATGGTATCAACGGGGATGGAGTCGGATGATTCTAGTTGGAAGTTTCTCGATCAGATCTAACCTGATGAGTTTCTGGTGATTTTGGACCCAGCAAGGCCTTGGAGATCCAATGGTTGGTGCGCAATCTCTGACCTCTAATCGAGCTAATTGATTTCCCTTAAGTTGTAACATGCTACAGAGTGATTGTTCCACATGAGGCAAGAATTTTGTTGTCAATATTATATTATATTCATGCTTTGTTTTTAAGTTTTAGTTTAATTTTCTAATAAAGAAAGTAGTTTTCCTACCTCTGGTTTGTTTTTGTGTATGTTCCGATAAGGTTGTTTTCTAGCGGTGTCTAATAGTTCCGTTAGTATTATGGCCAGGTGAGTTTATTGCAGTTTCTGTATTGCGAGTGACTATCTCTCGATCAATTGGAGTATTCTATCGATTGTAGATTTTTTTTCAAAAAGAGCTTTGTATGTGCTCGATCTTAGGATTGCCGAGGAATTTAAGGAATTTTCCCGTCACTAGATTTTGACTTATGTCATTCTCACTGAATTTTATCAGATTTTAATAATAGAATCGATTTTAATTGAGGATTGTGTCTCTTGTACTACAAAATTATTTTATCTTTGATATTAATATTTATATTTAATTTTAATTCAAATGATAATTTACCTTAAAAAAGAAAAATGTCAGAGAAACATTTATCAACAATTAAATGATGAAAAATAGACGGGGGTAATGATGAAAATTAAGATTTTATACGTACATTTTCGTAATAATATATATATATATATATATATATTTCAAGGGATCAAAGTTATCAATTGATCAAAGCAGGACACCATTGTAGAACCGATTGACTGAGGAATATCAAATAGGGGTGAAATCTTTTGTTGAAGGCGCTCGGAATCTTTAAAGTAGCCATGAGAAGATTAGATGTCCATATCCGGATTGTCGTAATGACAATTTGGCCCCCCCCCCCCTTTTTTTTTTTTTTTTTTCATGTAATTAAAGCTCATTTGTTAGATTGGAGGATCAATGGTAATTACTATTAACGACATCAATTTTAATTCTAATTTTTTAAATACTAACTCACTTATTATATTTTTATTAGTTTTAATACAATAAATCGATATGATTATATTTTTAAATATTCACTAATAAAAAAATGATAATTTATTATATATCATATAAATTGAAATTTAAAAATTAAAATTAAAGTTCGTGTCGTGGATATTTTTCTCTTATGATAATCTGGCTTCTACATTGATTTTTTCGTTTGTTCTTTTCCTTTTGTTTTGTGCGGCGTGACTATTGGACTCGTTAGAATTATTAACTCAATCAAAAGAGATACACATGAAGAACGCTCCTCCCATGATATTTCCAAAACGGAGATAGAAATAATATTCTCACGCCGACCACATGTATGTAAAACTCTTCCAGTACTTATCCAAACATGAGATATTTTTATATTTGGACCACATGTTTTTATTGATTATTAAATCATTACATTAGATAGATAAACATAATTAGTGGATATCGATGAGTTTAATAATGCACATTAATAAAAACTGTATTTCTTTAATATGATCAGACTTATCCTTTTCTAAGAACAATCCGAATCAAGAATATGAAACGCGAACAGGTTTAAGGAATTTCTGAGGTTGGCCAGTATTATACGAAAAAAATAAAATAAAATGAACACTTTTTTCTTTTTCTTTTCTTTCTACATCATAGTTGATTATTTAGTTGTCTTAGCACTGTGTAAATAATTGAGAATTTCATGATAGAACCTTTTGTTTGTTTGTTTTTTGTTTGTTTTTTTTTTCCGGTAGAAATTGTTGTTTTGGTTATTAAATTAATTTTTAAAGACATGGTCTATAATATAGAGTAATTATGTATGTGAATTTTTAATATAAAAACTTATAAATTAAACTGTTAGAGATTTTATCCAATATTTACAAGAACTGTAGAAATTTCATAGTGAATAATTAAACAATAAATGTAAATAAGAAATACACCGAATTTATCGATATCTTACCCGTCGAAAAAAAAAAAAAAAACTTTTAAATTTACACAATTTTGGTCTTTATTATTTTTTCGTAGTTGGCGTGACTCTGAACTATTAAAAACATTGTTAAAGTAATCATTTTTGTTAATTTTTAAACGGAATATATAAGTTAACATCATCTTTTAACCAAATTACATCAGTCTAAAAATTAAAATATATGACTATTTCAGTAGAATTTTGATAGTTTATAAGAGTCATTGAAACTATTAAAAAAAAAAAAAAAGAAAGAAACACGGATCAAAATTACACATACTTAAAAATTTATTAAGAACTTAACTAACAATTTACCATTCCATTTTTTTTAGTAACCTCTCCATGTTATTTTATTTTTATTAAAAATAATTTATATTTTCTAATAAATTTATGATAAATTTCCCTTTTTTTTTTTTTTTTGAACTTGACAAATTTGTTACTTGAACCCGAAGCTAGTTAAAAAAAAAAAAAAAACTGTAAATAGAAAAGATTACGCTTGATAATCTCTCTTTATTTTGCCAAAATACACGCATTTTTCCTCTCCAAAAGTACTAAAGTAAAGGGATTTTTTTCAAGGAGATATTGTTCACTACATATTTCTTTTTTCTTTTATACTACAAATTCGTTCACAACAAAATCATGTTACTATTCTTATTCTGCCCAAAAAAAAAAAATGGAAATCTATAATTTTAATTACAATAGAACCTCTTATTTTGCACTTGTATTAGAATCCGTTGTTTCAGATATTGATTTAAATTTCTAATAATCTGACGAACAATTAGAACAGTATTATGTAAACATTGTCAAATTTTAAGATGAAGACACTTAAAATCAGATACAGTCGAAAAGTAATATATCGATAGTGGTTTGTAAGAGGTTTTATGTTAAAAAAGGTATATAATTTTAAAAGCAAAATTTTACTTTCCAATTTTGAGACCTCGTTTGATTCGTAAGTTCAAATTCAAAATTTTCATATCAAATTTTATCTTTTTCTGAAAAAGTTTTTTGTCTTTTCTAAAAATGTTTTTTATCCTGTCTGAAAAGTCAACAAAAATTACTATTAAAACTTAAAATTTCTAACTCAAACGCATTCACCAAACAGACCCCAGTTTAAATTTTTGTTTTTTTAGAAATCTGCTTTTTTCCTTGCCTTTTTTTTAAAGAAAGTTGCTGATTTGTCAATAGACTGTCCATAATGGGTTTACTTGCATGCAAAGTAAACTCCCAAAGGCATCACGTGCATATCTCTCTTTGCCTCTCTCATTTTCCACGAAACTCATGACAAATTAGACCCCTCAAAATAAAATAACAATAAAAAAAAACATAGTTAAAAATTGTCAAACCGCAACAAAATCTAGAGCCTTCTTCACCTTCAACATTCAAACAAGGCATTCTAGCAGTCCCATTTCTTTCAAAAACCCCAAAAAAACCAATTCAAACAAAGAAACAGAACTTCACAAGAAAAAAAGAAAAAAAAGAAAACCCCAAAAATATGCCGATGAAGAAGCTCTACAAGAGAGGCAAAGTTCATCCATCTCTCACAGCCTCCATAGACGACTACTTGGCCTTTCTTCCCTGCACAATTCTGTCCCTGACCACGCCGCTCTCCGGCGAAGAAAAGCGGGTTTTGGCCTACCTCATCTCATGGTCCAACAACAAGAACACCCTCAAGAAAGACTCTGGTTTCAGCTCCAAGAACGGCAAAGATCAGCCTCATGCGTTTAACTGTGACTGTTTTGAGTGTTACACCAACGTTTGGGCACGTTGGAATTCTTCGCCGAATCGGCGGCTTATAAACGATGTTATTGAGGCGTATGAGGAGGAGTTGACCAAGAAAAATAAGGCCAAGAGTGGCAAGATGAAGAGAAATCAGAGAAATAAAATTAATGTCAGCAGAGTTTGTGATGAGCCGGAAAATGAGATTTCTGATTTAGGTTTGGTTAAGGAAGAGAATAAGGTCGAAGAATCGGCGGATTTGAGAGAAAATAATGGTGGCGAAGAAGAAGATGGTGAAGTTGAGATAGAGAAGGGGACTTGTAGGAGGCTTTTCAATTTCATAGGAGAGAAGATTTCTGGTTTCTGGAATATGGGTTAGTTTTGTTTTTTTTATTTTCTTTATTTAATTAATAATGGAAAATAGGGATTAATTACTAGTATTTAGTGTTAAGCAAGATACTTTTATTTTTTTTGGTCTACAACTTGTACATAACTTTCATTTTCTCTGTGTCTAAGAAAGTTTGGCAATTGTAGGATTGGATAAAATTATGGGCTTTTCTTTTTCTTTTTCTTGTCTTTTTTCCACATTTTTGTGGTTGAGTTATTAAAGTCAGTGAAGACGTCTGTATATAATGAACATGAAATAAATTCAGTTATGGATTTTGTTAAAAGCTCCTGTTCAATCCGAAATACTCTTTTATTTGCTTCAATTAAAAAAACCAAAAAAGTTTTTAATGCTTTATTTGTGCTTCTACACCATTATTTTGTTGTTCCTCGGTTCTATTTGGATTTATATCCTATTTTCTTCTTGTGGGTATTAGGTTTCCAATTTATCAATAGTGGTTCGTCCAATTTTTTTCGTCTTGTTGGGGCAAAAAAAAACTAATATATTTCTGTTTATCTCAAGAGATCATCACTTTTATTGTATATTTCTCATCTTTACTTTGAATTGGAATTCTAGAGTAATTGTGTGTTTTTTTTTTGGTAAGTTAACGAGTGGTTTAAGATAAGAAAAAAAATAATATGTAAATACGGAATAGCGTTAAGTTGTGAAATGAGATTAATGAACAATATTAAAGGGTATTAATGGTTTTGAGTACCTCTTGTTTATCAAAAGATAAGTATCACGAATTCATCCGATATTTATGAATTATGCAATTTATGAATCACACTCACATATCGATAGTGTTCAGAATTTTTCAACTCAAAATCATATAATATTAAATAAATGTTGTCGATTTTAGCAAAATTATATGAAAATTGGTAGTTTGTTTGCTTCCTCGTATTGTTATTTTGTTTTAATATTCTAATTCCGAGTGTAGAATTCACCTTTCTTTCTTTTTCTCTTTTTTTTTTTTTTTGGTCAAAGTCGTGTGGTTAATTTGTGGTGATATAGCCTGTGCCTACGGTTCATGTGGGGTTGTTGAAACTGTCAAAGGTCAACAGTCTTCAATCAACGAGGACAAGCGTAGAAATAACAAAAGTCCCAATTTTCTTGTGAAGAGTATTGACTATTGAATGTGTTGACCGAGAATAAAATTTTCTGAAGCTTCTTTTCTTCTTGCGCGTAGAATTATGCCAAGGAATTTATTTTTCCCTCTCCAACAATTACAAGGCTAATGAATTCCTTTTTTTCTTTTTCTTTCTTTCTTTTTTTTTTTAATTTAAATTTTAGAGATTCCGCAGTTCCCCTTTCCTTATGATTAGTGTTTATGAGAATTTGATAATAAAGATAAAGAATATCTCCTTGAGAATCGAGGCAAAGTTTGTTGAGTCGTAATGTCATTGTTTTAGCACATTTGTTTAAAGAACAAATTGCCTAAACTTAGAACATAAAAAAATGTTGTCGTGTGTTTTCCTTAGAATATGATTCTTGGACTTCTTGTATCCAAATATTCTCATATGTCACGTTTCTGAGTCTTGTTTTCGTGCATAATATAATTTCATTAACATGATTTTTTAATTGAGGATGATCTATTTTCATACACTAAAGATTTAACGAAGAACACCTGGAAGGTCATGATTTTTTTTAAAAAAATAATTGGTCTAAATAGTCCCTAAATTCTTTCAAATATGACAGTTTAATTCCTGTTCTTTTTTTTTTTTGGACTGAAATGACCCTAAATTCTTATATTTTGATTGTTATAGTTCTATCCGTTCAAATCCATAAATTTTTAACGGAATCTTAACGAAATGATTAATTTTTATACTAAATGGACTAAAATACCCTTCCCCTTCCTCTTTCCTCTCTCTTCGTGTTTCGCCCACCCCCTTCCGGCCTTCCCTCCCTCCCTCCCTCCCTCCCTCCCTCTTTCTCTATAGCTCCCCAAACCCCAACTAGGTTGACCCCGACTCCCTCCCTCCCTCCCTCCCTCACTCACTCTTTCTCTATAGCCCCCCAAACCCTGACTAGGTTGACCCCTACTCCCTCTCTCAGTTTCGCCGTCCTTTCTGATCGCCATTTGGCCCCCATCCTTACCCCTGTCCCGTGCTGTTTGCCCCCCACCCCATGACAGGGTCCCCCCCTTCCCGCCTCCAATCACTCCCTACTTTGCGATTGGGTCCCTCCCCTCCCGTTGATGTTCGCCCCTTATGATCTGGGTTCCCCCCCTTCCGCTGCTGTTCGCCTCCTATCCCATGATTAGGTCACCCCCTCCCGCCTCTGTTTAACCCCCCAACCCCCAATTTGCAATCTGGGTTTTTGGATCCCTACCCCCACTGCGATGCTAATGCCCACCCTACCCCACCCCACTACGATGCTAATGTCCCCCTGCCCATCTCTTTTTCCAATCTGGTTCACCCCCTACCCTTTTGCGATTTAGGTGTTGGCTCGATCTGGGTTGGATCCCTTCCCCCTCCCCCTGCGCACCGCTATAACCACCATTGAACTCACGTCCCCCTCTCTCCGTCTCAAATCACCCACCCTCTCCCCTCGTGCCACCGCCGAACTGGGTTTTGAGAAAATAAGAGAGAGATAAAGAAAGGAGAGGAAATTTTTTTAAATATTTTTTTAATTTTTGTTAAATTAATTACTGTTAGATTACTAAAATACTCTTACAAGTTAACGGATTTGGATGGAAATGACCATAACAACTAAAAAATTAAAGTTTACGGTCATCTCGGTCAAAAAGAAAAAGAACAGTGATCAAATCGTCAGAGACTACTTAAGCTAATTATTATTTTTTTTTTCAACTGAATAATGATGGTTTTTAAAATTACTAGCTTGTTGCTGATATTTTAAAATACTATTTTAATAATCTACCTTGACTAAGTCCAAGTTTTGAGAAGTGAATGTTATTTCAAATGTTAAAGATATCAAAGAAAGGAAAGGGTGAAAGCTTTGTTCTATGAGAACCGTATTTGACAAGTCTTCTGGATTAAAATCAAATTTGACTTTCAATTAAAAACAGTGATTTCACTTTATCTTTTACAATTCAAAACGATACAAACTCTTTCTCACTCTTAAGTTGTAACTTTAGAAATTTTCTCATTGAGGCAACAAATTTTTTTTTTTTTTTTATCTCAATTGATCACGTAACTAATTGTTGTAACTCATTAAAAAAAAAAATGATTGGTGTAGTAACAGGATAATAAAGTTAATTTGAACATAATACACTAATTTTTATAAATTCACAAAATCTTCCTTCCTCTAACTGTAGGAGTTGCCTCTTTCTTTATCCACAAACTCGTATCATTACTGCCATTCTACATTGCCTTTTACCAACTGATCACGTGACTCCTACGACTAAATTATTAAAAATTGAGGTCTTAATAGTAAAAATTCTACTGTTACAAAATCAAGACAAATTTAAGGATGCTTTGTGTCATTTTGAGGTAAGCTTTTTTTTTGGGGGGAAGGGGGGCGAACTTGAAATTTATCCTTGAGAACTTTTGGCCATTTTAGCCCAACCAAAGACAAATTACACCATGTTGCCCAAAACTTTTGAGGCCATTTTCAACAATTTCTGAAAAACAAAGCTCTAACAAAAATTAAACATTTTTCAAAAATAACCTGCGAAAATGATTTTTTTCTAATTTGCTTCAAAAGAAATAACATTTTTACATAATAACCCGCGAAAAATGCATTTTTCCTAATTTGCTCCGAAAAAAATATAAACATTTTTCAATAACAACCCGCGAAAAAGCATTTTTCCTAATCTGCTGAGAGAAAATAATCCCGACTCCACCACCGTATATTGGCTTCGATAAAACTGCAATCCCGGCGCACGTTAGAACACTCCGACTTGAAAACCAGTCGAGAGCTCCACCATCTCCGTCTCCTCCGGCGAGCCAGAGCCGTCAGATTCACGGCCAAAATGGACGCCCTCTTCGACTCGATCAACGTCCGGGATCTCCTCTCGGCCAACGACCTCAGCGACCCGACCACTCCCCTCTCCGCACCCGATCTCCGCCTCCTAATCCAGCGCCTCGAATCGCACTCCCTCCAAATCAAGTCGAAAATCCAATCCTACCTCGTCTCTCACCACCGCGACTTCTCCAACCTATTCTCCCACTGCAACGACGCCATTTCGCGCTCCGACGAGATCTCCGGCCGAGTTTCCGAACTCCTCTCCTCCGTCTCCAACCGTCCGATCGACGCCGAGATCGCCGACATCGTTAAGGAGATGAACGGGAAGATGAGGGAGGTGAGGGCGAAGCGTGAGTTGCTGGAGTTGATGAGGATAATTGTGGAAATCAGCGAGAAGATCAATTCGGCGAGAGATGCGCTTAGGAACAGACGGCTGATATTCGCGGCCGAGGAACTGAGGGAGCTGAAGAAGGCTCTCGGAGTCTCCGACTGTGACGATCGAGTGGATGAGAGAGAGCCGGTGGTGTACGGATTGTTGAGGAAAGAGTTTTCCGATTGCTTCGAGGAGGTAACAAGATGAATTTCTTGTTGTGTTGAATCAAATTTTTTTCTTTTTTCCTTTTGGTGATTTTTATTTGAGCTTCTGATTGTGTGGTTTAGAGGAATTCGATTTCGGTTTGTAGATTCAAGAAGTGCTTTTGAAGTTCATGGCGAATGCTGTGCAATTCGATCGGGAATCAAATGCGGTTCGAGTCAAATATGTGTTAAGTGACGCTGGAATTGCCACGATTGAGCTCCGTACAGTTTTAGAAGCTTTAGATGTACGTTAACAAGATTGCCTTGTGCTCCTTTGCTTAAATTCAATGCAAGTTTTCTTGTTTTCTCAATTACTTTTACTGCATTTTAACATGTAAATGGAATCCATTCGAGTACGTTTAGCATTGCAATCATTTGATTTAGTACGGAAAACTATAATTGTGACAGATATTCAAATGGAAATATTGGTACTTTTAATTTTAAGTATATTTTGATGCATATATTGAAAATGTTGATTAATATTGGAAAATTTCAGGGAGAATAATCATCGTCGTTAACGTAAAAGACTTTGATTTATGGATATTTCGTTCTCTCAGAAACAGTATCAATGTGGTCATTTTATAGCAATATGACAGAAATATTGGAAACATCAAGGATATTTCCATACTTGTCTGTAATCATGATAGCCTTGTGTTTTAGTTGTGAATATACTTCTGAGATTGTTTTTTCCGTAGGTGGTTGGCCTTTTCGATTACGGGCTTGCGAAAGTAGCAGATTTGATGATTAAGAATGTCATCTCTCTGGCTGTGAATTATAGATCTCCTGTTTCATTTGTGGATGAAATTGTCCAAGACGCTGAAGTAATGACTGGAGCTGTGCTAAAGATAGTTCCATCACAAGATCCGAAGGTAGATCATGTCATGCTATTTCAATGTTTTAGTTGATTGCCTATTAAGCTTTAACAATACTCTTTAGAAGTGATTTTAGTAGAGCATGTAATGTGCGGGAGAAAATTGTTGATTGATGATGTATATCTTGGCTTGCATTGGTTTAATTACTATGATTTTATAAACAAAACTATTTCTGTTTAGCCACAGTTTCATAGACTCGTTAAGTTTTGATGAAAAATTGGACCAAAAATGATTCTGTCAGTTGATCTATAACAATGGTTTTGTAAACATGTTTACCGGAGTGGCTACCAAAAATAATACTGCTTTGTTGATCTATAGCAATGGTTTTATGAACATTTTGGTTGTAACGAGTACCGACTGTTGTTGTGAATCATTTTTCCAATCTTCAGGTTGAGAATGAGGGCAAGACTATTTACTCAGGGATTATTCAGATAATAAGGTTTGTCTGCAAATGCATATGCTTCGACAATGGAGCTTGGATACAAAGTTTTGGAAGGTTGACATGGCCAAGGATTTCAGATTTGATTATTTCTAATTTTCTTTCAAAGGTTTGGTCTTCCATTCCTGGAACATTAAGTAGTTTATTTACCCTCCTGTGCATAATTTGTCAATCCGTACATGTGAATTTGAGTTTAACAATTTGGGCATATTTATCTATTGATCCTTCCTTTGTTTTACAAACCTTTAGAGATGTTTTCATTAGGGTGCCTTTTTTCAGCTACTGTTTTGTTATGATAGTATTCCAATCTGTGATGCATACAAAATTGCAGAAGCTAATGGAGTGTTTAGATTATTACAGTCGTCTTACACTAGATTCTTAGTCACTACTTGTGCAGCATGCGTATGTATTCTTTTGCGGGGGGGGGGAGTAAGTGGAATGATTTGGTCGCATGGGACTGTTGTTTTGTTTTACATTTTTCCATTTCTAACAATGCAGGATCATTATTCCAGTCCTTTGGTTATCTAGATAGTCGACTTGATAGAAAATTTAAAAAAAAAAAAAATTAAAAAAGGAAAAAATAAGATATGTTTTGTTTTTAGATGTCTTATAAGTGAACAATAGCATTGGAAATATGGAATTTATGAACTTTAAATGGTTTTCTGCGTATGTGTACTTTTGAGATGACTTAGAGATGTGCATTCTTGTTATGCAAGTTTCTTGTGTTGAATAAGATTTCCTATTTCAGGTTGTGCCTCAAGATGCGTCAAAACTTGCTGACTTTGAGAAGATCATTAAACGCACATCTGAATTTGAGACTGCTTTGAAGGAAATAACCTATATTTCAACATCAGATGAAAAGGATAACAGGTTAAGCGAGTTTGCAGAAAATGTTGAGGTTCACTTTGCATCCAGGAAGAAGATGGAAATTTTGGCAAATGCTAGGAAATTGCTCCTTCAATGTGATTTTGCAATTCCTCAGGTGAGTATTTAAGGCCGGTGTTGATACTTTTATAGTTAATTCCTATGTTAGCTTTAATACAATGGAATTCTCCACAGGATAATACCAAGAATGCTAGGATGGCCTCAAACAAGTCCGAACATGTTGTTCACTTGCTGTTTCTGTCAGAGAGGTGTGTAGTATCAAAAGCAGCTCTTCAACTGATGGAGCTTGTGCATCAGACGCTTAAGGTACAGAACATAGAATTAACCTTATTGGATTCTGTTGGAAAATAATATAAAGATCCGATATCATTTTAATACACATATATCTTATGTCTAAAGGGTTTTCTGATCCTATGTACAGGATGTTTGCCTGTCGTCCTCTAGAGTTGCTTTGGAATTCTATCATGCTGCCAGAGATATTTTGCTTCTTTATGAAGTTGTCATTCCTGTCAAGGTTAGGTTAGCTCTTGGAAGGCAGTCACATAAGCAATACTTACCTTCCAATAGTTCAAATGTTTGTGGCATATGAATTTGCTAGGTAAAATAAGAAACTATTAGGGCCTTCTTTTGGAGGTTGAATTTCAAAGCGCAAAATGAATTTTATGAAAATAATTTCAAATACCTTGTCTGCTTTATGGGCTTGTATTGACAATGCCCTTAAAGAGTATTCTTTTTCTTTGATTATAGTGAAGTGGGAAGGTGTTATGGGGTGTTAGTTTCATTCCTGAATAAAAAAACAAGCTTGTTCGAAGATAGCATTTATAAAAGTTTCGTTACTGGGAAGATAGAGATGAGGCCATTTGTTGATGCTGGATTATTGAGCTTTTCGTATGCATTCACAAACCATAAGTTTAATGTTGAAGTTTAAATTTTGTTTTCCTTTTCCTTTTTCTTTTTCAACTTAATATTTGTTCGGTTATTGTGAAAAATGTCGTTACTGGAAAGATAGAAGCCATTTGTTGATGCTGAAGCATTGAGCTTTCATATGTGTTCACAAGCCACAAGTTTTAATGTAAAAGTATGAGTTTGCATTCTTTTATTTTATTCTTTTTCAACTTAATACTGGTTCACTTCTTGTGAAAGATTCTGTTCAGTTCGAGTTCTTTTCTCATAACCAGAGCTTGATATATACTTTGGTCTTGTGGTATCTCTTTGTTTCATGTTTCTGTATTTATTGATGTCTGTAAAGTCATCTTGGTTGTTGTGGTAACCATCTTGTTTCTCTTTTGAAGCTAGAAAGGCAGCTTGAAGGCATCAACCAAGTAGCCGTTCTCATGCGTAATGATTGCCTTTATCTATCTCAAGAGATTCTTGGGCTTGCATACGAGGTATGCTTTAAGGAAAATAATATTTTGTGCACACTCGCACACACAGAACGCGTATAGATCTCTCTCCCAACATATGTACTTATGCGATTAAGACCCTTTTTTTCACCAGTATCGCCCAGACTTCCCAAGTTCGATCAAGGAACATGCTGTATTTGTTGATTTAGCTCCAAGATTTCAATTAATGGCGGAGGAGATTCTGCAGAGGCAAATTCAGCTGATTATCTACAATTTGAAAGAGGTGCAACCACATTTTAATGTGCTACTCAATTGTAAAATTATTGGCCTGAAATTCTGTAACCAACCTCTAGTCTAGATTTTCAATTCTCTATCTAGACTGCTGAAAAATTTATGGTTGTTACTTGTTAGGCTATAGATGGCGCAGATGGATTTCAGAATACCCATTTGAAGCAAGAATACGAATCTGCAAAGTTTAGCATAGATCAGGTAGCGATGCTTCATTTGAGCCTAATGTATTGTAATCATCATTTTTTCGGGTTGGTCTTGCAATTGTGATTCTCGTTTCCGAGTGTGTAATCGCTAATGACTGGATTCATGTATGTTGATCAGGTTGTTTTCATTCTGGAGAAAGTACGTATCATATGGGAACCACTCTTAGTGCCTACGACTTACAGAAGAAGCATGTGTGTGGTTCTAGAGTCGGTTTTTTCTAGAATTACAAGCGACATACTACTTATTGATGATATGGCAGCCGAAGAAACATTACAGGTAAAATCTAACCATCAATTATCAGAATCATTTTTCAAAACCTGATGGTTGTCTGCTTATGCAGTTGATGTTATCTCATTTTTTCTTGTCACATCCATAGCTTCAAAGACTTATTCAACTGATGCTGGAAAGCTCATCTTCGCTATTGGAATCCCTGGCGGTTCACCATCAAAGGCTAATGCAACAGAGAGTACAGCCAAAACACTAGATGATCTCATACCATCGTTGGTGAAGATCCGTAAAGTGGCAGGCATGTTTTCATATAGAATGATTATTATTATTATTGTTTTAAAAACTAGCAGACAACAGGGAAATGCCTTGCAACAAAACCCTAATATCCGTCTTCATTTATCTCCTTCTTTTTCCCTTTCAGAATTATTAGATATGCCTCTGAAGTCAATTACTTCAGCTTGGGAAAGTGGGGATTTGCGCGGTAGTGGTTTTACAGTAAAAGAGGTATGAGCTACGCTTGCTTGAGCACATAAGTTTATAAAAATAATATAAAATAAAATTTGAAAAAAAAAAAAAAAAAAAAGAAAAAGAAATCGGTTGGCTATTGCGATTCGGTGTTTTAGTTTAACAACGAAACTGTTGTCTCTTATAGAAAGCTATGGTGTAAACCTGAGACCGTCCACGTAGAACCAAAATATTGAAGAGACTGAATTCTCTTATGATCAAATATCTTAATGTGTTCAACATTTCTTTCCCTTGTCGCGCTTCATTTTCTTTCTGTTTATTTTAGTTGCATTTCGTGGAATTTGTCTTCAGGTTCAAGATTTTATCAAGGCCATATTTGCAGATTCTCCTCTGAGAAAAGAATGCTTATGGAGATTAGAAAATGCTAGTTTCTAGAAGCCCCATTCAATTTTTCCATGCAACTAAAAAAAAGTAGGAAGGTTGAACAAGTTGCCGAAACAGGATATACATACTACTAGGTTATTGTAGTTTTGTTAGTGAAGCAATTTATTTATGTCAAAGAAAGAATTGCCTTGTGACGAACTTTTATCTGCAAAAGTAAAACTCGGTGCTGGAGTTGCTGCATTTCTTTTCTTTTATTTATTTGATGAAAGGAGATGTAAAGGAGGAGATCAGGTCGGAGCAGGGAAATTGTTATTTATTTATTTATTTATTTGTAGTTGGGGAAAGCACTTGAATGCTTTAAATTTAGAGACAATTACACTAAAATGATACAAAAGATTAATACTAGACTAATAGGATACAAAATTAAACTAAAGTTAATCAAAATTTGTGTTATGTTGGTCAAGAATGGAGAATTTGTGTTACATTGGTTAATAGATGAAAAAAAATATGATTATTTAGTTTTTTTTTTTTTTTTTTAACACTCTAGTGAGTTATGAAAATCTCCAAAATTTTCTCGATTGTTAGAGAAAAATTGACCTATTATAAGTGTTTAATCAGGATTTCAAGTAGTTGCTAGCTGCTAGATCTCGTAATGGAACTTGGATAGTAGAATCCCAAGGCTGTGTAGTTTTTGTAATTTTAGACCTATTTTGCTTTTCCCACTTTCTTCCAAAATCATCAACACATTAATTTTTAGAACTAAAAAATTATTTATTTCATTTTTTAGTTTTCCTAAAAAGCCTTTATAATCAAAATTATTTTTTTTTCTTTCTCCACGTATTAAATTTAAACCATTGTACAGTTTTTTTAATATGTTTTGTTTTATTTTTATTTTTAAATTCTTTTCTCACAAGATTTCTTTTTAACTTTTTAGATATACATTAAAAATTTTTGTCGGTTTATATGTTAAAATAAACAATTTATGAATTTATTCTTAGGTATATTTCTTCTTGAGATGATAAAAACTTGAGAATAATAAACTGACGAAGTTGAGTATTCCATAAATATAGTTGAAAATGTTATGAATTTGGTTAATATTTTCATTAGATAATTAGAAAAGGCTAATAATTTAGAGTTTGCATGAATTACTAACCATTTCTCTCATTTATTTAAAAAATGAATAATCAATCAAATCAATATATTGATTATATGTTCACATCATACATACTTGTTTTTAATTTGCTTGTTATTTCTTAGAAAAAAAAAAAGTTGTAACATGAAGCTACAAAAATTATTGAAAAATAGGAATAATAACGAACAACATAAAATAATTTCTCTTAAAAAAAATTCTCGTGAAAATGAATTAAAAAATAACAATAAAATAGAACATTTAAAAAAAAAGTAAGGAAAAAATATATAGAGATTGAGACTATAATGGGAGGAGAAAGAAAAAGTAAATTTATTTATAAGTTTTTGGAAAAATTAAGGGTGGAATAAGTATTATTTAATTTTAAAATTAATATGATAATGGTTTTAAAAAACGTGAAAAAAATAAAATAGGGAATGTCAATAGACCCACTAAAGTTTAAGGCGTAAGTACCAAGTTAAAATCCTCAAATCAATGGAAAAAAAAATAAATAAATAAAATCACCAGGCTCAAATCAACTTATGGATCACTTCATTCATGTAATGTCCTTCCACATTCTTCCATTAACAGTATTCTTCCATTAAACATAGAGCCATAACTTTGTTTTGCGGCTTTTACTGTTTTTCCAAAACCACTCTTAGGGGACGTACGGAACATACAATCCAATTAGAGTTTTGGAAATTTTTTTTTTTGGAAATAAATGAATATTTAAAGTTGTATGTTCAGTTAAAAATAATTATGAAAGGTAAAAAGTATAAAAACTTAAAATGTGTTGGAGGAAAAAAAAAAAAATGTTGTTTCATTACTCTCATTATTTTATGAAAAATTTTCATCATCAAAAAAATTATGAACTTTTGAGGTTAAGTCTTTTTTTTTTTAGATTAAAAAGGAGAGATTTGAAAATGTTAAAAGGAAATTGGGTACTAATGAAAAAAAAAAAAAAAAAAAAGATAAAATATTTGAAAAACTCCAATTGGAGTGTATACTCCAACCTCTAATTGTTTAAGCAAACTGATTTACTGTGGCTTCAAAAAGGGGAAGACGTACTATGACCCAACAATTTTCAACAACGTACCTTTTGCAGACGTTGTTTTGTACGGGTTTACACTTCATTTAGTAAAAGGAAAAACAAAAATACATTATCGTCTTCCTCGTCAGAAAACACTTGGGAGAATGGAGAAAAGTCGTTTTAAATAAAACTACTGGCAAACACAGATTGACGACCCCGAAAAATCCAAAAAAATCTTTTATTGCCTCTATCTCATTTTCCCTTCTCAACTACGAGTCTTAACAGTTCACAACTCATCCTTGCTCGCAGTATCTTCCCCCATTAGCTCTTCAAGGGAAAACTCGTCCTCCTCAATGATCTCTCCATCTTTACCATCCCATGGTTCGGTCTTCTCTATTGTGGGAGTGCTTTCTAGCGGCAAGTTTCCTTTTCCTCCAAGCCCAACTTCCCTCACGAATTCTCTGGTAAACCGGAGTACGATCGTTAGAATTTTTTACTCATTTGCTATGATGGTTTTCAAGAACAAGAGAGAGACGACTTACATTATCTGTTCAAGCTCGAAAGCACTCTTGAGTGGCGCATAAACACTTTTCTTCACGTTCAGGGCTACCAAAGCTGGATAGCCATACCCGCCAACTCCAACATGCTGTTCAAGATCTGGCTGCTTACCAGCAGCTGCCCAGAGATAGCTGAAAAAACAAACCAAAACAAAACATTTACCTTCACCAATAGGTTCTTGCCAAGGGCCATGCTAACAATTCCGTCTTTGTGCTCAAGGCACCGTAGTGGTTAATGCTGTGATTCAATATGATTTTCAACAGACGAAGCTGCCTGGAAAAATAAAGGGCGGGGGGGTGGGGGGGGGGGGGGTGTGTGTGTGTCGGGAAGGAACATAAAGCTGAAAAAGAGGCCGGATTTGGAAGATAAAAGATTGGAATCTTTTCTTGCCTGTAGTGTCTCCTCTTGAACTTCTCCGCAACTGACAATAACTGCTGAATGTACTTGTTCCTCCCTTCTGCTTTAGAATCCAAAATATCAGGGAGAAAAGCAACAAAGCAGATGACAGCAGAACCACATTTTTCTTCCAAGACATCCTGCACGGAAACATTAGAGATGTTTTCAAAACATTAGTATCGTAGGTAATAATTCCATGCTGAAGCATCAGTAAGAAGAAGAGAGCTTACCGGGCCAGTAAGCTCAGTCACTTCCGGAGGTGCAACATTTGTTTCCAGCTGTTCAAGAGCGAAGGATTCGATTGCCGAAGCACTCCTTGCACCTTCATAAGGTGTTGGGCTATCTTTGTCAGCACCAAAGACCAAGATAGTGGGAAATCCTTGAACATTGAATCTGCTCATCAGAGACTGGTAAAACCACCACATTAGAACCAAATGATTTCAAAATTCACATAGCCACATGAAAGGGTAAAAACAGTGATAAGCAAAATATCAAAATTATGAAGAAAATAATAAAACTTAAATAACCGAACATTCTACAGTAACCATCATTGTTTGAACAGCATTTCATCTCAGTATACATTCAACACAAAAAAAACATCGGATAAAGGATCTGACATAAGAATATGATACCAAGGGGTAGAACCACTAACATAACTAGACGGATTAACAAGTTTTGCAGAGCCGCACCCGATACTGATAAAATAACCATATTATGGGATAAAGTAGGAGGGTATCCCTAACATTCTCTGACTTTATGCATAAAAGAACACCTTAGATAAAAGTTGGTCAGACAAGTAACTAACACATCTATATGCAGAGGAAAACACGAATGACTATATAAAAACCATATGTTGATTTGTATTCCATGTCGCTCCATGGATTTTCAAGCTTACCTTCTCTGCATCACAGTCCACATGACCTAACTTCACCTTACCCATCAAGTTATTAGCAGCCTTCTTCCACTCAGGTGCCAATCTCTTGCAGTGTCCACACCTTAAAAAAGAGAGAATTTAACGCAGGTTATAATAATCGCTCAAGTAGCTGTACCTTATACCAAGGTTTAGACAGAGACAATGGTCATCATTAATCAACACATACCCAAATAAGGATATACCAACAAAAACACACTTACCAAGGTGCAAAGAACTCCACAATCCAAAGGTCTTTACTTTTAATTACAAGCTCATCAAAATTGTGAGAATTTAATTCTACTGAAGCACTAGGTTCTGACTTTCCATTTGAACCACCAGTTGCTTTTCCATCTAAACGTTCCTTCAGAAGTGTCTTTATCTGTATTCACATATCAATAAGAATTTTCCTTTAATAATAAGTTAAATACAAGGAGTGCAAGTTGTTAGTGCAGTCATTACATAGTCAAGTTAAACAGGAGGAAATGTCGAATTTAACACTTTTTGACACACCACACTGAATCTAAGTCATTACCAGGCGCAAGACATTTTGGTTAATCAACTTCCTGAAGGACTATAGATTACCAAGCACGTTATAGATAAAAAATAAATGGAAAGTTTAAGTGGAGTTTTTACAGGGATAAACTAACCTGTTTGAGTGCAAACTCTGCGATGGGTTTGACATCTCTCGCTCCTTGATAGTCTACAGGAGGTTTTCCAGGCACAAACACTTTAATTGTTGGAAACCCTTTAATACCATATTCCTATAGGGCGTCAATCACCAACATGCACAGAAAATTACAGTACTTAGTAAGTGACTAAAAACCTCTAAATCAGGAAGATTTCAGATCAAACACACAGTCTATACACTAAAAGGTCAATAGAAGACAAAATAACAGCGTTTTACTTCTTTTGCTACATGAAAATAGAAATATCAAGTATCAACACAGAAATAAGCTAAAAGGAATTATCCCATCTGATATTAATCATGAAAAATATGCAAAAGGCATAAAAGTGAAATCTCATCTTATCCCTAAACTCCACAAAGCAAGTACTTTCCAACCATATTACCATTATAATAACTGATAACACACAAACCAGGAGAAGAAAGAGAGAGAACTTTTTCTGTCTTCTTAGGAGTAGGAAAATTACTACAGGATTCACAAAATTGAAGCATGTGCTATGCCAAACAATGGATGAGCTGAATCAAATGATGCTTCGGAATGCTGAAGTTATGATGTCTTTCATAGCTATGAAATCATCAGGAAGGTTCATCCAGAAAATTGATGACAGTCAACAGACAAATGTTTAGTTCATGGATTATGGTGAAAAAATCTGGCCCAACTAAATACTGGTAATTGCAGGACTAGCTATAGGAAACCTGAGCTAGAGACTTGTGTTCATCAGCATCGAGAGCGGCTACAGCAGCCACTCCCTTCAAGACGTCAGCTGCCTTCTCCCATATAGGTGTTAATGCTTGACAATGTCCACACCACGGTGCAAAGAATTCAACTAGAACAACTTTGTTGGAATTCAAAACCTGCAAATATGGTTTCTTAGATGTGTTTGTAGTGTAACATAGAGTTAAAAAAAAGCATCTTTAAATGCAAAAACTAAAACCAAAGAGAGAGTGAAAAAAATGCATAAATGATTACGAAAGAGAACCCATTTCAACAAATTCATTCACAAGTAGTATCTACTATGCAATAAAATCCTCTTAAGATCAATAAAACAGAGGAGAATAAAAATTTAATATAAAACTAATTTAAAATTAGTATTGTAGGAAAAAAATTTTGGTTAAAATCCCTATGACTCTCAACTAGCTGAAAAAAAAAAAAAAAAGGATATGGTTTTGTTACAACTAAAAAATGCGTAATATAAGTTTCATTACCAAAGTAAGTTTCTTTCCTTAAAAACTCCAGACACTAAAACTTGATAGCTTTAGATTTAAAGGACGTACATTTGATTAGCAAGGGTACAAAAATCCAATAGAATAAGCTAAACGAAAGTTCACCGATTAAAAAGTGACAAAAATGATATCCAAATCAAATCACCAAAATCAAGGAAACGTTTTGTTTTCAGAAAAACTAACAAGGAATGATCAGAAACGAAAGATTAAAATAAAATAAAATAAAATAAAAATGATCACTGCCCAGGAGAATTTTTCTAAAAAAAGAAGACGAATTTCCCATAACTGATCAGAAAAATTAGCGAAACAGAAAATGAGTATTGCTCTAAATCAGGGTACGAATTAAAATCGAACCTTGGACTTGAAGTTGGAAGCAGTTAGCTGAACCACTGACGAAGAAGGTCCATAGAGTGCGTGACAGACATTGAAGACGAAGAAAAATATCAAAAATACTGTCAAATATGACCGATCTCCTCTCATTTTCTCTCTCTCTCGCCTCTTTCTCTCTCTAAGATTTGCTGATTTCTTATTCAAATCAGAGCAGAAACCCCTCTCGGGACACGGGGAAGAAGAAGAGGAACTCAAGTATTATTAGCTGCGAACCCATTTACGTGTATCTACCAATCGCATTTCTACACGTCAGCTACGTAGTTCCCCACTTTATTTCTTTTGCCAAAAGGCTTCGAGTGGATTAATATTTTTATTTCTAATTTTACTTTTCTTTTTTCAAGGGTAAGGGAGGGGGTAATAAATTACAACACAAATTGTATTATAAGAATAATCCTTTTTATATATTTTATTGATACAACTTTATTTAAGATCATTGAAATTTAATCCAATGAATAAGATATTAAAGGTGCATAATAACTAAAAGAAACACTTATCTATTGGATCATAGAAAAAGAAAAAAAAAAATTTAAATTCCTTCTTCTATAAATATTTTTTAATTAAAAAATTAAAAAATTAAAAAAATAAATGAAAGAGGGTTGCCGGAGATAGCGGAAGGCCGCCAGGGACAACGGAAGGATGTTGAGGAGGGGGCATTGATGGGGGGCCCAAGGTCGCATAACAGGCAGGGGGTGATTTCGTCAGCGAGGGCGATTCACGAATGGGTGATCGTGTTGGGAGGGACCCAGATTGCGAATGGGTCAAAACGACATAGGGGGAGGGGGGCGATTTCGTTTGTGAGTGAGTGATTTTTTTGGGGGGGGGGGGGGTGGAAAAAGGCGATTTCCTGCGAGGGGAGGTCACCAATCCAGGGCCGATGGGTGCCAGAAGGTCGTCAAAGGGGGGATGCGAGGACAATGGTGGAAGGTCGACAGGGGTGGAGTTTATCTTGCCTTCTCCAGTTTTTTCTTTTTCTTTCTTTTTTGTTTTTTTTCACTTATTCTATGATACTATGTAATAGTATATACAATAACTCATATACACCTCAATTTCTATGTCATCCGATAAAATCTCAACAGTTTAAAATAAAACTCTACCAGTAATGACCAGTAATGACTCTTAAAAAGTCTCTACCATATCCTTGCCTTTCTTTTTTATCAAATAATAATAATAATAATAATAAAATACAACACAAATTTGAGTTTTTACAATGACCCATCATTATAATTATTTTTACAATGACGTCACACTATCTTGAATTCTTTTACTTTTACATAAATAATTCTTATTTTAGTATTCTGTCAAAAACTGAAGAAAAAAAATTTTTTTTTTGATTATATGAATTTTAATTGATTTAAAATCTAAATCCATAACTAAACGTTTTTAAAAAGAAAATTTGTTCTTTCAAGATATCTCTAGAGTATGAAAGTACGGTTTATAATTCAGAACAAGTAGATTTGAGATGATTTCCCAATGCCACTGCACAATAAACAGACCGACTTGTCTTTCTTTTGCAAATAAAAAATGAGACTTTACACTCAACTGTATCGACGTTTTAAAAAACTTCTTTTTTTTCTTTTTACATAGTGGTATCTTTCAGTAAATTTTCAATCTCAAGGTTAGAGAAATTGTAATTTGTTGGTTCGTTTCTTAAAAATATTAAAAACAAAAAAAAATCAGAAATTCCAATTTGCCACTGATTTTTTTTTTTAATAAATTATGTTTGAGATAGAAATCAGCAGTAGATGCACAAAGACATCCCGATTATATCGACAACCTTCTAACATCTTCTTCATTTTCCTATCCCAAAGAAATTTTATTAAAATGGAAGAAAAAGTTTACAAAGAAATAAAATGGGATAAATCATAAATGTGCACATAGGCACTGAAAAAGAAAATTGAAACTAAATACATTTTAGGATAAGAAATCCGAACTGAAGGTTGGGAGATGCTCCCAGAGGTTAAAGCCAAGACTTAAACCTTGCTCACATCTCCATATATGCCTCATTAAAAACCTTTTAGCCAAAACCCAATGGGAAAAATACTAAAAGGAAAAATGAGTGCATATTTACCTAAAAGGTTGAAATCTATAGTTTGTTAAACCTACAATGTTACATTAAATTTCTCTACCGCATAACTCAGGAACTTGAAACCACCACTCGGAGCTGTTAATATGAATTCCATGTGACGCCAACTTATCTGTCACTGAGTTTCCTTCATGGAAAATGTGCAATGCTCAGTAATTTATTTTGCTAAGATAATTAAGGGCATTGATCCATTTGCTCCTATATTTCCAAGGAACGGAATGACTTTTCTGCTGCAAAAGTTCAACAACATAAGTGGCACTTTCAAACCAAAGATTATCCCAGTGATATTGTTTTGGCATAATCTAAGGCAGTGATGATAACCAAAAGTTCAGCCTCGAAAGCATAAGCCAGTCCAATGGGACAAGAAAAGCATCCTTTGCAAAAACCTCGATAAGTCCGAAATACACTGCCACTAGTGGTGGGAATTCGGGCCGCCCGGCCCGAGCCCGACGGGCTTTTTTAGAATTTCGGCCCGGCCCGGCCCGGCCCATTTAATATTCAGGCTGGGCCGGCCCGGCCCGAATGATTAGAATGTAAGCCCAGCCCGGCCCGTGGGTTTAGAGCGGGCCGGGCCGGGCCGGGAGCGGGCCGAAATCAATTTTTAAAATTTTTATTTAATTTTATTTTTTATTTGTAATTTTTGAATAAATTTGTATATTTTTGATAATTTAATAATTTATTTAAATATATAATATGTTATCTTAGATAAAAATTCACTTTTAGAGTAGTTGGTACATAATTAACTAATTTAGCAAGTTTCCAACACAATCATAAAACCTCACACAGATCCTAATTAAAGAGCTAAAATGGAATTTCCAAAGCAAACTTTGCGAGTGAATAATTCTCCATCATTGCCGTGTTGCTGCTGTTGCAATAATGGAA
This sequence comes from Ficus microcarpa, assembly GCA_025413485.1. NCBI lineage: Eukaryota > Viridiplantae > Streptophyta > Magnoliopsida > Rosales > Moraceae > Ficus > Ficus microcarpa. Next base: position 17,504,549 of record CM046379.1, on the reverse strand, counting down.
GGACTTGGAATAGGAGGAGTGAGAAAGAATATTTGTTGGGCTTCTTTTCTTTTTCTTTTTTTTTTTTTTTTTTAACTGAGGATTTGGAACCACAACAAGCAGAGGAGAGAGAAAAAGCAGGTGAGTGGAAAGAGAGAGAAAAAGAGAAAAATTACTAAACTGGTGACTTGAAAATGTAAAAATAAAAGAGGACATATTAGCAAAAATAAATTTTATTGATGTTATGATTGCCTCATTAAAAACTTTACTAAGTAAAACCCATTGGGATAAAACCTTAGTAAAGAAAAAAGAGTACAATCTTAATTCATGTTTACAAATTTACAATGAAAAAAATATATCAATCAACATCAATAACCGGAAGGGGGAGCCGCAGGAGCATCGTCAATATCATCATCATCGATTATGTTCATTTCGTTAAAGTGTTGGAGTATCTCTTGATCTTCGACTGTATATTGCATCCTTTTATCTGCATGTTCCCAATCTTTTAAACATGTAAGCACCTCGACCATCTCAGGTGTTAATGAGGTCCTCCGATCTTCAATTATCCTTCCAGCTGTGCTGAATGCTGATTCAGAAGAAACTGTTGATACAGGAATGGTTAAAATGTCACGTGCTAAACGGGACAGCACTGGAAAATTTGTCGACTGCAACCTCCACCAATCTAAAATTTTAAAATCTTCAGTATTTGTAGTTGAGTCGAGCAGTGAAAAATCTGTATCCAAGTATTTTGTGAGCTCCGAGTGTGTCGTACTCGTAGTAGTTGAACTTGCTGAAATTGGACGAGTAACACTCGAACTTGATAAGGAGCCCGATCTTGCTGGAGTAGAGAAAAAACCCAAAACTTTTTTCTTTTTCCGATCACCAGCAGTCGGAAGAGTTTCTTCGGTTTCAATGTTAGCTTGCCGCCCGAATTTATTCTGATAAGTTGCAAAAATCTCAAATAACTTGCTTTTAGTGTTAGCAAATGTTATAGAATATGTTGAAGCAAAATCTACATTCATATGTTCAGAAATATGAGTAAGACCATTATAAAGACCATTTAATTTAACTATAGGATTTAAAACAATGGCAAGGCAATATAATAAAGGCATGTTATTGTGATCCCAATATTTCATAAACTTTTTCTCTATTTTTTCTACTATTAGTTTAAATAAACTATCATTTCTATATTCACAAAACAATAAAGAAATAAGCATTAATTGGGTGAAAACTAGTGGAGAAGTGGGATAATAAATTCCAGACAATAAAACAGTAGCATCATAAAAAGTTTCTAAAAAATAAATCATTCTTTCAGCAATAAACCAATCAACATCAGATAATAATATGTTATTATGCTTTGTATTATAAAATATAGAAATAACATTCTTATATTCTATTACATTTTTCAACATTAAATAAGTTGAGTTCCACCTTACCGGCATATCAGTCCCGAATTTTCGAGGTTTCAAACCATCTGCTTTGCAATACCTCTTAAATTCACCAATGCGAGAATTTGAATTATGTATCCAAATGAGAGCATTACGAATATTTTCTATGTTATTACTTACCAACTTCATACCTGATTTTACAATGAGGTTGATGATATGGCATGCACAACGTTGATGTAATAAAATTCCACCAATATATTCTGACAAGTTGTTCTCAAGAAAACGAATTGCCGCGGTATTTGCCGAAGCATTATCTAGGGTGATTGAAATAATGCAATTGCTAATGCCAAATTCATTTAAAACACTCATAATATTATCAGTAATATTTGAAGCATTATGAGAATGATCAATCAGTCTAAAGCCAATAATTCTTTTTTGTAATTGTCACTGGGGATCTAAATAATGTGAAACTACACTAATATAATCTTGATTTGACCTAGCAGCCCAAATATCAGATGTTAATGCAATACAAAATGTGTTTGTATTCATATAAGATATTAATGCAGTGCGTTTTTTACTATAATAAGATATAATATCACTCCTAATAGTTTTTCTAGTAACGCCTTTAAATTGTGGACAAAAAGATCTTTGAATATGCTCTTCATAAAAAGCATTTTCACCAAAACTAATAGGTAAATCTGTAGAAGCAATTAAATGAGCTAGAGATTCTCTAGCTACCATGGGATCATAAGAAAACGTACCTACCGAGCCATCGGAGTTGAATTTTAGAGTGCTTTGTGTTGGCTCTCTTCCTTGGACATGTTTCGCAGCACATTTTTCACTATGGGCTAGTAAGTGGCGAGTCCCACCGGAAGAGTTAGCAGTTAAAGTTTTTTTACAAAACTTACATTTTGCTACTCTTGTTTGTTTTGTTTTGCCATCGGGGCCGATCTCCTCATGCTGCATAACATCAAAGAATTGCCAAGCACGTGAAGTGGGTTTAGCAGTACCTTTTGGCTTTTTTGGTGGGCAACTGGTGCTCCCTGAACTACTTCTTGATGGTGCCAACATTGGACTTGGTGGTATTGGAGTATTGAAACTCCTACATCCAATCTCACGGACATTGTCACCAGCCTCCATACGGGAAATCTCCACTTCTTCGATGTCGTGGTCATCCATCCCGTAGTCGTCCTCATCAAGATCAAAAAATGGTTGTTAAACATTTGGATTTGGATCCATTTTGATTTTTTTTTTGTAGGAAAGTAAGTATTAGAAATTTAGAATTTAGAAATAATGAGATTGAGAATATAAGTTATTAAAAAAAGTATAAGAAATAATGAGAATGTTGTTATATAGAATATAAATTATTGAATAATGAGAATTGAGAAATTGAAAATGAGGGAATATAGAGAAAGAAATTAAAGACTAAGAGTATAAGAGATTGAAATGAGAGTTGAGACTTGAGAGAAGAATGAAGTTATGAAGATGTGTGAGTGAAAAAATGAAATGGAAGGATATGGCTATTTATAGCCGGCCAAATGGGATTATGAGAAAAAAAAAATTGGGGAATGGGGATTATAGCCGTTGCCCAAACGGCTATTATTTCAGCTTTTCTGATTTCTTCCAACGGGCAATGGGAGTGGCGTGGGACAGTAGGCCTGGCAGAGAGCATGGGGATTATAGGCTTTAATAGGCTTATAGGCTTATAACCGTTGCTGAAGTCTCGGAGTTGCTGAACTCCATTGTTAACATTCTTATATTATGCATGGGGATTATAGGCTTTAATAGGCTTATAGGCTTATAGACTTCAGCAATAAAGCCGCTTTATAGGCTTATAGCCGTTGCCCAAAGGCCAAAGCCCCAAACTGCCGCAGGCGGCAGGAATGAAAAAAAAAAACTTGCTTTGCTTATTTGCTTTTGAATTTTGATTTATCTCTCTGACAGTTGAAAGTCAATTTGACCCTCTCTCTCTCTCTTATTCTTTTCTTTATTCACTTCATCACTTCACTTGTTCAGATGGACAACAGGACAAATATATACATATATATAATATATTTTTTCTTTTCAAATCTTTTCAAAAGTTTTGTCAGTGAATCAATATTACCCTTTACCCATATGCACTGCATCCGGCTGTAACTAGTAGTAACTAGTAAGTGCAATTTTTTTTTTTTAAATAAATAATGAGCGGGCCCGGGCCGACCCATCGGGCTTAAATATTCGGGCCGGGCCGGCCCGGCCCGTCGGGCCTAGAATGAGAGCCCGGCCCGGCCCTTACTATAGGGCCGGGCTTTTACCCGGCCCATAAAAATTCGGGCCGGGCCGGGCCAAAATTACGGGCCGCGGGCCGGCTCGTTTGGCCCGACCCAAATTCCCACCACTAACTGCCACAACTAGCTGGACGTGGAGAACCGTTTGCACGACCATCAGTATTAACCTTAATCCAACCCGGATTCGGAGGGAGCCATTGAACTTCAATTATCTTGGGAGCCTTGCCTACTCTACCCTTGATGTTTAGATAACACAGAATCAACAGATCTGAGATTGAATTTCTCATACAACCATTTTCCGAATAATCTGCCTTGGAAAACCCATTGTTAATGTAATAACCAACATTTTTATAAATGCATGTTTTCCTTTTTGAAGAAATTCAAGTTTGAAATGCACATGTCATATAAGATGTATGTTATGATTTATTTGCACATTCTTGAATTCTTAAAAGTTTAAAATTCAATGATAAGTTATGTATGTATGATTTGAGCCTTTTTAGAAGAAAGGTGGTAGTAGATTTTTGAAAACCGATATCGGTCAAGGTTGGATCAACATGACCTAAAAAAAAAAAAAATGATTAAGGCAATAAGTAGAAAAGTTATGAGACCACTATCGGTAAATTAAGTATTAAGTAGATGAAAACCAAATAAGACCTTATGGGATGATATTTTGTCTTAAAAAGGATATTAAGGTATGGAATGAGGACAAATGTCACCATTTAAGGCCGGGTAGCTCTTAAGGGCCTAAATGTAAGAAATTTTACTTTTTGGGGTCAAAATGTAAAATTTAAGAAAAGTTTTGAGTTATGAATTTAATAGGTGTATTAAACTCTGAAATTCTAGATTTTACTAACTAGAATCCAATCAAGCTGAAGATCAATCATATTTGGTTGATTTAGTTAGAGATTAATGAATCATCTAGTTAGGGATAGATTGCATTACTCGGTTAAGATACATGGCTGCCTAGAAGCCGTCCACCTTATTAATTTGGAGATGAAAATTTCAGTTTTATGAACCATTATACAAGTAAAAGAAAATGTAGAATTCGTGAGAGTTGGACACCTCACACACTAGTTAGAGTTATAGGTATATAGCTATGCTTACTTAAACCTTAAATGGGCCCATTTGTGACAAGTCATGGCCGAATCTTTTGAGGAGCAGCCACCTCACAAGGAAAGCTGTAAAAACAAGGGTTCAAAGCTTGCATGTTGACTAGCAAATCCATGCACCAACCCCTACCTATAACCGGTCACTCAAGGGGTTGACATCCCATGAGTCTTAGCCCAAAAAGTTTAACTATAAAGCTTAGATTGTTTGCCCAAAAGCATGCATATATTATGCACCTCATAATCAGCCATACAAGGGTTGACACCTAGCATTAAAGAGCCTTGAGTATGTAAGCTTTAGTGTATAATAGCACCCACTTGGTCGGCTGCCATCTTAAGGGCTGCCACACACACACACCAACTAGTTAGGTTAGTAGGTGAAGTAGCCTTGCTTGTGTCTCAATTCAAGGGCTGCATGTTTCAACCCTTAGCCACCGAGTGCTCCTAGGAAGACACCTAGCCACCGAATGCTCTTAGAAGGACACCTCAAACCTTAACAATTATAAGCAAAATTTTAGAAAGAATACTTGTCAAGTGGTCAAGTCTAAGCCGGACACCTCATAGGGTTCATGCACAATCATTGATTCTAGGATGACAACTTGATGCAAATAGTTGCATCTATAAATAGGAAAGGGTTTCAACACTTGAGAGGCTCTTAGAAACCTAGATGTGCTGTTGATTCTCTCCCTTTACTCCTAAAAACCGAGCCTAGTGAGGAGAAGAACAAGAAAAGAAAAGTGAGCTTAGTGTTAGAGGGAAACCGGTGGTAGCATTCTAAGAGTGTGAAGAAGATTTTCAACCTTAGCTCTAATTACTCTTCTCGAAAGTTAAGGTAAGCTTTACTATTCTACAAGCTTTTGGTCAAGTGCTAGATTAAGCTTTAAAATATGAATGAGCTTAGGTTCACCTCTTAGTTTGCATGCACCAAAAGTTCGGTTAGTATGGATTTCGGTTGATATAGGTTTTGTGGTCTCTAGCTTTGAAAGTTATGTAAGTTTATGATTTTGAGTTAAGTAAAAGTTAGTAGGTTGTGAGAAAACCTATAATCTGATCCATGCATGTATGTATATGTTCAAGAAATATGTTTAATGGACGAATAGGAAAAAAGGGATAAGCTATGTTGCAACTAGTGTTGTGGAAATCTTAAGAAACCTAAGTTGGTCTAGCTTACCATTATCGTTTTGCATGAAAAATATTATGAATATGAAATGAACCTAGGATATTAAAAAGGATAGGAAAAACCCTGCAAGCTATGAATGAATCACGGTTTTAATTGTTTAATTTAGTGTACACACAAATTATGTAAGAGTTGTTTGAAGAAATTTGTCACTCTCGGTGTAAAATGAACGGTTTTTCTGGAAACATGATTTAATTTGAGGCTCTTAGAGGCCGAATTTGTAAAAAGTTAAAACTACGAAGTTTTTCAAAAGAGAAAATCCTAGGGGACAACGTGGACAGTTTTTAAAAATAAGGCTGCTAAAGCCTCTGTTTTCATCAAAACCCGAGAGCAAAATTTTAAGGTTTATAAATGTGGTCATGAATTTTCAAAGTAAGAAACAAGCAGGATAGAAACTGAATTAAGGTTTTGGCCAAAAATAAAAGTTGTAGTTTTACATGTGGTCTACAACTTTTGTGAAGAAAGTTTTGTGAAATTCTAAACAGATTTTTAAGTAAACAGATAATGCTCAAGACCGTGCAGGGTGTAGCCTAACCCTAAGCAGATTTTCAAGAAAAGAAAAGGGGACACTTTTACCTCACATACTCATGACCAAACTTATTGGTTAGGGTTAGTTTAAAGCTAGTTGATTAGTTGGAGTCAGTGTGATACTTATACTATAATTTTTATGAAACAGGGAGTTAACCTGTTGTGATTTTGTGGCGGAACCTATAATTAAAGGTTTAGCTAAAAAGGGTAAGTACAACTCCGCCTACAGTATGGATGAAAATGTTTTCAATACTTGTATGTTTTCAAGTTTCATGCATACATGTTGATGTTGCATATGATGTATGTTTATGTTAAAGCATCATGAAGCATGCTCGCTAAGATCAACTCACTTGGTGAGAATAAGACTAAGTTTTAAATGTAAAACTATTCTTTATAAGAAATTGTTTTCAATAAAGAAAATGTTTTCAAGTATGTTTATGAAGTAAGTTTTTCTCGTGTCGTATCGACCTGCGTTAAGTCAGGTTTGGTTCATGGTTTGAGTTGGACAGGGCTGGCCGCCCCAACCACTCCATGGCTGCGCGCCACGGTACGTACACTTATGTTTATGTAAGGGCCCTAAAAGTTAAGTTAAGATAAGAAAGCATAAAGAAAGCATAAATGATTCATGCATTATGATTTATAAAATGTTTTGTGGAATATATGTTGTACTTGCTGAGCAAAAGCTCACAACTTACGTTTATACTGTAGGTAAGCAACCTACCGGTAAATTTTGATGCAAGACGGTGGACACGGCAGAGCAAATTGTGAAATTTTGGGGATGGAGTCTATCAGCTGTTAATTGTATATTGTTAATATTAATTTTATTGGTATGTAAGTATTTATGTATGTACTAGACATCTAGATCAAAAGTGGAAACGAAGAATACTATATATGTAGATAAATAAATAAGTAAGCTACTAAGTAAGCCTTTTTCAGTTAGTTATAAAAAAAAATTTATTCTGCACTTTTGCTACTATGAGATAAGATAAGATTAATTGATATGTAAGTTTTTAAGTATGGTAACGGTTTACGATAGGTGGGGCGTTACAGTTAATGTAGGTCATCACATAGTGCAAGGAAGGTGATTTATCTTTGAAAATTGCATCGTTCATAACTTTCCATATCAACCAAATCGATGTCATAATTGAAGCCGCCCATAAAATAAAAATCTGATAACTGAATTTTTGCCTTAAGGCAGACTCCAACAAATTACTGATGTTAGAGGTCAAAACAACTTTCACAACAAAAACCTCATAAATGTAATCCCATATCTTTCTTGCGAACAAAAAATTAAGAAAAAGATGCTCAATGGTTTCTTCTGGCAACAGACAAAGTCTGCAACAAGATGCGAGAGAGAAACCACGCAATTTAAGGGCGTTTTCTGTGGCCAGTTTATTATGCAACATTTTCCAAACCGTAATAGATCTTTTAGGTTGAACACTACTTCTTCAAATTTTAGTTCCCCTATTGGTGATGGCGCCTTTCGAACAGAGAACAAAGGTGAAAACAAATTTATCGTCGTTCTTTTATTTTCAAATTTTTTTTCTCACTGATTTTTGCCGATTCGAAATCACTTTTCCTTCCACTTGGAGTCGGTAAATTGCGAGTCATCATCTTGCAGTTAAAAATAATTGTAAAAGGACCAACAACGACAACTACTAATGGCAAACAAATTATATAAATAACCAACAAATAACAGCCCTTAACATGTGCAAATAGTCAATCCTAAGCAAAGTTTTCTATTCTAAGTTCTTTTCTCTTCTTAGGTGTAAAAGGCGGCAGGTAATGTATTGTTTAAAAAAAAAGAATCATGTCAATGACAGTTTTAATGTCTTAACTTTAGGGGAATTTGGAACTTTTTTTTTTTTTTTTAATAAAAGACGAATGGTTAAAAAAGATCATTTTTCCATATATCCATGTGTTCTTGCTACAATTATTATAGAAATAATATTTATGTTGATGTCAAAAATCCTCAACACAACATCCGAGGGGATTGTTTGGTATGACCGGTCTTGCACAGTCACTCTACGACTGTCACCTGCAAAAGGGAAGCACCTCGAAGTGATGGGGACACCGGTGGGGTGTCTGTCACGGGCGCTCTAATACTTAAGTCAGTAATGGTACTGATAAGCAAGCAGAGAGACAGAGTTTTGACGAGGAATAAATGTCCATACCTGAATTAATGGGCTGATCCTCTATTTATAGCTCTTCCCCGCGGGCTCGGGCATTTGGGTGACCCGGCTGGGTTGAACGCCGAGTGCTCTTGGCAGAGAGACAAGTTGCAGATGCACAGTCACGTAGGTCTAATAGACTGATGCCGGATGTCCGCAGTCTAGTGTCAGGGGACATTAGAGTGGAATAGGATTGACACATGTGATCATCATATGGAAATGAGCAGGTGGCGGATATCGACGAAGAGCCAAGCACAGCGGCAAGTGACGTGTCAGGTGTTAGACGGCGGACTACAGGAGTCATGTTAGGACACCACTGTCAACTTGTGCAGAGTCGACGTGGAGCGTACAGTCGAGGGGCCTGCAGAATAGGCGGTGCTCACCACTCGCCTGGGATTTTCAATCCGGATCACTGGGGTATGAACCGGGCATTCGATATCCAGGGTACTCGACAGGTGGCATTAGCACGGAGACCACGTGACCGGCCACAATATTCCCGGGAAACAAAGCACTGGGCGTCTAATCTGGTCTGGTCAGAATCAACCGTGTTTCATGATTGAAGTTCTATCTTTATGTTCTCGCGCAGGGCGGTATTCCATCATCGCTTTAAATTACACCATCAACAATTAACATAAATAAAAGGTTCATATTACAAAATTAAAAAACCACCCAAACATATCAACTTTTGCACTTCATGGTCCATTTCTTTTTCCCTTGACGTCAAGGTTACATAAGAACAAAAAAACCTTTGAAATCGCTAACAAACCAATAACAAAATCATCAAGCTAAAGCTGCAAAGAGATTCCCAAATAAATAAATAAATAAAAATTAAAAAAGGCCAAAGAGGGTCCCCATTCGGTTACAAGTAACAAACTAAAAAGGCAAGCTCATGAGATAAGCAAGCTCTGCCTATAAAAGTTTCCACATAATCCATGTGATGACAATATAGATACCCTAACTCTTTCTTCATATTAAAAACAAACACCATAGAGTTTTCCACCATCACAAGCTTGTGGGAAACATGGCAGAGAAGGGTCGGAGATCCGTGAAGCTCATCGAATATGTGAGGAAGATTAAGAAACTCTTTAGAAAATCTATAGGGAAAAATTGTGAAAATGGGGAGAAATTAGCTTCTCCCCCCTCTGTCATTTGCTGTGATGAGCTCTTCTTTGAATCAGAAAAGAATGGTAAGTTTGCAAAAAAGATAAGCGATGATTCATTTACGGCGGCTTATATAATAGCCCAGAAGCATTTTACTCTCAGGCCAAACATCTACATTTGAGGGAGAGATCAAGTTCTCATGAATGCTTTTGTTGTATGATTTGTGTTTCTTGAACATATTCAATTGAAAAAGAAAGCTTTACTTTTATCTTCTTCTTCTTCTTCTTCTTCCTCTTCTTCTTTTTGTGTGTGTGTGTGTGTGTGTGGGTGGGTTGAAGCTTTACTTTTTATCTTACAAGATATGTTATTCTACAATTGCCACAGCAGATTCCTAGAACTCAAAGCTAGTGATTTTGTTAAATCTAGAAAAAGTTCCGATTTTAATCGACATTCAATTAGCCTTAATAACATGTTTTGCCGATATCAGAATGGGAATCACTTCAACACATGAAAATTTGAGACAGAAGTGATTTCTGATAAACTTATTATTGCTTTGTTATCTGTCTTGCATTCTAGACATGAGTCTATATTTGTTGTCCTATTTTTTTCAAAGACAAGCTTACTACTTAATAGCTTCAAATACATAACAGATTTTTTTTTTTTTTTTCGGTTAAGGAATAAGGCTAACGATATCTAATTTTTAACACACACAAAAAGCTTTACACCCCTCTTTTTTTTTTTTTTAAATGATTCTTATTTAGGCAAAGAATACCAACTAGAAGCTTTGGCTTGTTCAACATTGAGACGCTCATAGAGACACTCAAGCGTTCTGACAGTTTCCTTGCAACCCAAGAAAACCCTCTCAGCCTTATAAGTTTCTTCCCTAGCCCGTTTCAGCTGAATCTCATATCCTCTCCTCTGCGCCTGAATCACTGACAACCTCGTCGATGGCCAGCACACCTCCGCCATCTTCTCCAGCACCGGCAGCCTCAATTTCCAGTCACGGGATATAACAGAACAGAGACTATACTTACTCTCTGCGTAATGAAATTGCTTTTAATGGAGGCATGGTGTTATATTTCATGGAATCCAAGTACGATTCCTCTAATCCCCGAGTAGGGCCTACTGCTCCTAACCAAGCTAGATGGCTATTGTGAGCTTGGTCGTCAACAAGAATGTTTAATAACAACTCTAATGATGGACCCTATCACACGATGACAAGTGTGTCACTGTCACCTCAACCCCACCAAATATGTTAATGACGAGAGACACAGAGACATCGTTTCAACTTTCAAGCATGCTAAATCGGGTATTGTATTAACTTTAACAAGCTTTCACATTTAAAGTCATCAAAAGAACCAACAAACACTCAAAATTTAGGCCGCATAATCACTATATTCCTTTACAGCTAGTTATTCAATTTTTCTAATTGCAACGTCTGAATTAAACAATATCACTATATAAATTCATAACTTTTGCGGCTATAAATTAAACTGCACACTTGAAAAAATAAAAAATACAAAATACAAAATACAAAATAAAATGACACTGATGGAGCAATGGATAACCTGAAAGGATTCCACTTAAAAGTTTTTTGCCACAATTACATGCTCACAAGGACCAATAAGCCATTCACACTATAAGGAAATTATTTGTGGTTGAAATTAAAAAGCTAATGCTAAACAATCCCAACTAAACTAAATATCTAAATCAGTACGTTATTATGCTAAATTCTTAGTGGAGTTTAAAGAAGTCCATAATAGGGGAGTACACAACTTTGTTGGCGTCGACACCCAAGACAAAATCTCCATGGGCATATTCCTTCACAAACTGAACCACCAACTTATCTCCAGCATGATTCTTAAGCTTGTCAAGTAAAATCTGAACGTCGGCAACATCGGCTAGAAAATCCTTAGCTCCGTAGCTGATGAAGAGAGGAACCTCAGTCGGAATGCTACTGAGGTTGTATGATGGAGGAGTCGGCGTCCCGTAATGCTTCATGTTGTCAATTACATTTCCGTAATTAAACTTTGCCATTGTGCCGTCTCTGATCACTGTCCAAAAAAAAAAAAGAAAAAAAAAAAACCCGATAAGCAAACTTCTTCGAATTTTATAGAAGTTGAAAAACTTGATATTTCGACAGTGATCGAAGAACATACTCTGAGCTAAATGAATTAAGTTCTTCGTCGCAGTTGACTGAGGTTCGTGGTCAAGAAAAGGGCCAACCTCGGATTTGTCAATACAGCAATTTGGACCTATTAATTAAGTTGCAAAAAACAATTTAATCAGTGTTTGATAGAAAGTGATAATAATAGCTTCAATGCAAATTCCTAAAGCAAACATTTCGAACATTGAAAATGTTTACCTGTTAAAGAAAACCACTAAGTTAAGGCAGTCAATGCCAGGTTTATTGCAGACATTTTCAAGAAGTTTGGCAAGTTGTTGCCTGTTAAGAAGTTAAGTTGGTAAAATTCTTGAAATGGTTCAAAAAGTAAGTGTATATATATATATAAAGATTTCCATCTAGTAGGTGTCTCACCCCTTTGGAATAAACTCGCGGACACCCAACCAGTAAATTTCCTGTCAACGAACAAAAAAGAAAATCACATGAACTAATCTAAAATCCATAGTTAAAGAACAAACAGATAAGTTAGAGCTTGTGTTACTTCAGCTAAAAAAAGATCAGCAGTAGCTCTTGTGAGCAAAGAAGGAATGCGACTCAAAAAAGCAACCGGGGCAAGCAAAGCGGCAGATCTTAGCATGTCCAAGAGCTTGCCTTGTGAAAGGGCAGAAAAAGCAATCAAAGTTCCCTGTAAAATCAATGATATCCAAAGTATTAGTATCCTTTGTTTCATCAATTAAAAATGTCTTCATCCGATAATCTGACGTGACAACAAAAACAGAAACATAAACAAAAGAAGAAGAAAGAGATATTCACACCAAGGAATGTCCGACATAGTGTAGTTTCTGCCCTGTCTGGTTGTTGACATATTGAAATAAAGCGGGAAGGTCATGAGCAGCAATTTCATCCCATGACCAATTCCAATAATCCTACATTACACATTTAAACAAGTTATCCATAATATCATAATCATATCAGAATAAAGTAGCGTTAAAATATGATGTCATCACAAGCGCTACTGATAGGGTACGTAGGGTAAAATTAAGTAGGGCAAAATAAAAGGCGGCAAACCGATCATTAGGACTAAGTGACTTGTGTCCACGACTAGAAATAGTCCCTCGAGTATTGGAAAGCCAAACATCATAGCCATTATCAGCCAAGATGAACGCCAAAGATTCTTCAGGAGACAATAGCACCCATGTTGCAGCATCCTAAAAATTTTTCACACAAAAAAACTAGACCCCTTAGTACAACATTCATTTACCATACATACACGCATATAAATATAAAATAAATATATGGAGCAGAGGAATGTTATTTACCACAAAGAGCCCGTGTTGTAACAAAACAGGTGGTTTGTCTGCCTTTTCACCAGAGAGCCCGGTTGGAATCCTCTGCAGACCAAGAATGTAGCCATCCTCCGATGTCACCTTAACACATTGAAAAGTATGTCACTAAAAAGAATAAGAAAGATCAATTTGTAAGGACATGATACAAAGGCACATATCATAACATGTTAATATTTATCGCTGATGTTAAGCACCACATGACGTGACGAATGCTTAAATCGATCGTCTCATTTTCAGTGAAAATAAAAGTTACGTATATATATACATATATAGATATATAGCTACTTAACTGTGTGTTTTTCGCAAGGATAGCCTAGTCGCTCGATCAATGATCTGCAGATAATATCACCGGAGCCTGGGGCTGACAACGCGCTATATTGAACCTCATTGAGTGAATAAAATCTCGCCCCTCTAGCCAGAGCTGATAATATACAACTAAGAGCCAAGAAAAAAGGGACGAAAGTTGACGTGTTAGCCATTGAAAAGTACTAATATTCTGGCTAATTCATGTATGTTTGTGGTATTTATAGGAAGAACTAACGAAAGACCAAAGGGAATAAAGTATTGGTTATTATTTAGTATTAATCTTTATTGCCTTCCGTTCAAAATGGTTTATTAGTCGTTATAACCAAAAAAAAAAAAAAAAATCATTCCTGGTACGTACGTTGTGTAGTGCCGAGATTAGTGTCAATGGTAATATTTATATATATATATATATATTATATTTATATTTATACATAGAAATATATACTTATATATATAGAGGAGCTTCTTTGAGAATGACTGATATGAACTCCCATAATGGATGAAAGAGAAGTCAAATATATTGACTACAGTTAGTAATGATAAGAATATAAATAGCTCAAATAAATAGGGAGGTTTTCTTTTTTTGAATTAAAATAGGGAGGTTTCTTTTTATTCTTTCTACTTTTAGCTAACAAAGAAAATAAATTTCGAGGTTTACTCCAACAATTTAGCAGTCTACTAACTAAATACCAGTAAGTCTGGTTCAACGAATCCGTTTATGACCAAGAATCAATTAAAAGCGTATTTAAGCATATTATAAACAAATGGCTCCGCATGAGATGGATCAGTTTATTATTTTTTTTTGGTTTTGTTTTTGGGATTAAACTATAAAATAAAATACAATAAAAATAAAAACATGAGTCACAAATTTCAACTTCTATTGAGCACCAAGAAAGGAGTATTGAATGTTTGGTTTTCTATTTTAATGAAGCATTTTGGCATTGAGTTAAAATCAAATCGTTTCCGTATTTTTTTTTAATTTCTTTTTAATAGTGGAAACTCATTTCCATCTTGTTTTGAAACATATTTGGAAATGTTTCCGCACGTTTTTCAATATGCCAAAAATGAAAAGAGTCTTCAAATAGCGTTTGGTTAACAAATGCTTTAGAATTGGTGCCTTCATACTTTTTATGTTTTTTCAATGGATAAGTGATGAAACAAGTACATATATATATATATATATACACACACACACACACATATACATTGAGAAAAGGAACAAGTATAATTTGAACTCAACTGACACGACTTTTCTTCTACCAAGGAAAATAAAAAGGCCTTAAAACACTGTTGAAAGTTCAAAAAGAGCTTTCCCGATCATCATGAACACATAACGGTATTTAACACCAGGTGGTATCTCGTAATATTTCTCCCTAAGGCAATGCTTTTTAATATCATAAAACAGTGCCTATATGGGAATATTTGATTTTAGTCCTAACATTATGAGTTTCAATATCTATACTTCGATCCACTATGAAAACAACGAGGAGAGAATTCACATGCATTTTCACAAGTGCTAATCTCAATGAAGCCTAAAGAAAGCCATGAGAGGATCATAAACAGCTTGCTTGGCATTTTCAGCCATTACATAGTCTGCGTGAGCATAATCTTCTCTGTACTGAACCACCAGCTTATCTCCGTCGTGATCTTTGAGGCTATCCAGCAACAGGTGCACGTCTTTGGTATCGGAGAGAGCATCTTGCCCTCCATAGCTGACAAAAAGAGGAAGGTCATTCGGAATGGTTGTCAGGTTGTAGGATGGAGGATAAGGCTTCCCATAGTGTCTTATGTTCTCATTTTCATCTCCATAGTTGTACATCGTGCTCGTTCCATCTCTTATCACTGTTAAAAAACCTTCTTCCATTAGTAACTGAAGACCCTTTATCGGTTTATCTTGATGTGGCTTATTTTTCTGTTTCTGACATTTGTGACATTGGTTGTTTTTGTGCAAAAGTTGTTTACTACTCATGGTTCGAATACTCATGAAATGCTTACTTTGAGCCAGATGGATCATGTTCTTTGTTGATGTTGACTGAGGCTCGTGATCTAGAAACACATCCACTATTGAAGAATTCAGCAGCAATTCTCTCCTATAGTCATAAACAAAATTCCAAGGTCAAACAACGAGCCACCTAGAGCTAAAAGGAAAATCAGGAAAATGCATACTACCTGTGAAAGCGGTTAACAAGTTGGTGCAGTCAACCCCAGGTTTCTCGCACATATCCTTGATAAGTTTCATTACAGCCTCCCTATTCCAATTTCCGAATACACGAGAGGAAATCGTGAGCAAATTCGTTAGGTCAAGAAATTTCACCGGTAATCACTTTTAAATGAGATTTTATCAACTATATAGAGATGAAGCTTATGCAAAAGCAGTAAAAGTAATATAGCTACACCATGTTGGAAATATAAGGAGCCATAGTTTCTTACCCTCTCGGAACAAATTCGTGAATACCTAACCAGTATAATGTCTGTTTCAAGAAGATAGCAAGGGCGATCAAGAAGTTATTCTAACTGAAAACCGAAACAGGTGGAAAACGAGTTGGTGCTTACCTCTGCAATGAAGTTCTCAGCAGCATTTCTCGCAAGTGGTGAGGTCATCTGACTGACATGAGCAATTGGGCTAAGTAAGGCAGCTGATCTCAACATTTTCAATAGTTGCTCTTTCGAAAGACCAGCCAGCGCAACCAAAGTTCCCTACAAAAAGAATTCCGAGTTCCAGCATATCCATTTTGCAGAATTACTATTTCAATCCCGAAACACAAACAGAAAATTAATGATGATGCGATTTACCAGTGAATGCCCGACATAATGCAGTTTTTGTCCTGTTTGATCATGCACATACTGGAGTGTAGCTGGAAGATCATAAGCCACCAATTCATCCCATGACCAATTCCAATAAGCCTAAATAACCGAGCAAGGGAATAAAAAACATTTCTCAACATGGAGAAACAAAGGGCTATCAAGGATACCGACATGTAGAGATGGAAACTTAACTGCATCAGTTGTAGTAAGTGATACATGGCTCCGACTATATTTGGTTCCACGGGTGTTGGCTATCCACACATCGAATCCATTATCTGCCAACAGCATTGCCAAAGACTTGTGTGGTGGAAGTAGCAGCCATGTTATTCCATCCTGTGCACGAATTCCAGAAACTCTCACACTCACAACATAACAATTTTATCAAACCAAGATGGATTATTTTCGCTAACGGCCCCTAATCCATGATGAAAATCTCCTTATACTCCTCAAACTTCAAAATCACCATTCAGGTCTCTGCACTTAATTAGATGTGTCTGGTTTGTCCTAACGCAAACTTCCATAAAAAAGTTTTAACATAAAGGATCAAATGGCTCCTCCTTGGGAACTAAAATGAGAGTTCCATCAAAACCTAAATACCTAAGATAAGATAGATTTTATGGATGTTAGCATGAGAATTAAGAAGACATAACTAATTTCCAGTCCAAAAATAAAAAACTAGACATAACTAATAGAGTTTAGGACTAAAATAAATCTTAATTAAATTTTGACCTTCCTAGTGAAATTAATTCAATTACTAACCATCAGGACACCATGTTGCAGAAGAACCGGTTGCTTGTTTCCTGTTTTCTCCTTTGGTAGCCCCACTGGAATTCTCTGAATGCTGAGAATGTACCCATCTCGAGTTATTACCTGAAATCCCGGAAATATGTCAAGGTAATAAATTCCACATAATCAACTTTTGTTCAGTAATTTCAATTATAACCGAAGAGGCAACAAGTAGAGCCTGAAAACCTTGTGTTCTTCACAAACATAGCCTTGGTTCTCCACCATGGAAGAACAAATGCCCTCAATTTCATATAATTCCAATGCCGGAGTTCTTTGCCGGCCATCGACTGAAGGTAGCCTTGCTCTGGTTCCAGCTGCTGACACAAAAATCAGAAAAACTAGAATGATTGAGGTTAAAGTTGTGGCCATCAAAAAAAAAAAAAAATTTTGTTTGAAGGACTTTTTATTAGTATTGTTGTCCTGGTACACTCACTTTGAAGGTTCTGTCATACCTGTTAGTAATATAATTGCAATAAAAACCAGATAAAAACAAAAGGGCTTCACATGTTGAACTGATAACACACCAATTACGTCAACAGATTGCATAAGTGGTTTGAACCAAGGCATCTTTGTGGGACCCATCTTGTCCCTGATGAAAACCCAGTAAATGCATACAATGAAACCTTTAGATTTTGTTGCCACGGGTCCTTATTCTAACAATAAATTCCTTCGTCTACTTCACATCGTATGGAGTGTCAATGCCAATTGAGCAAAAGTTGTATTAAAGAACATGTTCATTACAGATAATCTACTTTGACTTGTTCTTTTTTGTTTCCTTCTGGTCTCCCAGTCATCTTCAAGCACATTGGTAAATCCCATGATTTTTATTTTTATTTTCATTTTTATTTTTATTTTTATTTTTTTGTGGCTAACAACGTTTTTGCACATCACGGCCATACGCTCAAACTAAAATATCTCTATCCCAAGTCTTTAACTAGAAGAAATATAGTAGGAAGATTTTCCAACCTGAGGAGAAATAAAGAGAAACCAAGAAGCAAAAACAAATTGAATGCCATATACTAAGCAGAATTTACCTCCATATACAATTAAAAGTTCATTATGCATATCTTTGAGTTAACCCAATATGATAATAAGCACAAAACTGAGGATTTCTGTTCCTCCCAAAAAACCAAATTACAAAAAAGTTATCTTAAATGATATACAAATCATATTATTTTCCATCACCAGGAGAACTGATGCAATTTCCTTTCGTAATATATGTTTTCCTCACTAACAAGACGGAGGGGTTCCCCCGGATGCAGAACTACATGTGGTAGGAGCAGCTTTCGTCTTTTCAGATACTTTGATTGTAGTCTCTGCTGCTTTAAATCTGGTTAATGGTCTTTTAAGGAACGGCAGCTGGAGCTGCAACGCTCTAGGATTTACCCGGCCAAGCAACTGCCACCTTTTAGGTTTTAATTGCCCTAGCATTTTCATCTGCTCCCTTTTGAATTGCCTATTTGCATACCACCTTCCACCTCGCCAACCCAGGCCATACCTGCACATTGGTAAACGGCAAGACAAGCGTTAGTTGAATGCATAATGAAGTTGATTTTGGTTACATGGTGTTTGTAACGTATTTAGAAGAACATACCAAGTGTCCTCTTACAGACTCATCAACCATCGTACAAGCGACCACAAAATTTGTTTAATATTGCGTAAAGCAACAATAAAATGGTAACCATTCACAAGTTGAACTTGATCGTTAAAAATGTGAAGCAATGAAGTTTGCAAAAGAAATTAAGATTTAAGAACCAAACCCAATAATTAAAGTGGTTCCAGCAGTGGCAACACAAGCAGGAGTGCTTAAACTTCCGGAATCAACAATCTTTCTTATCTCTGAATGTTCACCAAGATGACTGTTTCTCATCTGTCATAAAACGAAACAGCACAGATTGATCTAACAAAACTTTTATTAAAACAAATAATTTTTTTTTTTTTTAAATGAAGAGAGCAGGAAAAGCTAATTTACTAAGCAACAAAAACAAACCAAAGAATTGTCAATATCAAGTCATGACAATCATAGCAGACGTCCGAAATACAAATAAAATAAACGAATCAAAGTTAAAAAGAAGGATCACATCTTACTTAAAACAGATCAAAATAAAGAAAACTGATAAATATGAAGAACAAATAACACTATAACATAGAGGATATCTACTTAAGAATAAGCTAATAGAACTTTCTCTAAGCAGCAAAAAATGGCAAAGAAAAGTCCTTTTTTCACTTTTTTTTTTTTTTTTTTTTTTTTTGGAAGCAGGGAACATTTAAATTTAACCTTAAAGATTTGGCATTCCATTAACAATCACAATGCCTTTTTTTTATAATTACAAGGTACACAATAATTCCAACAATAGGACAGAAGTAATAATGAAAAGGGGTCCAATAGTTCTGCTCACAGCTTTCTCGATTGATTCAAGCCTCTGATCAACTCTTGTTTCATGTACGTGTCGCAAAGAATAGCCTGTACCCATCAAAACCACTCAATCTATATTTATATATATATATATACACACACACACATATATATTTATTTATTTGGCACAATTCTAACTAAACATTTTATTAAGTGGATACCCACAAAACCAGAATGAAAACTGTAAGAAGAATCAACGAAAGTAGAGAATCAAAAGAACTCACCAAACCAAGCTGTAGCAACCGATGCCACGGAAGTTCCAATCGTGAAGACTACCCTATGCCTTTCAAATATGTCCTATCTCATCAACATCATACCACAAACATTAAGCAAATATATATATATATATATATATATAACTGCCAACAAAAAATAATTACCAAAATCAAACAAGCCGAATTGAAAACACCCCAAATCCCAATTGATTTTGTCGCCGCTATAAACAAATTACCGAGGAGAGAGAAAATACCTTGGTAGAGAAAAAGGTGTCCTGAATAGCAGCCCATGAATTGAGAGCTTTCTTCCGCAAGTGGGCAGCTGCTAAAGTGCCAGAAAGGGATGTTCTTGAAGCTCTAAGTCGTTGCATCGTGAATTCCGGTG
Source organism: Ficus microcarpa (assembly GCA_025413485.1). NCBI lineage: Eukaryota > Viridiplantae > Streptophyta > Magnoliopsida > Rosales > Moraceae > Ficus > Ficus microcarpa. Next base: position 17,484,448 of record CM046379.1, on the reverse strand, counting down.
AACACCCACTTCAGTTCATCATCGGAATTCTTATTAGCAGATTCCTAGGAAAGCTTGGAACCAAGCGCGAAGTTTCTTTCTGCGAGGGAAACACACACAGTCCCAATAGTCACCCTTAACTAAGCACTGAAGGTAAAGGCCGGCCCGGCCCGGCCCGGCAGGCCTCGTGACCTTGTCCCAAACTTCGAGGCCCGAGTCTCCCAAGCCCATCAACGGAGCTATTGCAACGGTCTATTTTTAAAGGTTTTTTTTTTTTTTTTTCAGCTATATATAACCCCAAACCATTTCTACTTGACATTACTCTTTGTTCTCCACCAATTCTCTCGATTTTATTTTCTCCAATTCCCTCACATTCTTCTATAAAAAAAAATTAAAAAAAATTCTCAAATTCTCTCTGAAAATCTCTCAAAAGATTTTCCAATTATTTTTTGTGGAAAAGCCAAAACATGGGGAATTCTCTCTCTCAAATCTTAAAATCAAGGTACGATCAGAATTGTATATTGTGTATTTTTATCACCATGCTTATTCAGTTTCTATTAAATAATTTATATATGAAAACTTATAATAAATAACTTTTACAAAAATAATTAAGATAAATAGTAAGGACATAAAAATTTTGAAGTAAATAGTAAATTTTTTTTTTTTTTGCTAGTTAAGTAAATAGTAAATTTATTAGGTAATTAAATTTTTTAGATAGATAACATATTTACCTGATAAACTTGTTATTTATTGTTATTTAATCAAGTATTTTTAAAAATTGATATTTGCTTCTTTCTCCTAGTTTGTTAATACTTAAAATCAGCTACACCTTTTTTTTTTTTTTTTTTTTGAATTGATGCTAACAATTATGAGCTGATGATCGCAAAATAGGAAAAAAAGAGAGAGGTTTCCAGCATGGAAGAGGGTGACCGAGTAAGTAGTTCGGAAAGCACTAAAAAACGTACGAAGGCCACCACTTCATGTGCTTGAGATTACTTTGACGTCGAATGGAGAAGTAACGCGAATGGTAAATCAACAAAATATGCGAAATGTAAGTCTCTGTTTAATATTACATCTTGAATTCAAATTTTTCATCTCAGTTTTTATTTTTTGCTGAAAAGTTAATAAAAATTATAACTAATTTTTAAAGAATTAAACAACGAAAACTTAAAAATTTCAACTCAAACCATTTCACCAAACGGAGTCTAAGTTTTGAAAAAAAAATAAGTTTTTTAAGTGCTTCAAGAGGAACTCGACGCTTGATAAGCCATGGCGAAAAATGCTTTGCAAAACATCGAGGGGGAAGGAGCATATACACAAACGCAACTTACATTCAATGTGGATGGTTCGGTAGGTACGTGGTCTTAAGATCCTATTGTGGCTAGAGAATCTTTAGTTCGATTAATTTCTTCTATGGATTTTTACCAATTAATTTTGGTGAGAGCTATTTTTATGAAGAACATATTATAAGAGCATATTATCATAAAATGCGCACTAGAACAACTACTAGTGCTGATTGGATTGCATATTATCATAAAATGCGCACTGCATTGAAATCTGAATTATGCGCATTAAGTTCTTCCATTGCAATGACATTTGATATTTGGGGTGATAGAGCAAAACAAGATTTTTTTTTTTTTTAAGTGTAGGTTCACATTATTTAGATTCTCAAGGAAAAATGCCAAAAAAGAATTATTGCTTTTAAACTTATTGATCATGAACAAAATGCTGATAACATTTTTGAGTGCATTATGAGTGTTGTAGACGATTTTGGCATTAACAATCGCATTATTTTCATCACACCAACGTTGTACGTGTGATATCATCAACCTCATTGTGAAATCAAGCATGAAGGTGGTAAGTCAATCAATGAATAGCATTCGAGATACGATTTCTTCGATTAATCATTCAAACACTTACATAGCTGAATTCAAGAGGTATCGTAAAATAGAACGTATGAAGCCTTGAAAGTTTGGACTTGATATGCCCGTAAGATGGAATTCAACCTATATGATGTTGAAGAATGTGGTAGGGTATAAAAATATTATTAGTTTTTTTTACAAGACAAAGACAGGTTCTATACTATTGCAAGATAGTGAATGGATAATTGTGAAAAGATTTGTGAATTATTTGGAAGTTTTCTATGACTCAGTTGTTTCTTTATCTGGTGTTTATTATCCTACTTCTTTATTGGCTTTACATCAAATATTTAAAATTACTAGCATGTTTCACTTGCATAGAGAGGATGAATTACTTAAACTCATAGCTGAAGCAATGGACAGGAAATTCAAGAAATATTGGTCTGAAATTCCTTTTTTGTGTTTGTGTCTAGATCTTTCTCCACAAGTTACCAACGTACGTGAAAAGTTATTTTGAAGTATATGCCGTCTATTGAGTGCAGGTTGAACAACTTGAGAAATCAACAAACACAAGAAGCCCAAAATCGTCCAGAGAAGAAGTTTTGGTATAGTTGGAATCGTATTTCCTCTTTTGCTAGTAGCTCATCAAGTTCAAGTTTCATGCCTCCGCCATCAACACCGACGACGAATACGCGGTTCAAGTTCAAGGACTTTGTCGACTGAAGAGATGGCTGAAGTGCTAACGTATCTTCGAGATTGGGAACATGCGGCTAAGCGAATGCAGCATACTACACATAACCAAGAATTGACACACCAATTTTAGAACTTATTTCTCAACGATGACTCTTAGTAGTTTGGGCGGCTACCACTTTTTATTTTTGAAAACATTGCGTCTTGCACTTAAATATGTAATGATTGGACTATACTCATTTTTCCTTGCCAATGTTTTATCCCAATGGATTTTTCTTAGTAAGGTTTTTAATGAGACAATTATGATTAATAAACTTATTTTTGAATCCCAAATTCCTTAACCTGTTTTCCTTAGTTTATCTATCTTATCAATTTGTTGTTTTTGAATTCAATTCCTGATTTTTACAAATGACCAACTAAGTTAACCACTCAGTACAAAAATACAAAAATTCATTAAATTTCCCTTTTAAAAAAGTTTCTTCTTTCAATTTTGGACCCTATAAAGACTATTAAAAATCATACCATGCGTTTACAGTGTTGCAAATTTATATATCTTTAGATTTGAATTTTATGTTAATTTTTTCCCTTTTCTTCGTCTAGTATGAAATTCGACTATAAAAATGAGCTAAATATCCTTTTTTTTTTTTTTCAAGGATTTTTCAAGGAACAAAAATTTAAAAAAAAAAAAAAACTGAGAGGATTAAAAGTTAAAAGTAAAAAACTAAAAAAGGGACTTGAAAAAAGAAATGAAAAGAGCCAAATCCTTCCTCAACTCCGTTTCCCTACCCGGCTATTCCCAATTTATTTTTCATGATTGATGACTTTATTTAATGTGTCATAATTTGTATTCATGTTAAGCGAATGTGAAGGAAGATAGATATTTTTTTAGGGTTAATTTCATTAATAGCACTCCTGGAAAAAATTATATTAAATACATCATCATTTTTTTTTCCCTTCAGTTCTAGCACTATCACGTCAGTTTTGTGGAACCCAGCAGCATTAAATGTATGTAAATTTCCAAGTTTACCCTCATCTCCTTCATATGCCCCTAAAAAATTTTCAAACCAGTATCTACAGTGTTTTAGAGGGAGAAACTAAAGTCTAGAGAGAGAAAGAGTTGCAACCGCTCGGAAACCGTCCGAAACCATCACGAAAGCTCTCTATAAATCGCTTGGAAGTCCGTGAACGTCGAAAAATCTTCAAAAACTACCCATGTTGAAAGCCACGAAATTGATTGAGAAAAACATTACTCCTAAATGTTTGCTTAAAATACATAAAGTTAGTATTTTTATTTAATTTTGTAACATAAAATTAGTGTTTTGGTTTATATAAATATTTGCTTAAAATTAGTGTTTTGTAACCGGGTGGTCATAACCATTATGGCCGCTACTCTATATAGTGAACTAGAGTAACGGTCATAACAGTTATGACTGCTACTCTATATAGTGAACTAGAGTAGCGGTCATAACCGTTATGACCGGGTGGTCATAACCGTTATGACGGTTATGACCGCTACTCTATATAGTAAACTAGAGAAGCGGTCATAACCGTTATGACTAGGTGGTCAAAACCGTTATAACCATCCGGTCATAACGGTTATGACCGCTTCTCTAATTCACTATATAAAATAGCAGTCATAACGGTTATGACCAGGTGGTCATAACGGTTATGACCGATCATAACGGTTATGACCAAGTAACCGTTATGACCATCTGGTCATAACCGTTATGACCGTTTCTCTAGTTCACTATATAGAGTAGCAGTCAAAACGGTTATGACTGCTTTTCTAGTTCACTATATAGAGTAGCAGTCATAACGATAATGACCACCCGGTCATAACGGTTATGACCGCTTCTCTAATTCACTATATAGAGTAGCGGTCATAACGGTTATGACCGTTATGACCGGTCATAACCGTTATGACCGCTTCTCTAGTTCACTATATAGAGTAGCGGTCATAACGGTTATGACCATCCGGTAATAACAGTTATGACCATCCAAATATTTATATAAACCAAAACACTAATTTTATGTTACAAAATCAGATAAAAATGCTAATTTTATGTATTTTAAGCAAACATTCGGGAGTAATGTTTTTCTAAATCAATTTCGTGACTTTCAACATGGGTAGTTTTTGAAGATTTTCAGACGTTCACAGACTTCCAAGCAGTTTATAGAGGACTTTCGTGGTGGTTTCGGACGGTTTCCGAGCGGTTCCAGCCGGCTGCAACTCTTTCTCTCTCTAGATTTCAGTTTCTCTCTCTAAAACACTCTAGATGTTGGTTTGAAAATTTTTTAGGGGCATATGAAGGAGATGGGGGTAAACTTGGAAATTTACATATATTTAATGCTGCTGGGTCCCACAAAACTGACATGGCAGTGTTAGAACTGAAGGGAAAAAAAAGTGATGATGTATTTAATATAATTTTTCCCTGAAGTGCTATTAATGAAATTAACCCTATTTTTTTTAAAGAGAAATCTGAAATATTTTATTCAATCAAACAAAACTTTTTATATCAACACAAAAGACTAATTCTCTATTGAAGAAATCCATTCCATGTTGAAGCACCCAAGTATATGATCCCTTGAATGTATTTCCATATTAGGTTAATAAGTAGGAATTATGAAAAGGGAGATTTCATTAAACTTACTAAGTAGATTAAAAAAAAAAATCCAAATATAAGAAACTCCATATTACATGAGACAAAACCCTTTAACAAAAATAGATCTACCAATAAAATCTGATAACACTCAAATAGAAAGACATATATTTAAGGCCTGATAACGGGAATATACCTCGGCAGATTAAAATCGAATAAATTTAAGGTTTTTTTGACAAAACCCCTACAATCAACAAATTTTTCCGATCAATCGAGGGCCAAGACTCAGTAATACTAGGGTCATTATTAACTCTGCATAGAAGTAACTCTAATGAAACCAAAACACCGTCAAGACTTAAATCTGACGAATAAACAACCAACTCAAAAGGTAGAGAAACCACCTCTACTATTATAAATAACAAAAAGAAATAAAACACCCCAAAGAAAAGACGACAAAGATATTGTCATTATTACATACAAATTTAGACATCAAAAAACACAAAAAAATTAATCACACAGAAAAAGTTCTTGCCGATAAAACGAAGCACATCATCGGTAGAAAAATTAATCATATGGAAAGAGTTCTTGCTAATAAAACAGATCACATCGTTGGGAGAAATTAAGTTGCTGAAGCCAAGCTGTTGTAGAACCTCCTGACACATGACAACCATACACCCCCACCAATTATCTAATTCCTACCTTGCTCCTTCTCACAATGCCCATCCTCCTACTATAAGCTCACCTCTGTCAAGACCCTTACCATATGATTCGCACCTTCATTCTAGAGCCGGGAAACCAAAAACAGATCAAAGGCCACCCTCGGAATCCAGTCCCAAGAGAGAAAAACAATTGAGAAACCTAACCTTCACGCGTTAGAGAGAGAAAGGGAAAAGAGAGAGAGAGAAAAGAGCAGGAAACTTTCTTATTTCTACCTTTGAAAGTGTAGTAGCCTCTTTGGATAAGAGTTGGGATTTTTAATTAATGGAACTTGGTAACTTCTTTAAATAGAGATATTTCTAACTTGACAATTGAAGTCGTCAAAAATCGTAAATCAAGTTATTCACAAAGAGAGAGAGAAGAAAAGTATCCATTAGAAATCTACGAGGCTTAGGGACAAAAAATCCCTAGTTATACACGTGTGCGCGCACACATATATATATATATATATATATATAAACAAAGACAATGCTTGATTTTCTTTTGAAGTGATTATTTATCTTTGAAAATGGAATTGCTAACGATCTAATTCTCTTCTTATTGTTTACTCATATAGGATAGATGAGTTTGAGTTGGAAATTTTAAGTTTCAATAGTAATTTTTGTTGACTTTTCAGAAAAGAACAAAAAAAATTTCAGAAAAAATAAAAATTTTTTTCAGAAAAATACAAAAACTGATATGAAAATTTTGAATTTGAACTTAAATCCCAAACAAAGCCTAAAACCACAACAACTTAATTATCAAAAGGTTCACGCGCATGAATTACATAATTACAAACTAGAACACTAAATTAGTTAAGAGGTTTAGTAAACATAGGCCCACGAAGATTTAACACTAATTTTGTAAGTAACACGATTTTATTAGAAAACACATTAATGAGTTCAAGTATTTAAAAAAAAAAAACACACACACACACACACACACACAAAATCACAAATTAGTAGAAAATAAAGCGTTACTTTCCTTTTGTGTTTGCCAAAAGGAAAACTTCAGATTTTACGTTCTCCTTCAGATTTTAGGTTTGTGTTTTAAATCCAATCTGAAGTTGGTAACAAAGCAATCAAGTAAGTGTCTGCCAAAATCTCATCCTCCCTGTGGATTAACCCTAAAAGTCACTGTATGTGGTGGAAAAAGCTTTATCAAGAAAAAGGTCCTGAGAGAGGGCCTAGGGCTCTGTGCATTATTGGACATTACACACACACACATTTGATACTCTAACCAATTGGTGTACACGAATCTGGCACCACATGTGCAATAAATGGTTCTTATCAAAAACCCCTTTGAAAAGAAAAGAGCTAGGGTTCTTCCCTTCTCCCTTCTCTTCTCATCATCAATCTCACAACTCACAAGTCTTTCCCATCTCCATTTTTCCACATTCATTGACCTTGTTCTAATCCCAACTTTCCCAACAAAGAAAAACCCGCTCAATCAACGTCATCACACTTGAGTAGGGTTTCTTTTATGGGCCTTCCGCTTTGTGAGAGATCTCATTCTACCCAACAAATCTAGTAGCTATTTGCATATTAAATCCAAAGCAACACTATTAAGAGAAAATAAAACTGTTATTTTTCGTAATAAAAAGATAAGGTTTGTACACACAAGAAAAACGACAAAATAAAAAGGCTTAGAATCAGATCAAGTGAAAAAAAGAACTCAGATCAGATCCACCGGTGGGTAACAAAAGATCTATTAGCTTCTCGGCAACAATACAGACATATCCAAATGCCCACGAAATGGGGATTAAACCAGGATATGCTATACTACAACACAGTAACTAACAACAAGGTGAAATATTTAGGGGGAAAATCGATCAAAGAAAAAAGAAAAAAATACCCAGTTTTCGATCATGCCAAATTTTCCCCTACAATTTTTTTTTTTTTTTTGTAATTTTCCCGTGAAAATATAAAAAGGACCATTCTTTGAGATCCATTATGATGAAAGCATACAGTATCAGAGGCACAAGGCGGTGGCTCGCAGCTCATCATCGTCGCAGCCGCCGCCACACGAATCAGAACCGTCTATCATCGACATCGGAGGCGGGAGGTTCAAATCGAACGGCAAGACTCTGCGAAATGACGACGTAAGGACGCAATCGTCGCCGTCGTCGACCACCGACGACGACGAGTCGCAGTCGCTGTGACAATCATCTGGAGGGACGACTTTAACCGGCCGGCGTTGAGGCCTCCGAATCTGGGCCTGAGCCGAGACCCTGGGCCCACTGAACGACTCAACGGTGCTGCTGAGGCTGCTGGAGGTGGGGCGGCTGGCCTGAATCACGTCAATATTGGAAGAGATCCTCTCGTGGTAGAGATTGGGGACATGAGCGAGGCTCGAATTAGGGTTAGGGTTTGGGAAGTTGGTCTTGGCTTTTGGTCCGCGGAGTGACCGGGCGGCAGCGTCGTAGGCGCGGGCGGCCTCCTCGGCGGAGTCAAAGGTGCCGAGCCAGACGCGAGTCTTCTTCCAGGGGTCTCTGATCTCGGCGGCGAATCGACCCCACGGACGCTTCCTTACGCCTCTGAATCGTACTTCTTGGACCGGCGATTTCGATTCCGCGACGGCGACAGGAGGATGTTGCTGCTTCTGAACAATTGTGGATTTTCCTCCTCGCCGCATGAGGTGGGGAGATCGGAAAAAATGGCGGATCGTCCGCAAAAAAAAGGGGAAAAAAAAAAAAAGGAATCGGAGATGGTAGATCAGAGATAAATATTGAGATTTAGAATACAAATTGTAACTACCACCTCCTTTAGAAATCGTTAATCTTGGTTTTTGCTCTCCATTTTTTTTTTCTCTATCCGTGATTTTCCGATCTCTTTCCGATATTTTCTTTTTCTTTTTCTTTCTCTTCTCCTCTCTTGCGTTCTTTTCTTTCTCTTTCTCGCTCCGGTTGAGAAAGAAAAACCCGGATTCATCGCTTCTTCTGATTTTCCTCCTTTTTCTATTCGTCGTTCGGAATGGGAATTCGGAAATTTTTAAAAAATAATAATAATAAAATTATATTTACTGTAATGACCAAACTGCCATTCCCTTCATTGCACGCATTCAGTGTGGTATTGGTGAAATTTTTGTAATTCATGTGTCCTTTTTGGAATTAACAGTTTATGACTATTGGCGTAGCCAGCCCTATGTGGAAACGTGGAATTCTAAAGTAAAGGGGAAAAAAGAAAAGATTTTCAATAAAAAAAGAGAGAGAGAAAATAGGCCATATAAAATTAAGAATAGTGCATTTTTATCGATTAATCTTCTTCTTTTTTTTTTTTTTTTGGTCAATAATAGGTGATATTATTTGGAATAAGTGGAAAAGCAAAAGCCATTAAAGATTTTTCTTTTATCTTCTTTTTGCCTCACAATTTTTTTGTTTTTTCTTCTTGTATTATTTTCTCTGCCCCTCCATAATTAGGATTTATTATGGCAATAATTAGCTATGTGAAGACTTAGGATTTTTTATGTTCAGTTTACTTTTTTTTTTTTTTTTTTTTTTTTTTTTTTTTTTTTTTAATAATTTACTATTTAAAACTTAGGCCTTTTTGAGACTTACAAGGGATGGAGTTTTATTGTTGATGTTTTTAAAATTGAGATAAGTTTTAAAAAATGAATTTTCAATAAAAACTTTGTAAAAAAAAATATTTTCGAGTTTTGTGTTTAGTAAAATAATAATGGAAAAAATAGATATTTTAGGATGTGTGATTTTATTGATTTTGACCCCAAAAAAAATGTAAAATAGTAAATTTTTGAAAAACAATCTTTGCAAAGCAAAAATGCACAGGGTTATAAAACAAAAATCTCATGACTTTAAACACTGTAAAATCTCGTAAATGAACCCAAAAAAAAAAAAAAAAAAAAAAAAGCTATTCATTTTATTGTGCGCAGATAAATAAGAGAAATTTGTTGAACATTTTTTATCGGTATATATATATTTTTTAGCATTTGGGTTCTTTATTGTGTTTTTAGGGGTTCTTTTTTTTTGGTTAATTGGACAAGAAAAAAATATAAAAATACCATAATTTGTTTTCTACTTTTTTCCCTTGTTCTTCTTTGTCTTCTCCTTTCAAGCGATAGTCCATCCGGTGAGACATGAAGCCACCTAACCACGCATTAGGAGGGAGGCATGAAAGACGCTTTTACAAGCAGCGACGACTTTGATTGCAAGAGGAGAGATCATTATCTTGACACAAGAGAGAATTCCTTACGACAAAAACAGTTTTGTGCTTTCCATCATCACAATAGCAAGACGTTCGCTTTTGCTTCCATCAAATCTACTCGAATCTAACTTTGTAGTGATAAGATACGGCCAAAACAAGGTACCGACCGAAGGTCAAGCACTTGACTTCTAATTTAGTCACTTTTTAGCCTCGTTTGGTTCTCAGGTGTAAACTTAAGTTTTTCATTTTAATTTTTATCTTTTTCTAAAAAGTCAATAAATTATAACTAATTTTGAAAAATCAATCAATTTCAATTTAAAAATTTTATCTCATCTTGTTCTAGATACACTATTTACAAGGACCGAACCACTATCAACAGCAGTCGAATTCCTGTGGATGTGCATTTTTTTTTTTTTTTATTGCTCTTGTTTACAACATAAAAATAACATTTTATTCTTATATAAAAATTGCATAGCCTTAAAAAATTGAAATTTGATTATCTTCAAAACATCCATTAATAATCTGAGAACATGGCTTTGTCACTTCACGTTAGACGAACAACTCATTTTCAATTCATTTCAATTTTTTTTTTGTCTTTTGACCATAAAAAGTTTTATTCTTTATTTTCCAAAAAAGTTTTTGACTCATTCTTAAACGATTAAAAAATTTATTTTGCAAACATGCATCTCAATAAATAGCAATAAAATATAGATTCTAGCAACATTGATATCTTCTTGTAGTTTTTTAGGCGACTTTAAAAGAAAAAGAAAAAAAAAAAAACAATATATTCAAAGATGCAAAAACTATAGTTGAAATCATATTGTTGTAGTGAAGGATTAGTATAATAATATTTCCATCTCTTTTTTCTTATCAAATAATTAATTAAATCCACAATTATCTTATGGATCAAAACTAAAATGAAAAATTTTGTGATTTGACAGAGAAAAAGCAAGACACTTTTCAGTTTTGATATGTTGCAAGGTTAAGGAATACAAAGATAGTTTAAAAATAAAATAATATATATAAATGACAAGACGTTGGAAATCCTTCGTATGTTTCATTCTTTAATTTGAATCTAATATTTAACTTATTACTAAATTGCATGTCTTACATTCCAAATAAATAATCAAAAAATATGCAATTAAAAATCAATAAAATAAACAAATATGTTTCAGTGTATTAAATTTCTATATTAAACTAAATAGAATTTATCATTACAAGTTATTCAAAATCGATAAAAGTACTTTCTTAATAAATTATAATAAAAGACAACTCATAAAATAAATATTATCAAATAGATATGTGACAATATTACTGAGTTAACAGCTGAAATAGATTATCCACAAAAATAGAGGAAAAGGAAAAACGGAGGACATATTTAAGAAGGGACAAAGTAACAACAAAAGCATTTTTGCTTGCACAGGATTAAGACATAACAGCCGTGTTTAAAGACAAATATTTTGTTCGTCTTCCCAAGTCTAACTATAGTAATACAAATTGCATAAATCAATATTTTTTTTTTTTAACTTTTTCTTTGATGGTCAAGGATTGAATCCAGTTTGACTATAAATACTTATAGTCTATAAGCAAGCTAATTAGGGCATGATTAGAAATTTTGCTTTGTTAACTCCAGGATGGGATGTCGGTTCGCGTAACTTCAAAACAAATGTTTTAGCCTTAGAAGCTTAAATCTAGGAATAAAAATGGACTGAAATAGATCTTTAGGTGATGCTTAAAAGTTCAAAACTAGAAAAGATGACGAACCTCCTCTGGCCGCGGTGGATGGAATTGCCGGACAACGTCTCAATAGCGTCTGATTCTAAAGCCGTGGTGGTGACATTGCTAGCAACTTTCCTTGGTCGCACTAATGGCCCCATTCTTGAAGACATTGCCCTTCTTGCCTCCAGCTTTTTGTGCTAGGCCTCTAAGCATTGCCGTCCCTTATTCATTAGTGTCCTTATCCTTATTATTTTCGTTCTTGTTCCGTTAGATTAGGAATTTAAATTTTAAACCTTAACTAAAATTTATTCTCTTTGTAAGGATCTCTTGTGCTAGTTTAAATATTTATATTTTTGTTCGAATGGTTGTTGATGTCAAAATGTCTCCGGCAACAACACCCAACGTGGTCGGCTGTTCCAACCACTCTTGCCCGGTCACTCTGCTCGTGTTCTCCTGCAAAATAAAAACCACCTTGAAGTAACGGGGACACCGGTGTGATGTCTGCCGTGGGCACTCCGATGCTTAAGTCAGAGCAGAGTCTGATGAGCGAAAGAAGAGGCAGAGTTTTGGTAAGGAAAATAGTATCCGTACTTGAATTTAAGGGTTCTTTCCATATTTATAGGCGCCTTTCAGGGGTTCGAGGCGCTCGGGCGACCCGTTTGGATCGGCTACCTAGGGTGCCCTGCAGTTGGTCCAATGGGCCGGTGCCACGTGCCCCTAGTCCTACAGGAAATGTCCAGCTGGGTCGCCGTCGAAGCTGTCAGGCGTAGCCCCCTGCCAGGGCAGCTGGCGGGGGCAGCGATGTGATGCGGTGTAGATGCGGGGGAGTGAAGTCAACTATAGGTAGGTACGGCGATGAAACTTACGCCAGGTGTCAGGTGAAAGGCTGACTAGAACAACCCACGTGGCAGGGTGGCCCGGGGGTAACGGGCTTACCCTAGGTATATACTCACCTGGACACTAGGCGCATCCTGGCAAGGTAACGAGCCCCGATAGTGTGCTCGGCTAACCTAAGCACATCCTGGTCGGCACCACGCCTCCGATGATAAACAGAGAGCGGCCGAGCTTCGACCCCGAGTGGTCGGGTTTCGACTCCGAGTGGTCGAGTTACGACAGGTAGACCGACTTCGTGCTGGCACATATCACGGCGTCAACAATGGTCTAAGTTGGCAAACATCTTATATTGATTATTATATTTTATTTCATTTAAAAATGTGTGGGATTAACTTCTTTATTATTATTATTATTATTTTTTGTAGCAAAGGATTCATTAAAACCAAGCAAACAAACAGTAAAACTGGTGGCAAACTTCTTCTTCTTCTTCTTTTTTTTTTCCTTGTTTTGGATCAAGGTAAGCAACACTTTAGCGCAAAAGTGTTAAATAATGTTTCTTGTCGAGTCTTCAACATATTTAGTATCTTTTTTTTCCTTTGTTCTTTTCTTTTTCAGCTAAAGCTTCAACATAATGGTTTAATTTATTTTATTAGTTCTTCAATTCAGTGGAAGTCGGTACCAGTGGAAAGAGTCAACGCCAAAGAGGACAGAGGGTCCCCACTAGCTCTAATAGAGGTGGGTCAAAAAAGTATGAACAGCACTGAGAACAGGTCAAAGCTACAACTCATTAGTCGTTCCCCAAAGATAATATAAGCCCATGCCAAAAAAGAAAACAAAAAGGAAAAAGGCAAAAAAAAAGGGTCACATCGGAATGCTTGAATGAGCTGGGAAAGTAGGGAGAATTGTTCTCATTAACTACTCAATTTAATTTGGAAAATAAAAAATAAAATAAAAAAACTAATAATACTGTCGGTATTTAACATCACTCCAATACAAAGTTAATTTTACTTATGAATCTCGTATTATTAGACTCATCGTTACCACGTATTAGATTTCACCGTAGCTCTCTTCGTATTGATTATCTTATTTTCTTAGTTAGTTGAATCTATAAGAGGAGGAGGATTTCTTCCCTCCACAACTTAAAATAAAACAAAATTTCTTATTCAGACTATGATAAGTTGCAATTTGATTAGTTATGTCATGGAAATGTTCATTTTTAAACTGTTTTAATCATGTCCACTCATTGAGACCAACATGTGACATGATTAAAATCATTTAAAAGTTGTTGTACGTGATCAGTAACGACATGACAAACAATGCTAAATATCGTTAAAAAAAATTGACATTTCAATGAATAAAGTATCAACGTTACAATTAATAATAAATTCAAGAATAAAGTTCTATTTCATTTTGAATTATAGTGAGTAAAATGAGAAAAGAAAAAACGTAACAAAGGCAAGGAAACAAAAGCCCAACGTAAACCAATAAAATCTGTAATGCTCTAATCCAACTAGCTACTTATAAAAAAGTATCAAATAAACAAAAGAGAGAACACCAAGCATCTATTTAACTTCTTCTCAAATATAAAGTTGGTCATGGTTATCTTCTAAAAAAAAAAAAATGATATAATTACATTCGAAAGGGGTTGTTTCATCATAGTTCCTGCTTTTTTTTTTTTTTTCAACCCCCTCTTAAGCAGAATCCTTTAAATTTAGGGAAAGGCTTCGGTAGCTCTTTTTATATATTCAATGATAGAGTTATTTTATAAACTGTTTGATTAATTTTAATGACTTAAATGTTACTTGTATATAAAAATTATGATATTTCTTAGTTTATAGAAATATATACTAAAAAATAATTTAAAAATTTCAAGGAAAAAAAAAAAAACCACTAGCGAGCCTCCCCCCCGCCCCGCTGCAACCTTCTCTCCTGCTGGACGACAAGCCCCCCCCCCCCCCCCGCGATGACCCAGGCTCACGGCCAAACCTCCCGCTAGACGACGAGTCGCCCTGCGACCTAGGCCCCCCTTCCCCGGACAATGAGCATCCCCCCCAAACCATGCCAGATCTGTGCGCCCCTCCCCCCTGACATCGGCAACAACCACCAACCCACCCCCAGCCCACGCCAGATCTATGCATCCCTCCTCCCCTGACCACGGCGACGAGCTCCCCCACCTCGTGGAAAATCTACGCAAGCCCCCCAGCGACATTTTGCCCAAAATAAGGTTAGTTTTTTTTTTTTTTTTTTTTTTTAATGAGTTAGCACATACAATCAAAATTACATTGTACCTAATGTACCTTTGTCATCAGGACCATTTATTTTCGATGACATGGCTGAAAAAATGAGCTCCACAGTTGTGCTCCTCAGAAGAACTTCACCAGAGATGCTCCCTTAAATTTATAGCACTAACCATTTACTACTTCCTTGGTTAGTCAAAAAAAAAAAAATTTATAACGGTGGTTGCATGTGTAAATTAACAGTAATTGCATACTTAATTTTATATATAATATAGAGTTCAAATCACTCAATCTTAAATTCAAAAGGAAAAAAAAAAAAAAAAGATTGTACTAAGTACATTAATTACTATGAAAAAAGAAAGGTCTTAAGGGTGTGTTTGGGTGAATATCTAGAGATAGTATTTTGAATATTAGGTTGGAAATATGTGTTTAGAAGGAAAATTTTTTGGAAAAGTTTTGTAATATAAAAATAGTGTAAAAATTTGAGATGTGCTTAAAAAAATATACAAAATAAATCTTGTCTTACTCGTCTCGTCATTACAAATATTTTAACATAAAAATTATCTTATTTTGATATAAAATGGGAAAGTTATAGATTTCTAAAATTTAAATTTTTTAAAAATAAAAAAGAAAAAAATTTAATATAAAAATCTAATATTTTACCATCTAGATACTGGTCTCAAATGGCCTAAAAGTGGGTTCCAAAACTTTAACGAGAAAACGACGTATGTCTTTCAACACTTTTTCAACATTAGTAAAGATGGTATAACATAATAATGTTTATTTAAAAAAAAACATAAATAAAAATTGAAAAAGGGTGATGTTTAATTGTTTATGGTATTTAGTAGCAATAAAGAAAGAAGAGCAGGGGAATCATAATGGGGGCACAAAATAGTAAAAGAGGTAAAATGAAATGCTTTACACCGAATTATCAACCAAAACAGATGACATAGAAGGACACGGCAATATATATGCGTGTGTGTGTGTGTGTGTGTGTGTAGAGAGAGAGAGAGGGGGGGGGGCCCTGAGAATGAGTCCCCACAGGCAGAGTCTGAGGGGTAATGGTAAGTAATTGGTTAGCCATTTGGGAGACCACTTCCTCACTCTGACACCATTTCTCTCTCTCCCCCTCGTTTTGCACCTCCCCCTTTCTTATTTATTTATTTATTTATTTTATGGGTTCCAAGCTTTTAATTTTGCACAACCTACACCTACACTGGGGCCGGCAATTTTAAATATAATATATTAATATAATACGAGAATGACATGAAATAAATAGGTTTGAGCTACACGTTTAGCAATTGGGGTTAATACGTTTAACATGAAAATAAACGGTATAAAAACGGGCTAATACGGTTAACTTATTTAACTTGTTTATTTAAATAAGTCGTAAACGGGCCAACACGACTCAACATGTTTAAAGCTTATATGTATATAATTTCTCAATATATTTTTATAAAAAAACCCTAAAATGACAATATATAAAAGCTTGACCCTAACCCTAATAACTCGTTTATGTTTTATTTTAAGATATGTTTATCTTAATCATTAAGGACATTTGATAATTCTAGTTGTTAGTTTTATATTTTATAAGAATATGATAAGTTTCTTGTCTCAATGAATTCAAAATTTTAAGTGAATTTTTATCCAAAATTTTTGTGTCAAATGGGTCAGAAATCAATCTTCGTGTTAAATGAGTCAAAAACAGGTTTTTCGTATTAAATGAGTTATAAGCAGGTTTGTTTTTTGTGCCAACCCATCGTGACCCATTTAATAATCGTGTTCGTGTGTTGTGTAGTGCTACCTGTTTATTAAACGGTTCGTATTCGCGTTTAGGTTGTTATCCCGTTTATTAATCGTGTCATGTTCATGTTCGTATTCATGCTTATCGTGTCGTGTTATAATCGGTTGGCCTAAACCCAGCCCATGAGCCTAAACCCAGCCCACGAATACGAATTGTCAGCCCTAACCTACACCATACTTTGCCTTTTCTCACATAACCCACTTGTTTTTGTTAATAAAACGCAAAGAACATCGATACCATCCCCTCTTCTATACTTGTTGTTTTTTTTTAATAAAATATTCATGATCCGTCAATAAAACAAGAAAAGATCTTATTTAATATAACATCACAAGTTCAACACTGTATAATCATCTTTTTTTTTTTTTTTTTTGCTAAGAAGAAAAGTTCGAGGAAGTAACGATTACTGATAGCATATATCTCTAGGCGTTTTCAAAGGGGCATCTTAGACATTGACTGAATGTTTTGATAGGCCCTATGAACGGGCCCTTCCCTCGAGGAGGAACGCTTCACTCCAGTCCCGTCGAATGTGCTACCAGCAGTGATACATGAGGGTGTAATCTCAGACACTCTCTATCGAGTACTAAACTGGTAAAAAACAAGCTTTTATATTTAAAATTACCAAAATGATTACTTAATACTCGAACCTTTGACTACTAAATCACCAATGTAATATATTACTGCTAGGCTACCAACACTACATAGTCACTTAACTACACCAAAAAACCACCAGTAATTGTGACCTAACGATCATGAATGTATTTTTAGGTCTCCCAGAGTTTCAGTATCATAATTCAAATCCTCTCTTCTTTGTTTTGAGATTCGGTCTTAAAATGACATTTTATGTGAAGAAGAGATCATATCTTCGTACAACATTATTTTTTATCTATAGCTTCACTAAATTTTCGAATTAATCGTCATCGCTCAGCGGTGGTAAAGTGGCAACCAGAGTAGTATTTTCTCGAGTATATATTAATTTGGCAGCCAACGCCATGTCTTGCGTGCAGAGTTGGCAGTGATGAATGAAACCATTACGGTTTTGCGTGCCCCAAATTTCAGAAGACACACACTCAATCCACCGCCTCATCTCCACAATTCTTAGTCCAAGCCATCAAAAATAATAATAATAATAATAATAATAATAAATAAAATAAAATAAAAACAATCGACAATTGCAGATGATATTCAAAAGAATCAAAAGGACACGCAATTGGCAGAAATAAAATTCATCCCCTACTTGTAATTTCACATATCTGTTGTATGATTCAGTGGAGATAACGTGAAGGGGTTAGCTGATGTAGTTCTTTTGAGGTCTAATGATGTTTCAATCATAATCTCCAATTGCAATTTCAATTTGTTTTCTTTAACGAACTGAATTCATAGGACAAAACCATTGTAAAATCCAAGCAAGATCTCACATTTCATGTTACATGTATATGTGTAATCTATGTGGATTGTAAGATTTATTTTGACTCAAACTCGGTTAACACGGCTATATTAACCTTGTCAACTGATCTTTGTCATCCATGTATAGCAAGATCTTGTATGTCATGTTACATGTATATGTGTATATAGAGATTACATCTAAACATGGTGGTGCAGTTATCAACATTGACATATCGATTTAGTAACTCAGGGATATGGAGATGCACTAATTTTTATGAATGTAAGTTAACCAATTAAACATATTAAAAAGTTCTACACGTTGTAATAATATTCAAAAATGATAAAGAGTATAATTACTTGAATTCAAACTCAAACATATTTTAAAAGTTTAAAATGTTAGGAGATAGACAAATAATAAAAATAGGGCGTTTGGTGGAGTAGTTTAAGTTGAGATTTTTAAGTTTCAATAGTAATTTTTTTTTGAATTTTCAGAAAGACAAAAATTTTAAGAAAAGACAAAAACTTTTAAAAAAGACAAAAAAATTTGAGTGAGTGGTTTGAAAGGACAAGCCAAACACTGAATTTTTAGGGTGAGTCAAACTTTTTAGCTTCTAACACTGAATTTTTTTTTCACCCATCCACAGTCACACATATAGCTTGGTAGACAATTTTCAAGTTTTTTTTTTATTCACATAAAACTTTTATAGAAGAGGCTTATACTAGTATTGGACCGTTTGAACATTGTATATTTATGGTTCGTTTTAATCATATGTTTAAAAATTTAATTAATTTAACTTTTTTATAGAAAAAACATATTATACACAACTTTTTAAATAATATTCCAGAACAGTATCTAGATGATGATTAAAATGACCACCTAAAATTCATAATAAGAATGTGTTTTTGGAGAAAAAAACGTCAATATCTAATGCTTGATAACTACAATTATTTATACTGTTTTTTTCTTTTTAATTTAAGAAAGAGAGAATGTCTTTTTTGACCTTACAAGTTACAAAGAATTCTCTCCTTATAAACTAAAATAAAATTTATAAAATAAAATAAAAAGAAACCCGCCCCTGGAAAGAAAAAGGCTGTTTTCTTTTCTTTTCTTTTTCACTATTCAAGTAAAAAATAATAATAATAATAATCTCCAATGTGCATAGGCGGTGCAGGCTAAAGTTTTGCTGTGATGAGAGAAAAAGATTGCGTTCTGATAACTTGTACGAGACGGATGGCAAAGGTCGGTCCGTCAGATAGGTGATGGATCGCGATTCAACGGCTGAGATTAATCTTGATTTTGGCTATCATTAAATGCACGTGATCATAGTGGGCCCAACTGTACTGGATCTCGGATACGATTACGAAAATTGTTTCCCCTCTTCCTCACGTGAGTTGGCACCCTAATACACGTGAACTTGTCTGAACAAATATTTTATGATATAAACGCCGATGTATTGAATTTTTCCTTTTGTCCCCACAAAAAAATTGTAATAAATAAATTGTTTGGTTTATTTTGTTTATGGATTGTACATGAAAAACTTGTTACAACTTAAAGTGATTAAAAAAAAAAAAGATGTTCACAAATCGTTCAGGAAAAAAAAAAAAAGAAATAAGGTACCATCCCTAAAATGACTACTTGTTTTTTTGCATGCATTTTTCGTGTCATGTTGGTTATGTCCTGTGAAGGACTCAGTAGTTTTTTTGCAAGCATTTTTCGTGTCACATTGATTATGTCCTATATGTACATATATGTGTAATTAATGGCACAAAAAGCCTGCTAAAGTCTCAAAATCTAATCTCATACCATGTTTAGAAGTCCCAGTAGATAATAAAATTAAAGCTCAATAGTAAAACATTTGATCTCTGTTGCTCTAAAAGTCTTAAATTAAATAATGTTAGAGGGTGTTGATGAATGAGTTTAGTTAAATTAAGTCAATAAAAAAAAAAAAAAAAAAAGAAAAAAAAAAAAAAAAAAAAAAAAAAAAAAATAAAATAAATTAAAAATGATTAAGATATCTACACCACGTTTATAGTAGACCTCGCATTGTACTATTAGTGTGTGAAGAGGGTATTTTCTAATATTCATATTTTTAAGTATTGGTTAGACAATCGAATTGGAGACCAATAGATAGTTGATGTTTTTCTTGTGCATATTAAAATAGACATTTTAAATTTTTGGGTTTCATCACAATCCTATATAGAAATTGGACTACTCCCTTCCCCTGTTAAGAGGTCTATTAGATATCATAAATTGTTTAAAAAAAAAAAAAAAAGATGTTTATTCTCTCTCTTATAGACAATCGAAAGATAACGAGGTAACGAAATAATTATTATACTGAAGATAATTATCTATTTACAAAATACTATCTTAATTTATCTTATTTTATCATATTTTAGATATGATACGATTCAATAGAATAGGTGATATTTGATTCATTATCTCATTTCAAACTAAAATGTACTTTTTCATATCAGTTTTTGTCTTTTTCTGAAAATTTTTTGTCTTTTCTAAAAAATAACAAAAATTACTATTAAAATTTAAAATTTCCAATTCCAACTCATTCACCAAACGGATTCTTAATGTTTCGTTTTCAAACCCTTTAGTGGTATAAATTCCGAATTCCACATCCCAATCATACGTAAGAACTCAAGCCGATATTTGTAAATTGCTTGGAGGGGACGTGGCAATTTTCATTCATAGCCCACTTTCTCACGGGGTGTAAAAAAGCTGACAATGACAAGTCAGAAGATACATGTATTATTATGTTAATAATACCTTCAGATTTTGACATATTTTCTGCCCAGAAGAAAATACATTAAAAAAACAGTTGTATTCTCTTTTTTATTGGAAAATAAACACATATGCATCAACGTTAGGCACATATCTGCCTGGCCTACAAGGTGGAATCTGAACTAAGATCACTATTTGAGGGGAAGATAGAATTTAGGCTTGATATCAAAATACCAAGTGGAAAATAGATATTGCTAGAAAATATAGAGTTGTACGAGGCTTCAAAGAAAAGAAAAAAAAAAAAAAAATCGAGAAAGCTTGTCCAAGAAAATATATATTTGCAAGCACATACATGTGGTTTTCTTGGGATTGTTGTTGGTTTCAATTTCAATAATGTTCCAACAGCTAAAAACCAACTGGTGAACTTCTAACCAACCATCATTCAAAAGCAAAAACTAGCAAACTGTAGTCTGAAAATGTACTTGTGTAGTTTAACTATTAAGGAAAAAAAGTGGGTCAAAAACATCCCAGGATAAACAAGTTGAAGATCCATAAGGGAAAAAAAAAAAAAAAAAATCTTACAATTTTCCACCTGCATATTATTCACCACAAAAAATGCCTTCCATCTCTCCCCGGACTCTCTCATCAAAATGAGCTCAAACAACCTATTCACTCGGAACCGCAGGCGAAGATGGGGGACGGAAGGTGCATGTAATAGATGTTCCTTTCAAAGATACTAATCCAAAGAAGGGCATGCTCAAGAAAAAAAAAAAAAAAAAAAGGAAAATAAATAGAAACAAAAAGTCTTTTCACCCAGATTGATCCTCCGAAGCTTCTGAAGAAGGCGGCGAGTTTGCCAAAGAACCAGCATGTTTAGCTGAATCTTCTGATAGCCTTGTTTCCGAGTTTGGAGTTTTGTTGCTCAAGGGTTTCTGCACCACATCAAAAGATTTTGATGGGATGGATTGAGAAGTGTCGGACGTTGAGACTGTTGCAAAGCTTCTTTGATAACTTAGAAAAGTTGAATCAAGCATAGCAGGAAGGCCTGGACCGTAATTATAAGGGCTCGGCAAAGGAGGGTGATCGAATTTGCAAGTCGGGCCATATTTGCAGATTCCATACATACCGTAATACGAACATACAGCATGCCCCTGCATGTACAGACAAGTAAAAAGTTCATCCTTTACAATAATATTATACGACGAAGATCATTTGTTGTATCACATTGGACAAATATGGAACATGCATCATTTAAAAAACAAAAATAACAAATAACAAAAAACAAAAATAACAAAACAAAATAAGAAAAACAAAAACAAAAACAAACTTACAGGTCGTGATGGAAGTCCGAGTAGATTGGTTGCAGGTTGTGCAATCCTGTCTTTTGGGTGGTGATACTTGCAATCTGTGCCATATTTGCAAGTTCCGGTGCTCATGAAGTACCGGCATTCTGGTTGGTCGGGCCGCTCGGGGAGAGTTGGACTTGAATTGGATAACAAGGGCACTTGTCCAATGGAACCCAACTCCCCGGGATTCCTAGGGTTGTACACAATATTGGATCCAACAATACCAGTGGAAGGCATGGTGCGTATGTTTCCCTAATCAAAAAATATTACCATCATCACAAAAGAAGATCAACTTGAAGAACCCGTCTCCAATTCTCAACACAAGTAATCAATAACCCCTCTCCCCAAATTAGAATTTATTTTTGTGTGCGTGTAGCATATTTGTAGAGCTACTCTTGATGTATCATTATATGCCAATTACGGGCTAGCTCGATTGGTGTTTAATGATGCGCGTGTGAGCTGTTTCCAATATGTAGACCCTATAAATTCAAGTTCCAGAGGAATTTTTTTTTTTTTGGGGGGGTTTCAGTTTTAATTGGCGTGACATTTAAATAATGATGTGTCGTGATATTATCTGCGGACGTGAGATGGGACATGGGAGATGACAAGAAAGAAACCTGAAAGACCAAATGATCTTTTGTAGGATGACAAATACAAATGTCAGCCGGCAACTTTGTACAAAATCTAACTTATTGGGAAACCATAATCGAAATGAAAACAAATAAAAAGCACTTCTTGCGCTTAAAATTTCCTATCCTGTAAAGAAGCATAATTATTAATTATGAACAAACAATCCCGTCCACTTCCCAGCCAAGACACAGAAAAATGATGAGAAGGGGAAAGCGGAGTAAGGAGTAGCCGTGTTGGGACAGTTGAACAAAAGACTAATCCCCGGAATACATTCCACTGAATTTATATTTCAACTCTGGTTAATTTAATGAATTTCCTAATATGCCTACAGTAGAGTTCTGAGAACTGGCCAATACAAAGGGGATATAACTTAAAATACCTACACCATATCATAGCCGTGCTATGAAAAGCATTGGATGGGAACAACGATATGACAAATTCAATTCAGATGCTAAGTATGAAAATGAGAAAACAAGTTACAGACAAGACGAACAAGCCCAACAGTGGGGAAGAAGACAATCAATTCAAGTTTTGTAAAAGAGATCATATACTGACCACGTAGGTGTTCCAGCCTCCTGCAGATATAAGGCCTTGAGAAGGAGGAATAACAACAGGCACATACGGCGGTGGCTGTGGACCAGATACATAGGGAACTCTTGGAAAAGACCATGCAGGATAAGAAAAATTTGAAGGCAACGCCGCAGAGCCCAGCGATCCAAAAGCAGGAGGGGAAGGAACAGGAAACGCAACGCCAGAAGAAACAGGCTGGGGATGATGAAACTTGCATGCAGGTCCGAACTTGCATGATCCAGTTCGCATGTAATAAGGACATGATTTCTCTTCCTGCAAAGTAGGAATTTCAACTTGTCAGAAAAGAAGAAGAAAAGGTAGATACAGTTATCAACTTCGCATGTAATTGGCAGTTAAAAATGATAAAGGGACATAAATGACCTGACGCATGGGGAGACCTAAAGTGTTGAAGGAAACTGGTCCAGCTCCGCGCCTGTCTCTTGGGTGATGGAATTTACATGTTGATCCATATTTGCAAGTCCCTGTCTTCAGAAAATACTGCAGGAAATTTTTCGAAAGTGAACAATAACAATGTACAAAAGTTTCCATGAACGGATTGAGAATCCTTAAACAGAAGAATTAGCACCAACATGGATTGAGAAAACTCTAATGCCCACAATTACAAAACTACAAATATTTTGGATAACATTTGGGTCGGGAGCTATCAAAAGAGTATCCACACTACATACTTGCATAAAGCACCATAGGCTTAAGTCTTAACACTAGACAAACAAAGGATTTAAAAGACTTGTACACGCTAAGAGAAAGGAACAATAATGGAAGCTCTATGGCTTAACCTTGCAAGATGAAAGATTAGAAATTAATAACTTTGTATCAGGAAATTGAAGCTTGTAATACATACTCTAGCATAGAGACCAAGGGGGAAAGAGTATTGTAATGAACTAAAGCACATATTGGCAAGCATTATTCTGATAAAGGAAAATATGGAAAATTATTCTCAAAAAATATATAGCTTTGATAAATATTCATGAAAAATAAAGGGGGGGAAGCAAAAATAACTATCAGACCCTTATGTTTCCATCCCAACAAAAGATACAAGGACCTATGTCCATACCTGGTAAGGAAACCGACAATCAAAATCTTGGATTGCACAAGGATTTAGTTAGTATTACATTAAACATAATACTATTCATCATTTGTGAACAATTGACCACAAACATAATACGTAACATAAAAAATATTGTAAGAGAAGTACGTTTCCAATTCGTATTTCTTGGTGATTTTCACAAGGACACTCTGCTAATTTTGTATTTCAGCTTTAGTTATTTAATGTCTCTCCATATTTGATAATTCTGACTACAATCTCTATGCCTATAATAAGCTTCTTCTGTACCAAGTATACAACTTTATCCCACCAACAAACCCCCATTCAATTGTCTTCGTTTACTTTTCCCCATAAGTCGTCAACTAAATATCCTAGCACAATACTTTGTGAGAAGAATCCAATAAGGAAATGAAGAATAATAGCTCCTTTCAAGAAACCTAAAAATTTAAAGCCTTACCCCACAGTCAGGTTGTCCAACTCTTTCAGGAAGATCTCCATTGAACTGAGTACCCTACATTAGTAACGACGAAGCAAAATGTTTGATCAGTCGACTTTCTTAAAGCACAAGGGACAGTTAAGAACAAGTGAAAGAACGAATGCATGGTACAGAATCAACAAACAGGAATCTTTTATGCAAGATTGAAAGTGAACTACAATCGCAATCAAAACGATTTTTTTTTTTCAACGACATTTATATTAGTTACCTGTGAAGCATAAGCAGGATGATTAAAACGACAATTATGTCCAAATCCACACGAACCAGTCCTCAAATAATATATGCAGTCAGGTTCGCCAGGTCGATCCGGGAGCAGGTTTGATTGAGCCACACCACCCCCTTCCTGATTATCATTGATTTTCAACCGCCAAATTGCCTCTACAGTGCACACAAGAAAAATAAATTGTAAAATCTTTAATCCAAATTGACAAAACCTCAGTCCACATAATATGAATTACTTAAAAAAAAAAAAAAAAAAAAGGATTAAACATTGTAATCTTCCCGAACGACGTCACCAATAACAAACAACTAAAGCTGCGATCTTCTCAACACACATTAGATCAACTGTAAATGTTGTTAAAAATTGAAAAAACACCTTGTCACCAAGGATCAAAAGAACGCACTTTCAAACCAATTCCAGAATCTTCAACCAAAGAAAAAGGCTTTTTCATAAGCGTCAATATGCATTTCATCTACCACAAAAAGTTCGTCAAAACCAAAAGAAAAGAAAACCCAGAAGCAATATCCAGGCAAAAATCAAAAATTTCAAACAATTCAACGAAACCCAACTCAGAACACAAACACACATTGCAATTTTATCACAAACAAAATACCAAAACACCATGATCACAACATTCTAGCGCCAGAATATCAAACAAATTCCACAAAAAAGCCATCATCAGATCTTAAAACTCCCAAAAGGGTATAGAAAAACAGATGTCACCTTCAATGTTACCATCGGATTGATTTGGAACGGCATTTTTCTGAGTCTGCCGAGTGTCTGGCATCGGAAGCACAGAGAAGAGAGCTATAAAAGAAATGGCTTTTTTTTTTTTTTTTCAGTCTCAGAAATCAAACCCAGAAAAGTTCTCGAATCTTTCAGGCAAATCAGAGCACAGCAATCTCAATCTTTCTCTCAGAAAAGAAAAATTCCCCGATAAAGGGTGTGATCAGAGACCAAAGATAGGAAACTGAAATGAAAAAAAGTAAATGGGAAAACAATATGTGAGGGAAAAAAATAAAGAAGAAGAAAAATAAACCAGAGCGAGATAATTCTGAAGGAACAATGTGAAATCCAAACCAAAAAAAAAAAAAAATCACAAATGGGAATTTCTTTCTAGTTCTATATAAAATTTCACTTTTTTTTCCTATGATTTTTCCAATTTAGAAGTTTTTATTTTATTTTATTTTTGGGAGAAGCTTTTGAATGTGAATGAACCCGAGAATATGTTAAAGTTTTCTTGCGCTCGTGTACGAACAATAAATTAATTGACAACACGAAATTACAATTTTACCCGCCACGTGGCGCGCTTCTAAGCTTGGGCCTTTTGTCGGGACGTGAGAATTGATGACTTTAATTTAGCACAAAAAGAGCATTTTATATATATTTGTTTGCTCAACAAAAAAGGCGCATCTGATATTTTTCATTATTAATTAATTTCTTCTTTCCTAAAATTAAATTCTTTTTTTTTTTACAAAGCACTATACACCGTCTTTTTGCGCCGTTCGATATTGATCAAACGGCGGAAAACCCACATTCCTTTTGTAAAGCCCCAACCACAAATAGTACTACCACTACAACTTCCAAGGTGATTAAATTAAAGGGGTGTCGTAATTATGGTAATTATGTATTTTTTTTTTATTTTATTGGGAGTGAAATAAAAAAACACAAATCCTCACCGTTGAATTGGGATGGCGGTGGCAAACTATTCACCACGCAGATTTTGAGAGGTGGAACCCACATGAAGTTTCCTCCTGTCCCCACACGTAAATGTCAAAATGACGAAACTACCCCTCCCAGATAAGAAGGTGAAGTGTAAAGGTTTTTTTTTTTTTTTTTTTTTTGGGGGTGAATTTTTCGGGGTCTTCGGGAAAAATACGTTATTGTGCAAATGCTACTAAAAGGCGTGTAACTTGTATCTGTCCACATATGTTTTTCTCTTTTTTTCCCTTTTTATTTGAAAAAAGAAAATTTTGTTTAACGAGATTTTTCTGAATTATTTTTTTTTCTTTCTGGATTTGAGATTTGGGTTATTTATTAACGTCCGTTTAGATCGTAATTGAAATTCATTAATTTTTTAAAATTACTTATAATTTTTATTAATTTTTTAAAAAATTAAAAATAAAAAAATTCCGTTAAAAAATATAATTTAATTAAAATTAAATCAATACATAAAAAAAAAAAAAAAACCTTAATTTGAAGAGAGAAACGTGAAAAATCGTCGCCGTCAAAGGGGCGTGAAATAGATTTTGGAGAGAGGGGTGGGCTTTAAAGGTGGGGTTTAGGTTGTGGGGGACGAGGGGGATTGTTATGGTCAGATTTGGACCTTCGGATTGTAAGATTCCAAGGCAACTGTTGTGGGTCCCACTCAACCCAGGAAAAAACGAGCTTTGTATTGGATTCGCAATCGCAACGCCAAAAGAAAGCTTGTGGGCCCCCCCCTCAAGAGTGAGGAGAGAGAAACAGAGGGGAGAGAGAAACAGAGTGAGTGAGGAACATACAAGTCTGTTTGGCGGAGATTCATATATTCTGTTTTCTCTGGTAGTGTTTTAATTACCTGTTAGAAGATTTTCAAATCTTTTTCCCAACGCACGTTAAGAAATCATTAGTTTTTATTTTTCCTTTTTTATTGATTAAAAATAAAAATAAAATTATATCGAACAGAGTCAAGATAATTAGCTTTTTGCTTGTCATTTTTTTTAACTTTTTTTTTTTATCTTTTTTTTTTCTTTCCTTTTTTTTTTCTGAAATTCAAAAATTACTATTAAATAAAATATTTCAATCAAACAACAACCAACAGACCTAGAAGACCATTTACTCGCCGAGTTAATAACTCCAAAATGTCGTGAAATCGTTTTACCTTCTTTTTCATTCACACCTCGCACGCAAAAATGATGCGCGGCGTTTTAAACTACGTGGATTTCTTGAATATTTTCATTTCCACACTCTCATCGACATGCATCTTGATTTTTTTTTTTTTTTGGTGAGATTGAAATATATCAAATGTTTTATAAGTTTATATTATTATAATAATTATTACGTAATTTAATTATGAAGTATGAAAAAGAGTTATTATAATTAGGAATTTATAGCTAAACAGTCTCTTTTTTTTTTAAGAAATATTTTAAACATAATCAAAATTTTTAAAAATTAGTTAAAAGACTCTTTTATTTAAAATAATAAATAATTTTTCTTAAAAAGTTAATTGGTGATTGACCAGTAATAGTTAATCAGTGATTGACTAGACAATTGACTTACGATCAATCATTGATTAACCATAATGCAAACGACTAAATTTGATAGTCAACCGTCAATTTTTATAGTCAATTACAGATTTAGTCAATCATTGATTGACCAAATCTGTAAAATGCAAGTAGCCATTTTCCTAAATTAAAAAAAATAGACAATCTGTTAGATTAGGTGATTAAAAAATATCATCTAACCTCATTTTTCTTATAATATTACATGTAATATGTTATTTTTAATATATTTCTAAAAATTGCTACATTTCAATTTTTCTTCTATAAACGTGTTATGTAGTGTAATTTCTCTTTTTTATTAAGTAAAAGGAAATCAATGCTAAAAAAGAAGGAATAGCTAGGAAACTGTTATTTATTTTGTTGATGTTAAAAGTGTAATCTGAGATACGACAACAATAATTTTTTTTTTTTAATTAAAGGAAGTGTACTCCTACTCTCTTCCTAATAATAATAATAATAATTATTATTATTATTATTTCATTTTCTCTAAATGGAGAAGAAGTAAAGAACAATATGATATAATATTACAGAAACCGAATATTTTTTTCATTTTTCCTAATTAAGTGGTTGGCGGTTAATCAATCTATGTTATTTTATTTAATGTGCAGTAATTAAAATTTGACAAGTTAATTTTTGTTTTAATTGGCATCTATAAATGAGTTGTAACGGTGTTATTGCTTGATAAGAGATAACTTTGACTTTTTATCTAACACAACATTACAATAATTAAATAGAAAGTAGAATCAAACAAGGTATTATTATTAGTCCATTCCTCAAAACAAGCTTATGATTAGTCCACGTAGAGATGGGATTCATGATCTTATTATTATTTTATCGTTTAGTTTTCTAAGTTGGAGGGGTCCAGCTCAGACATTTTTGTTAACTTTTTATTATTTTTTAATTCTTTGGAAATATATTGAGAATGGTTACCAGAGAACCTCTTTCATATATTTTATCAATAGAGTTCATTTTTAAACCGTAACGATATAATTAAATGACTGAAATATTATTTATATATAATAATTATAATACATTTATTCATATCAGTATAAATTAATAAATAAATTTTTTAAAAAGACCAACCCCCTTCCTCGATGCCAGTGACTTTCTACTGACGTTGGCAGCTAACCCCCTCCCCCGACGCTGGCAACGGACCCCCACTCCCCCCTGACCAGATTTGCCCCCCTCCTTAAAGCCAGATCTAGTTAGCGTTTGGGAGACGACGACGTTGCCGGCGTCGAGGGGGCACCAATGGATGGTCGCAATATTAGTTTTTTTTTTTATAGTTTTTTTGAATTTTTATATAATATTATGAGTAAAGACATTATAGTTATTATACAAATAACATGTCAACTGTTTGATTATATAATGACAGTTTAAAAATAAACTATATTAATAAGGTATATAAACGAGACTTTATCACAAATTTACCTAATATTATAAATTTTTTTTTTTCAATTTTGAGCAAGTAAATTTACTATTGATTAAGTGAGTGAAAATTTCTGGAAAAGGAAATGCAAGAGACCCTGCTAAGTTTTTAATCTAAAGGGTGTAATTGTCCAATAGGGTTAATTTTGGCCAAAGAAATTTCTTTGCACGTTTCCATGTGTAGGCCCCAGAATGAAAGTGATAATTAGGAGCGTGAGCCAATGGCCAAAAATAATATTTTGGATTTTCAAAAACGTTTTTCTATCTTTTTACCCTTTTTTTTTTTTTTTCCTTTTTTTGGGGCTAGAACGTTTTTCTTTTCTTGTTTTTATAACATTGAGTGTGGGTAAAATGAAAAAAAAAATATATATATATATATATATATTTGTATCACCTCAGACAACCGAAAGTGAGTGGGAAAGCCAATTGGCGCATCCACGTGTCAAGGAATACACGTTTTGAATTTATTGGTCTCACAATGTAATTACAACAATTAAATTTTCAAACCAACTTTTAATTAGGGTTCGTGAAATGAAATTTTCAACTATTGCGGAACCAGGATTTTGTATAGTAGGAACATAAATTAAGAACGTGAAAATATATAAAATCCTAAAAGTATGGAATTAGGATTTTATTGTCAAATCTTCAATACATCAATGTAAAATTTTATTGGAAGTATCGTTTGTTTCTTCATTTATCATTCTCTTAAAAGTTTAGTTGAGTTGAACAAAAAATTTTATGTTGAACATTTATGTTAAAAAAAAAATATTTAAGTTGAACATTTAAGAAGAAAAATTTTAGTTGTGAGGGCCATAGAACAAAAAAAAAGTAGGAATATATTTGAAGAAAAATACTTCAATATGGCAAATTAGAGAAAACATATTTATAAGAAAATAGTAATTAAGAGAACTGCGTGAAAAAAAAAAATTCAATTAAAAAACCTAACTAAAGACACATTTGAAAATAAATATATGGGTAGGAAAATATTTATAAAAAAAAGTATACATGATGATCACTTTTCATAAAACAAGAATTACAAGAAAAAAAAATTGAATTAAACACATATTAGGGAAAAGTAGTTTGAATAGGATCGAAATAAAGATTAAGAAGTAGTTGTACTTGCAAATATAATTTAATGGTAATTTCAAAAAATAAGTTCAAACCTCAAATTCAAAATAAATAAAAAATAGAAAAGTATTTTAATTTGATACTTTTATACATATAAGATTTCTTTTTTTAAAAAAATAAGTATAAATAAAATGGGATTTATAGCTAAATAGCCTTTTTTAGTAAGTTTTCTTAATAAATTGCTAAAGTTTTTAAAAATTAGTTAAAAAGTCATTTTTTAAATAATTAATCAATTTTCTTAAATGGTCAATCAGTGATTGAATATCTAATAATCACTGATTAACTATAACGTAAATTACTAAATTTCATAGTCAATCATCAATTTTTATACTCAATCGCTGATTAACCAAATCTGAAAAATGACAAACAGTCATTTTTCTAAAAAAAAAGAAAATTTTAATCATTTTGTTATTAAAAAAAAAACACCTAGCCTAATTTTAAAAAAATAAAAAATAAATTACAATTTCGAAAAAAAAAAAAAGGAACAAAAGAATGTTTTTGAAACGTGCAAAATAAAAGTTAGGACGCTTGAGTGTTCGATTAACTAGAAAGGTCCTGTCCTATTCTAATTTACGTTTCCTAAAGAAGATAAGAAGGAGGACCGTAACCGTTTTTGTTTACTAATCTGGCAATGTCAATTTTTTTTTTTTGTTATTATTATTTTTTTAAATGACTGTCAATTATTAAATGACAAATAAACACGAAAAGAAAATTTATACAAATAAGTTAAGCCAACCTCTAGCACGTATGTCTATCCATAGACAAGTGTAGAGCGGTTGTTAGACTTATAATTAAATGACATTAATGTTTCAACACCGTCATCTCTTACTCAAAAAGGAAAAAAAAAAAAATCTAAGATACAAATCGTACGACATTATTTTATTTTAAACTATCAATTTTATATATGTTTTTTTTTTTTTTTTTTTTTTTTTTTTTTTTTTTTTTTTTTTTTTTTTTTTTTTTTTTTATTAACTTATTTCTAACTCAATTATAAATAAGATTTTACTATTTAGTAGTCTTTTTTTAATATAATAGTGTGATTTTTAAATTATACCGTGGAATAAAAGCTCCAAAAAATGAATATCAAAAAAATTCCTTTTTATTGGGATAATAATAATATGAAATTACGGCAAGTCACATACATTTATCCTCATTCGCATGCATAAGGTCATTTGCCTTTGCCGGAAAGGTTTTTCCTTTTTGGATATAAAGGGAAGTTACATAAAAAAAAATATATATATATATATAGATATATATGATTGACACAATTATAGAGAATATACAATAAAGCATGCTCAAATGAGAATATACGATAAAGCATGCTCAAATCCATTGTCCGTCCACTTTTGAGGCAAACAAGATTAAATGAGGCCAAATATCTTTTCAAGAATTTAAGAATAACATGTCTTGTCAAAAAAATTTTACAACTCAAAAGATGGGATTCCAAAGTGGAAGAAAATCATTATATGGAAAAGACAGATCAAAACTTGGGTTTGATGCTGTACTAGGAAGAAAATAGGACTGCAAGTGTGATGAACCCGGGGATGATTGTCAATACATTGGAAAAGAATAAGATGCAAAAATTTTTCATATTATATTTATGTAAATTCGACTTGGTACTAAAGTAGAGACAAGAAGAACAACACTTTAGTGACTCAGATTTTATTTCTTTCTTTCTTTTTTTTTTATATTTAAATTCACATAAAGCATTACATACACATTTTTTCATAAGAAAGATCGATAACAGGACTTTCACGAGTAGTAAGTTAGAATTTTAACTTATATGGGATGATGTACTTCTAAAATAATAATTTATCTTATAAGTTGTATTTAGTGTTGATCCCCTAAATTTATTATCTTTTGGTAATTTGCCTCCCAATTTTTTTATTTTAGCAATTTATCTTATGAACTTGTTAAATTACTGTGATATACGTTTTTAATTAATTTTACATTAAATTGAACATTTAAAATTATAAGATTTGTATTAAAGTTTGTATTACATCTGGAAATTTTTGATCTAAAGATGAGGTATTCCAACTTTATATGAAATGTATGTTAGTTTATTGTGATCAATTTAACAGAAAATTGATACATATGAAATGTATTGTAATAATTTAACAAGTTCAAATAACAAATTATTAAAATTAAAAATTTAAAAGACAAATTATTAAAAGATAATAAGTTTAGAGGTATCGGCACTAAATACTCCATCGTATGGTCTATAAAATGTTCCTCAAATAGATTGTTTATGTGGCAGTTAGTGGATTAGGTTTAATCTTCAACAGTTACAAAGTCATGATTTCAAGTTTTCACGAGCAACATCGCATACTCATTTAATGCCAGGGAATGATGGTTTTCTTTTCTTTTTCTTTTTTTCCTTTTAAATTAGCGGTGCTAAGGAAGAGCAACATTTGGGGAACTCGTGAATCTAAGCATTTGATATGTTGGAATATAGACAACAATAATGAACATACAAATCTCACATTTTGTCTCGCTCCAGATTTCTTCAACCATTCCACACGCCCAAAAAAAAAAAAAAAAAAAAGGGAAGTGAGATAGAGAGAAAGAGAGAGAGATAATTTCTAAAACCAATATTTTTGTATTATTGAATTAGACACTAGTACTTTCAAAAAATTAAAAAAAAAAAATATAGACACTAGTGCTATTAAATTATGGGTTTGTCCAAACGTTTGGTAGAGTAAAAGGTGATTGAGAATAAATTGAATAAGGAATTTTTAAGTTAAAAAAAAAATGAAAATATCATGTTGTTTGATAGAAAGAAAATTATTAGGGAAACAAATAGAAAATTAATTGAACTCCTTATTTATTTTGTAAAAAATGATTTCTATAAATACTATATATCTTTACTGATTCCTCATTCACTTAGTAAAATAAACTTGTACTTACGATTTATTTTTCTATGACTCTGTTTGGAGTTTAAGTTGAAACTTAAAGTTTAAACTCAAATTTTTATCTTTTTCTAAAAATTTTTTTTGTCTTTTTTTGAAATTTTTTTTATCTTTTCTAAAAAGTCAACATAAGTTATTATTCAAACTTAAAAATTCTATCTCAAACGGGTCCTATATATATTTTTTCTTCTACCAACAAAAATGAAAGAAAAACTATCTCCTTTCTTTTTATTTTATTTTATTTTATTTATTTTAATGAAGCTCCTTAATTTCTTTCTATTTTCTCCATTTGACGCCAAACTTGAAAAACTCTCCTTGTACTTGTAGATGCTACAACCTAAACTCCCATCAAATTTTTTTAAGGTTACTCTAGGCTAGAGTTAAGTACACGTAGGTTCTTCAAGTATTTGCCGAATGCATTTAATTTCAAGTCAAAGTCAAAAAGTTGCATGTAACTTCATAGAGCGTAAAGATGGATTATATCCCCCTAAATGGAAATAGAGTCATAGAACGTGGTCTCTTATCTAACTATTTGATGCATTCTATTCACTTTTCTTTTTTCTTTTTCTTTTTTTTTTTTTTTTTTCTCCAAGGGGTGAATAAAATGTATTTTATGTCGTTTGCTTTTTCAAAAGAAAATATCCTCTTTGCAAGACGAGGCAAGACCCATTAAGGCTTGGAAAATAGTCTTTGAAGAGTATCTTGACTGTTTGAAACGTATATGACACAAAAAAGGTTAAAAAAAAAAGAGAAATCTTCCTTGTTCAAAATTTAAAAGGGAAGCATATATGGTAGCTATTGCAATCGTAAATAGCTTTTTATTCAATTTTTTTTTTCAAGTTACATATTTAGTATTATATATTCATACATACGGATAAACAATATGCATAAATTACATATATATTTATTTATATATATATTTGTATTTAAGAAATTAAAATGATCAGAAAGGTATGCTTACATAAGAGAATTTAACAAAAAATAATGACAATTACTAAAAATTAAACCATGTTGCAGGTATTCTTGCATGTCTTACATAATTCTCCGCATATATTGGGGAAATATATACGTACATTTGTATGTATAGATGTATAGGTTACGTAAAACAGTAACGCGGGTAGTTGGTGGTTGGTCAAGGAAGTTAAGGCCAAAATCAATAATGGGAAGCCAAAGGTCAAGTTAAAGCAGTAATGGAGCAATGAAGTTAAAACGTCACCTTCACACTTGCTACTACTTGGTACTAGTTGAAAAGATTTTTGAGAAGAAGGAATCATATTCTAAATTTCACAATCTAAGGGGGGGACAAGTTAACATGCACCAAAAGTTTTTGTCGTAGGCCTGCTTTGTCCGAACCAATTATCAACTGCCACGTCACCCCATAAAATGTTTTCAAAAGATGGGCAAGTCAAATTCGGGATGTGCAAGTAGTTTCTCTAACCTGACCTAACCACACACACAAAACCAGAAAGACAACAAAGAAAAAGATATTTACACTCTATTTCACTATTTCATGTTTGAAGAATCTTTAGTTAGAACTTAACATAGTCACAATGTCACATAGAGGTAATTTCTAGTCACATTTGTAGACCATATATGCCAAAACTTTTGCAAATTTGTCCCTCCATTTCTACAGGGTTGATATTAATAGATTGTTTCTAGATTTGAAAATTGCAACAAAGGTACGTTTGGTTCACCATCTTCAACTCAATTTCCGTACCTTTTTTTTTCCCTGAAAAGCGAACAAATATTATAAATAGTTTTTAAAAATAGAACAAACTGTGATTTAAAAATTTCATCTTCAACCATGTCAAAAAAAAAAAGGTAGAGGGGTAGAAAGGCAAAAACTAATAACGAGTAAGAGTTTTCATAAATTTGTTTCCAATGGAATATTATAACCTATTTTCAAGAAAAACTACATCAAGTTGCAATTCTAGCATAGGAATTATTGATATTTTATGGGAGGAAAACATTCCAAATTACTCTAGGATCAGATATATAGTTAGGCAACCTCGTTTTGGCAATGTAGATCTGATATAATAAGATCAAGCTTTTAAATCAGATATTCATATGTAATTATAACGCGTTAAAACGACATCACCAAAGTAGTAAGAAAATGACATCTTTATCCTTTGTTTTGTCTCGCTTGGTCCAATGGCCGAAACGAATAAGCATGGCACCTCATTTAAAGGAATTGATTACTCTTCCACCTCTCTCTCTCTCTGTGTCTGTCTATTTAGTTATTAGCATAAAAATCGAGAACTTGTCATATTTTCATCAAATGCCCTCGGAATCAGGAAATAGATTGTGCATATAAAAGCCCCATCCCGAGTCCAGAAACACCATGAGCTTTCACATCATGCAATCAGCACAACATAGCCATTATATACATATATACATACAAGAAACATATATATGTATATGAAATGTCTCCAATGCAATATCACATGTATAATGTTGTAACTTTCTATTTAGAAACTTATAACTAGTTGATTTCCATGTAATTTCTAATTAGAATCTTATCACATACTACTATTGAAATAACGATTTAGGAGTCCCTCCTATATATATATATGCATTAAAGTTACTTATTTTAACGATAAAATATATACGAAAGCATGTACTCCTGTGATCCAGCCACCATACAAGAGACGTTTTCATTGGGCAAGACAATTTGGCTAGATGCTTTAAGAACCTGACCAGCCTTGTGCTTTCTCAAGAAAAATAAAAATGCAAGAAAAACCAACATTCTAGAAGACAAAGGCAATTTCCATAGTGATAAGAAACCCAAGATAAAGCAATTACAAAAAATTCCAAAATGTACAATGGTAAAAGCTTTCCTGGGAGGTTAGATATTAAAGATTACTTGGTTCCTCTTTCGGGAAGAGGACCAGTTGAATGCACTAGGTAGCGTTAAAAAAAGAAAAAAAAAAAAGTGTCCATAACAAAACCGAAGAGCTTCTTTTAAATTTATACCTATATCTCTTCAACCCAACTAAATAACCATATGTGATTTCCCGTCTCTATATGTATATTCCTAATAAAGCCGGTACTATCTGCAGTGACTAAAGAGCAAATGAAACTATGTCTGCAAAAACCTACCGACAGCACGTCAACAAAAGAACATGGAACCCTTCACGTTTTCATGCAGTCTAGGGAGCTCTGGAACAGGAACACTCCCCAACGAATTAATGCTTCTCTGTCCTGAAGAAGTTTCCGATAAGTCCTCAAACTTCATAAACTGCCCCATTTGATATGCAGCAAGGTGAGCATAGCATATTGGAGCAACTAGAAAAAGGAAATTGGGAGTTAGAGCAACAGTGATAAGAGTCTCCAAGGTACAAATTCTCTATCTTCAGAATTCAGATTCAAGAAACTCAAACGTTAAACAAAATTACCTATTGAAATTGCAGTTGTGCTCCTTTGATAGCTGAAACAAGTTTAACAGAGAGTAGTGTTAACCGAAAACATCATCAAATCGGTTGCATGTAAAGCTACTTGAGATGAAAATCTTACATATAACATAGGGAGTGGATAAGGTTTTGCAGGTCATCGGAGAGAAACCAATCTCATCAAGTAAAACGTGATAGTGTGCCGGTCTAGAAGTTCCCTGTCATTCGTAGAAGCCAAAAGAATAAAAAGGAAATAAAACATGGAGTTGGAAAATTGCTATATCTGGATGGATAATAACAAAGATTTCAAACTCCCTCATACTTAAATGGATTATCGGGTCATAAACCAATTAAAAAGACCTACAATCATGAATCAATTCTCCAGACTAAAGTCTAAAGTTTTAATATCAGTCTCATACTTCTAACTATTGAGTTACTTAGGGGTCCGTCAACAGGCTAAGAGATCTTCAAGGTCGTCTGAGTGCTACTTGTAGAAAACTTGTACAAGCTTAAATTGACAGAAAGCAGGGGGAAAAAATGACTTACAATCATCCCCGCATGAGCACACAGATAGAAATCATAATTCTTTGGGTGAACAATTTTTGTGTCCACAATTGTCCCTGAGAGAGGTCAAGAGAAATTACATAGGTACTGCTCGACTCAGAAAAAAAAAAAAGTATTGCTCAACTTAGAAATAAAAAACTGATGAAGCTACGCACCTGGTGGAACATTAGTGATGGAACCACCAGCTTGAAATAGCTTCATGTGATGATTCTTTTGAGCCACAATTACAGTAAACTTGGGAATGTTGACCTCTCCGAGATGCTGATAGGCCTGTGTAATAGTTGACTACTCAGAGAACCAAACCAAAAAAGAAGACTTACTATCATCATGCGACCAATAGTCCGTGCATTAAAGTCCATATACTCCTAACTGGGTGGTAAGCATTATCAGTGCTGGAACATTCAAGAGCTTAATATAGTGTTGGCTAGAAATTAAAGAGAATCTGAGATTTATTGCCAATTAAAACTTCTAGTAAGTTTTCATCCTGAATTCGTGACGCTCAAAGAAAAAGGAAAACTGAGGCACAAGAAGTAAATAATGGTTCTCCAACAACAGGAATGGCTAACCTTTATGATTTGATCCAGCTCTATGTTCAGGACTTGGTTAAACTGAGACTCGCTCACTCCATCCCTGAAAAGAAATTACAAAGGCTGCCTTTAGCAATTACCAGAAGTGCAGAATGTAAATAATCCAAAAAGAGAAGTGATTGATATAGATTTTTCTTGAAAGTTACAAAATGGTGAATCTCCAAATGAAAAAGGAAATAGGACTTCTTCCTCTAAGCTTCAAAGTTAACAAGATGTCAAAAGAACAATAAAAAGCGAGACAAATTGAACTAATATAACTTCTGCATTCTAAAGCATTTCCAAGAATATATGACCCATGTCGTTCTACGGCTAAATATGAAACTAGACAAGTAAAACCTGCAAATGACATCCTTGGACCGAAGGATGACCACCAAGAGGCACCTAGATCATTCCTTAATATAAAATTACAAGCATAACAAATATGACATGATACTAACATATGTAGAAGGCTTTACAGAACCACTGCTAACCAAGACAATATCTATGCTGAGCTTTACACTTAAACAAGTACCATATGCAAATACAAGGGTAAAGGAGAGGGAGAGAAAATAAGCCAATTGCACCTGAGGAGATAAGATTTACTGTCTATATAATTAATTAATTATCTCAACAAAGCAGCAAGCATATGAGGATTAATAACTAATATTCAGGCGAGATACAATGTTTTGATACCTGAACACAATAATCTGTGTCGGTTTGCGTCCATTGCTTGTTTCATAGAAGTCCAAAAGCAGCTCACTGAAACCCAAGGTTCATTCAAGTCTTAAGCAGGAAGCAGATGATGCACAGAGGATAGATATGGAATATACTTCTCTAAGTAACACGTAATTAACAAACCAAACATTACTTCTAGTAAATTTTGGAGAGAAGACCCTTGATTTCTCAAAAAAAGAGTTAAATTGTTGTTGGCATTTCATGCTTATAGTCAGACAGCATCCAGGATGAATGATAATACTATTATGAAGGAGGTTCGAAAACATTTAAACAACACAATCCCAGATACATCCTAATAACATTAGCAGCTGGATGCCATTCGTGCTATATATATATCCTGCCTTAATACCTGATGATGCCATCATCTGTTCCATTTGCCAATGGCTTGTATAAAGCATCAATCATCTCCACTTTAGGTGACTGTGTTCTTACTGATGCTCCATACTTTGAAATACTTGGCCAATCTCTAGAGCCAACAACCTGAAAGTGACAACATGACTTATATTATGAGACAACAGTGTAAAAGATTGATCAATACTTTGTAAGAAAATATATGTCATATACCGCAGCTATCGAAGGAATATCTGAACGACCAGGAGATCCGTGAGACACATCCATTCCCAAGATCATTGTAGGAGTGTCTTTTATTACAGGAACACGTGATGGTTGCTCGATTGCCAACAAAGAGTTCATCCCTCCAAGCTAGATAGGAAAATAAGCAAAAAGGAACCAGCGTTGAAATAAAATGAGAAAAAAAAGAAAATAACTTAAAGAAGAAATTGATTATTGAACTGTAGATTTTTTTACCTTTGCATTAATTTTAAGGAGTACATTGGTTAAATACTGATCATTGATCCTAAACGGAGAAATGCATTGGCTAATGATGCCAAAGTCACTTAAACATTTTTTCTTCCAAGGACCTAGTTGACCAAAAAAAAAAGTGAAAAGGTGTAACGACATAGTAAAAGAAGGGAACCATAGAATAATACAACACCATACCATAGATGTCAGAGTTTTTTCTCTCAGACAAGACACAAAGGATAAAGTTAGGTGGGCCTGGAAGCTTTTCTCTGATCCGTTCAAACATCCTTTCAACTCTTGCAATGGGAGGTCCTCTTCTAGATTGTTGATCTTCATCGATCAGTGTAAATGGGCCATCAATTTGCTGCATGTGGATAAGTCAGCGTGTGTTAGATTTAGATCAGAAACAATAAGATCAACATGTCTAACATACAATGCCTTTCTTCCTTCCACAGCTGATGAGGTCCCTTGAAATTTGACTCAGATCACAGCGTGCAGAGAAGTTCACAATAATCCAACGTTCAATGTGAACAGGATCTAAAACTGTCTGAAGGGGGGGGAAAAAAAGAAAGAGGGAAGAGGAGCATTACAAAAATATATAAATAAATAAATTAAAAAAAAGCTAGAAAAGGTACCGTACTAGATCATCTTTATGGCAGCGAAAGTGTTGAAGCATGGCTCAATGCTAAAAAAGAATAAATAAATAAATAAAGTAGGAGCATAGAAATAACAAAAGCCTACCTTATTATTTAAGTTCCATCTCCCGTTATTTGGGGCAAAATCACAACCATTGCCAAATTTCAACTGTAAATCCGCAAGGGAGAAACGTGTTAGCAACATAGTCAATTAAAGTCCTCGACATTGGATCTTTCCCTCCCTCCAAACAGTATGTGCAAATTATTCACACTTGCATAAACATTCTAAATTAGCAGCCAGTTTTTCAACTTCCTACCTTTCATACAATGCATGCACATGCACAGAAGCACACACATTCCACACTTTTGCAAGTTTTTTGTTTACCTTTGGGGACTCGAGGACGCGGCCATCAACTTGAGTGAATTGCTTCTCTATAGAGATACCACATTCAGCCAGCAAAGGGTCATTTCATAGCGATAATTTCTTACCGCCTGAAATAGCAAGTTAGCAAGAAAATTATGGAGTTGTTTAGAGAAAATATATAATTCACTCAAGAGGGAAATGAAAAACTTACATCAACCAAAATCTTTGTTTTTTCCTGAGGCTTTTGCCTTGACTTTTCAACCAAAGACGCCCTTTGGGTTGAGGATAATGCTTTTGTATACCGTTGAAGTGAAACAAGTGAACAGAGCTACACAGCCATTAAAAGAAAAAAGAAAAAGAAAATTATAACCTAAACTTGAGTGCTCTTCATAAAACTAAATAATCAAATGGATGTGTAAAAGAAATTTCCATACCTCAAGAGGTAAATAGTTAGGTTTTTTTGGCCTGCCCACAATAAGGCAGGGCAAGTAGGCGGACTCAGACAATTCTATCCCACAGTGTTTGGTGAAGTATTCATACACTGTTATTTCTTCAGTCTGCCCTTCATTTGTGCTATCACCATTTTTCACTTTCATTGGAAAACTGTGAGGAAAGATAAAAAGACAAAAAATCAGAAGTTTCTAGATGGGAAGAACAAAGAAACAATGGAAAATGAGAGAACATCTTAGAAGAGAAACACATACTACAGTTGATTGCATGGCTTCTCACTCAAGCCTATGATTTTGAACTCCATGTTACGGTGTCTCGTCTTGATCCTCATATTTCTCAGCATTTTCTTTGCCTGTAATTGCCAAAAAAGTTTCAGACAAATCAATGATGAAATCTAAGCACACTGTTTAGTGATTATTTACCTTCACCCAGTCAATGTAGCGGACTTCTCGTACACCCTGGTTAGTTTTCAGAAAATTAATCACAGGTCCAGGTTGTAAAATCATAGTTGTAGAGACGTCTAGACAGAGTTGGGAGGAATCAATGTCAATAAACAAGAAACAGCAACCGCACTGTATTAACCAAAACCATAAGTCAAAGAAACTGCAACAAAAAGTTATTACCCATGTTAAGAGCAAGTCCGTTCTGTGTTGGGCGGAAGCTTGCATGGAACCCCCTCACACCAGTTACACCTCCTCCAACGTCAGTGAAGTTATTTGTGTCATCATGAAAGAACGACTGCCTTACCAAAAGGCATCCCCTGTAAAATTGTAATTGTTAAGAATTTAGTTTTCCGCCCAGCAATGTGGATAAGCTCCATGACATTATGATTACTTTAAAAACAAGAAAAATAATCAGAAGTAGAAAAGAACGTAATACCTGTTAGCTGCTTGCTGCCTTAGAATGATATCAAGCACTCTCAATGCATCCTGAGCACTATTATCTGCATCAGCTCCTTTAAGAGCTAGGGCAATGGATTTCACCGGTATTTTGGCAGCATAACTTAACTGTATCTTGAAAGTCTTCGAATTAAAAGAACGCTTGGAACGTTTACCACTCTCTTTGGGGCTCCCATTGAAACCAGGACTTCCAGTTTCGCTGTCACACGATGAAGAAATATAATGTCTCAAGAAATAATAATAAATAACAACAATGATCATGAAAAACCAAAATGCCAAACTATAAAAAGGAATAGCAGAGCGACATACTGCTTTGCAAATGATTCCTCAAGCACAACTGTGAACTCAAACTTCCTCTGCGGCAGAGGACCGACAGTATACAGACTTTTTTCTCCATCGTATGCAAACCTTTTCCCACTAAATTCTGAAGAGTATGTTTGGTATAGCCTATCAATAATTTTTCTCCCAATTCCCTTGACGTTAACATCTTTGTTCTCTTCTGAACTGATAGAAACCTATTATAAATACAACATAACGAATTAGAATGAAACTCAACAAGTACCAGAGACAAAATATATAAATGCATGGACATAGATATGCAATTGTAGACATACAGTATACTGGTAAAACACTGCATCTGGAACATTGACAGAAACTTTGAAGTGGTTTGCCATCAAAGGTATGCGTCTCCCCACACTCCCAGTCCCTCTTCTACTCATAATTGAATACTTAGGAACAGGTGGCAACTCTGGCTTCACATTCGGTGGTACTACTGGAGGCGGTGGAGGTAAGGCGGCAGTGGTACCACCTTCTTCCTTAGCAGTAGCAGCGGTACCACCTGCTTCCTTTGCAGTGTCAACTTGTTCCATCTCTTAGCCAAACCAAAATAACCTACAGCTATTTGATTAGGAAAAAAAAATTTCTTGATAATTAGATATAACAGAAAGCATTCTTCGGAATTTTACCAAAAACATAGAAAAATTAATTCAAAATATACTTGTGTAAGAGGGGTGGTTGGAGAAATGATCTCAACCCCTTAAAAGTACATATCAAAATCTTATACCAGTTACACAACTAAGTGCTGAAAGGAAAACCGGTAAAAAGAAACCAATCCTTAAAACTAGTCTGGATCTTCTTTTCTTGTAATAAATCTAGCAAATTCATAAGCCATACAACAAAGAACAAACGTCAAGCAGAGGATTGGACATTAGGAAAATGTTAAACAGGTTACGAAAATCTTCCAAACACTACAAATTCATTCTAACTTTCTAAACCCCGAAATCAATGAGTTCTGAATATTTCATACAGAAAGGGAACAAGGATTCAAAATGAGAATAGATGATATAAGCACCCATATATTAAGGGTTTTAAATAAAATCAACCAAATATAAACGTGAAACAAAAAAAAAAAAGAAGGGATGATACCAAAAGCAGATATTCAAGTACAAAAGGAGTAAGGATTCAACGAAACTCATTCAAAAAACTAAATGAATACATAAAAACGGAATTATCAGCGCACCAAGAAAAAAAAAAATCAAACAAACAAACATCACCACTAGGACGGAAAAAGAAAGAGAAAACCAGTCAAAATCCTATTCTCGTACATTAATAAAGCACAATGATCAAAATATACCCATACAAATGAACAAGACACTTGAAACCCCTGAATAAACACTCAAAAAAAAAAAAAAAAAAAGAATGAACGATGACGAAAACAAGGATGAAGAAGAACCAAAAGAAAATTGTTGGAAAATATTAAAATGCGCGAGAAAACATAAAAACATTATGAAAATAAGGGGAAGCTTGGTAGAAATGAGCAATGTAGCGAGGAGCACAAAAAATCCGGCCGAAATGCAGTGGTTTAAACCTCACTATATCAAGACCAAAAAACACAAAATCAATATAAAAAAATTGCTAAAAAAAGAAGCGAAAATACCGAGAACAACGAGCATGCATGAACAGAAACACTGGGAAAAAGAGAGAGAGAGAAATGAAGCGCATTGAGAGAAATCGCGAAATCATACCCAGAGAAATTTGGGGAGGACGATTTGCTTAGGGTTTTCAGAGCGCGAGATAGAGAGAGAAACCGGAGAGAGAAAGAGACGACGCTTGGTTTCTTTCTCTGTGTGTGCCCGGCCTGGACTTCAAAGAGCGAGCGACACTCTCATAGAGTGAGAGCTTGGAGGGAAAGAAATTCTCTACTGTCTACAAAGGCCAAAATAACAAAAAAATATATATATTCTTATTTTTTAATTTTGATATTTTCGAATTTTGAAGAAAATATAAATATGTTTTCATAATGCTCAAAGCTTTGTTAGCGTACATTCGAGAACAGCATCCGACATGGTCGTCCACTCTTTTCCAAGATCTCTAGGGTTTGATTGGCTACATGAGAACACAACGGTGGTCCACGAAGTAGCAAATCGCTCTCGATCCGAATCGCTTCGAAGGCTGATTGGAATGGTACGTTGTAGGGGTATTGTGGTCATTATGGGCTCACGCGCAACAAACGAACTGGCGTTGTTTTACGACTCTGCTAAGGACTCGAGAGGT
Organism: Ficus microcarpa; assembly: GCA_025413485.1. Classification (NCBI taxonomy): domain Eukaryota; kingdom Viridiplantae; phylum Streptophyta; class Magnoliopsida; order Rosales; family Moraceae; genus Ficus; species Ficus microcarpa. The sequence continues at coordinate 17,439,747 of CM046379.1, read as the reverse complement.
AAAGTGGGCGTAATACAAAAAGCACCTTTTTTACGGTTAGTGGCTTTAGAAATTGTTCCGTACGATTAATGTATACGAAATTCCAGTGCACCTCCCTATCACAATCCACTTCTTGTGATTCTGTGATTTAGACGGTTCTGATTTCTTGTTGTTAATCAGAGAACTAAAATGCTTCAATATCTACAGAACATATACTAACATGAGCCATGATCCGTCCATTCCTCTGCGTATCACTTCATAAAAACGCAAATATAAATCTTATCGGAGATCTTCCTTTTTTATTTTCGTTTATTTTTCGTTCAATTCCTTGATAAGTTTAAATTACAAAAAAAAAAAAAAAAAGATCATTAGGATTTTTTTGTTCTTAATTTGATATCAAGTATTCATAAAAAAAAAAAAAAAAATTAAGCGTTTGATTACCAACCCACGTTTCATTGAAGTTGTATTAATAGATGTTTAAAGAATTTTCGATTATCACGTTAATTGATTATATCTATCAATAAAAAGTTAACAACTTACAACCTCGTGAGTTAGTACTCAAAATTTAAGAATTTAGAGCTAACATCCCTTCACTACTACTCGTATTTTTGTTTCTCCTATTTTAATGCACTACATGCAAAATTTTGCGTTTTAAAAAAAAATCGCATTTGGTGAAGACTTGGGCGAACTGATGTTAATTAATGACTGAGGTAAACATTTTCTTTTAAATTGCCTTGTACAATAGTTGGATCAATATTGGCTTCCCTTCCCCTACTACAATTGTAGCCTTGTATAAAAAGATCATAACGATAAAACTGGTTATTTGACATTTTCTTTCCAAACGTATATATGAATTATAAGAGTCTTAGATTTTTTTTTTTTTTTTTCCGTCTCAAAAGCTATCCTTTCAATAGAATTTTGATAACTTATCAATTTGTTCAAAGATTTTAATATTTAACAATTTTTACATGATTAAATTATTAAATTCAAATAATATTACATAACATTATTAAGGGAACAACTAATGAAATAGAAAATCTGAAATAGTCAATCTCAATTCAAATTAGGATAACCTAAGACCCGTTTGGTGAATGAATTTGAGTTAAAAATTTTAAATTTGAGTTGAAAATTTTTATTGATTTTTCAAAAAAGACAAACCTTTTCAGAAAAAGAAAATTTTATGGAAAAAAAATAAAAACTGTGATGAAAAATATAATTTGAGTTTAAACACCAACGAGATCTTAAATTTACAACTTCCTTTTCCCAATTTCCTCCCCTCGAACCGCTCAAAATTATATTTTCTACTCTAAAATCTCCCCCCCCCCAACAAAAAAAAAAAAAACCAAAAAAAATGTCTATGCTTGGAATTTCCTTCTACCAATCATGTCAAAGGTGTATGGTTTTTGAGCTTGTAAAAAGGTTATGAAAGCATGGAAGAAAAAGCACAATTCTAGTCGAAGCATATTTTAATCAAAGAAAATGAACTTTTTTTTTTTCTTTGGGTCATGTGATAAGCAGAAACATTAGCCAATAGGGAAGAAAAAAAAAAAAAAACAAAACAAAAAGAGGAAATTATCTAACTGAATGTGTTTCTATTGCCAGACATTATCGCAAAGACCTTAAAACAATACCAATAAGGCCTTGCGTTGGGAACATACATATACAATAATCCTGGTAACTCAGAAACATATACAAGAGAACACCGTGGGCAAAACATATCAGCCTTTTTATTCAATGCATAATAAAACACGCAATGATCCACATTTCCACTGAAATTGGAGGTCAGATGATTTAAAAAAAAAAAAAAAAAGTCGAAATGTATTTTCTTACCCTGACCATCCTCTCTGTTGAGCCCCGGACGTGTGCACATTCAACCTGTCAAGCACGCCATTGAAGTCGATGGGTTGGCCACTATCTTCCATCCTCTGAATGACGCTAGCGACATGGTCACCCCTGAATCCCATGCTCACCAATTTCTCGATCAACTCACCGTAGGGGTGGTTTCGCATGAACTGAGGGTTCCGGACCATGACATTAGGGGCTGCGTTTGGTGGTGGATTTGGAAGAGAGGCGCTTGTGGGAGGGAATCCGCCTTGAGCAAAGTGAGGCACTTGAGGTGGATAGTGAGCTCTCCCTCCTTCACCATCATACATCATGTATGTACTTGCGGGAGGAAGCGCAGGGTGAGGTCCAGAGGCTCCATAGCTATCCCCTTGTGCACCATAAGGGCCCTTGATTTGCTGAGGTGGGAGCTGCTGTGGAGGTGCTCTGCCAGCGCCAGTATATCCAAAAGGCATGGTGTCACCAAGACTAGTTCCAGACTGAGGAATTCCTGAATATGGCAGCTGCATCGGCATGCTGTTTGGCAAAGTCTCTGGAGGCGGAGGTTGGTTCGACGGCTGACCTGGTGCATAGGAAGGGTAGACAGGAGATGGGGGACGGACTTGGGAAGGTGGTTGTTGCAATTGTACTTGCTGAGGCAATTGTTGCTGAAGTTGCTGCTGATACTGTGGGAATTGCTGAACTGGTGGTGTTTGATTAACTTGAGACTGTGTCGGTTGCGGTGCCCCTCTAGGGATGTCTTGCAGCTGGGGGTTCCGGTATTGGGAATCAGACACCACATACTGTCTCTGTGGATGTTGTGCTGGAGCTGGTGGATTTGGCAACTGAGGGGGAGATAAGTAATATGGTGGTTGCTGAGTCACGTTCTGGGATGGGACCTGCAGGGAAGGCGCCACAGGCTGCTGTGCCGGTGCTACTTGATGAGGCAGGGCAAGAGCAAGTTGCTGGTTATGTGCATCAGAAGTGTTGTCACTCTTTTTGGAATCAGAAGTGGGTGGTGAAGCTCTATCTTCAGCAGACTGGTGGCTTGACGTAGAAGACTCTTTCTGCACAAGCTGAAGTTTGGCCAATTCTTTTTGAGTCTCAGCAAGTTCTTGCTTGTCTCTAAGGATTTGAATAGACCTGTGGACCTAAAACAAAAAATAAATTAATCAAGTTCATCTGCTGCGTCATGTTGACTGAGGAAGACAAATGCAAATGAAACCAATGGAAGAAAGTCCAATAAAGGCGAGCTTAAACCTGCTTCATTTTGAAAAAATGCAGTATGCAGCTACAATAGAGATAAGAAATCCCAAGTAACTTGATTCATTAAACTTATCCATGCAGATTTGCATCTACACACCACTAGAAAAGATAATTATCCTTCCACAATTAAAAAAAATCATGTAAAGCGGTTTCAATAGTTATTAGCTGCATTGCTATACTCCAGAGTGATTTACTGTTCTACTTAACTGGTCTTTGAATAATTAAAAGATATGGTTAGTTCCTGGGGCTTGCGCCGACAAAAGAGAACATCTGAAACAACTTAATATCGAGATTTCATTCAGCTCATGGTAAACTTAAGCCACATCATACAATAGGATTTGCAAAACTACAATATTAGTACGTTTCTCTGTATGTGGATATGTCCTACCCGACCACTTTTTGTGCAATGAATTAAAAACTGGTTCAGCAGTTTCCTATGACTAATATTTACTTAAGTATATTGTTTAACAACAAATCCCATGATACTAGAACACTAGTTTATAACAAGCGATTTGCAAACATGATTTAATAGAGTGCTGATCCAATTTTTCTGCATCTGGTTATTCATTAAAACACGCACATCCTGTTCCACCACAGAAAGCACCCACTAATGTACAGAATAGAAAGTAAATCACAACAATAAAAGGGTTGCTTCGGTAGTTTGATAACCCCACCACAAAAAAGACAGGTTTTCAATCATAAGGAAAACTCTTTGACAACAAAAATCAAAACACTATAATTAAAAATCAGGATCATGAATGACGAATTGAGGAGAAAATTAAAATGTTCTTGCAAGCACTTAAGTTAGTCAGAGTTAAAACTCACTTCTTGAAGATGTTTATCAATAGCCTTCAGCTTTGACTCTGACTCTGCATGATCACGAACTAGATCAGATCGCATTTCTCCCATGGACTTATCAAGATTATAGCAATATAATTCCAACTGTGAAAGCCTTGAACTAATTCCTTCAAGGAAGCGCATGAGGTTGTCAGCATTTCTTTTCATGCTTTTCTCCACAGCAGAAATCACATCTTGGTAGACAGAATCTTCGGGCTGGTTATAAGAGGCAGCAGGGAACACTGACGACCTTCCCCTTCGAGCATTATGGAAATCCTGATACGTAAAGAGCATTCAAGTTATGTATGCATCAACAAAAGACAGTGGACAACGGCAGTACCAACAATCTAGTAGACAATCAAATTCAAAGTAATGACAATGTGCATTCCAGACTAAAAAGACAAAAGATGTTAAATTTCTACATACTAGACAAAGAAAAAGATGTACTAAACGACTGGTATAGTGTAGTTTCGAAAATTCCCAGGAAAAGAACTTTTGGAAAGCATAGTAGCATTTCTCCGGAACAAATTTTTCCAAATTCAAAGAACACTCGGTAATCAATACTAGTATCTCCACTCCAACAAGGCAGTTATACATCGCTTGGTAGGAATGTAAGAGGGCGGGGGGGGGGGGGGGGAGCACGAATAGAAAGAGCAGTAGGGATATAAATTTAAATAGTACGGAAAATTATGTTTTAAGAAGAGATGAAAATGACTGACTTAACAGATTGCCATTTAATCTTCTGATTTATACTATTTTAGCTTGTAAAATGTTTTTGGGGGGGGGGGGGGGGGGGGGGGGAGTGATATATATGTTTCTTCTAACTAACGACAAATTCTATATCCACAATCGATCGAAATAATTTAAAATGGTGGGACCTATGCCCTTTTGTCCTTTCAAAAAATTTTTTTTTACCTCTTCTCTCTTACTTAACAATCAATTCTTTTATTTTCTCTACATTAATATTCAACCCTTTCTGTTCTTGCAATTTTCAGCTCGACCAAACTAACATTAGTAACTTAACAGAGCAAGAATCCTACAATTTCAATGAAATTCACATTTCATTCAAATTCGCATTTCATTGAATTTAATTTCCATGAGATTCACGGTCCTTCAAGGCCAAGCAGCCAACCTACCGCTCATCCATGGAACTTCAATCATGTTCACAAAAAATTGAAGCCGAAAACTCGTAGCTTCAGGATCTTCAAATCGGAACACAAAATGATATCTACTCTAACATAAATCAGGTAAAGAAACAAGATCAACGACTAGACTCCTTTAGCTTCCTGTTCAGTCGAATAAACGAATTTGAATCACAACATTTAACAATCCTAAATACGAAACGAATCCAGTAATAAGCAAACGAACTTGAAAAATCAGTTAAAATCTTAAATCATCCGATGAAAATGATAAGAACTCTTTGATTAAAGGCACGATCTAGAGTTCTATCAAATCTCCTTCCCACGAAATTACAGCTAAATTAGCAAAGCCCTAGGGTTTGAAGTAGCACACAGTTACCTTTCCGGAGCTAGAACTGATGACCGGCTCGCCGTGGCTGCCATTGGAGGAGTCCTGGTTTCCGTAATCCTCGTACGAGCAGAGAATGTCGTCTGAAGCGAAATCGAACCCCTTGGAGCCCGAGTTGGCCCGGCCGGACGATCCAGACGCCATGATTGCAGAGATCGGGAGCTCGGATGCGTTTCGAAGATGAGAGAAAACTAGGGTTTCGGAAGAGATAAAATCAGAAAGACGATGGCTAGAGAGAGAGAGAAGAAAGAGGGAGAGAGAGTCTGTCTGAAAATACGTGCGAAACGGGAAGTTTCGTGATAATAAATAGGAATTTGGGGACTTGGAAGGAAAAGAAAAGTATTGGGGGTATTTTCGTTGGAGTTCGAAGTCAGATAAGGATGACCGCAAGTGCAACCGACCTTTGCTTTTTTATTTTTGTTTTTTGCAGTTATGGTCTCGCATTATTCTGGATTTTAAAATTGGCTGGTTTGGTAACCGGCGTTGCGTTTTGTTGGCAATCATTGAAAATTATTTTCTTTTTTCTTTTTTTTTCTTTATTTCTTTTTGGCTTTGCTTGAGATATTTAGGCTTTTTTTTTTATTAGAATATATTTTGGCAATTATTGGCCGATATATAATTGCCCCAACATAATTTATATTATCTAAAAGGAATCGTTTTGATCATGTCGTTTTGACCATAATCTCAAATCAAAAAATTATTATTATTTCCAATTTCTGTTTGGATTAAAATCTCAATTATATTTATGGAATGGCATTTTTATTATTTTTGTTGTAGATTCACACCCTAACAAAATTGAAGAAAGAAATAGTGCGCAGATTTTTTTTAACAGGATTTTGTCTTTTTTTTTTTTTTTTTTGGGTTTAAATCTTTCGAAGATAACATTTTTCTTAAACAAAAAGCCAAATGAGGTAGGAAGGAACGGTAGAAAGAGGGCAGATATGCAGCTGACAGAAGATATCTCTAACTTGTCGATGAAGTAGCCCAAATCGAAGACATGTAATTAATAAGTATTCTCTAAAATATCTACTTTTTTTTTTTTTTTTTTTATGGATGGGGCCATGTGCATTAACACGTGCTCTTAACTTTCTTTTTATCTTTTTTGTCATGTTTTCAATGTGGCTGAGATTTTTTTTCTCTTTTCTAAACTTGAAGTCAAATAAGGGACCTTCATGTTAGCATATTTCTAGGGCTTTCTCGAAAATACTATCTCACACATTGACTCAGGATAAAAGTATCGATGTCGACGGAAATATCGCTTATCTAATTTTATGAAAATTTCAGAGTTATTATCGATATCATTGAAAATATCGAAAAAGATCACGAAAGTTACTAAAATATACTTTTAATATTTTTAAGATAGCACAAATACTAAAAAAAATACATAAGTTTTACATAATAAATATATTATATCTTATATATTTTAATATCAAAACGAAGTCTTATGAGATTCAAACATGATTGAAATGTCATCCTGATTCAAGCAAAATTGATGTTATGATACGTTATTTGAATAGAGTTTTGAATATAGTTGTAAACATATAATATGTACGCTTATTGATCTCGTCTCAATCTATTTTCATGAATAAGAAATTGTGTAAATTTTGTTAAAATTCTAGGAGAATATATTATCTCAGGTTTTATGCGTTATCTTTTATTTTATTTTTTTTCATCTCTTTTCTATCTAATAATTGTACCATGCTCGTTGTTAGTTGCTCTATCAACTATCTATTAAAAAAAATATAAGATAATTATAGCATGTTCAAAAAGCTTAAAAAATTATAAAAATCAGAAATTTTGAAAATTTTCAAACTGTAATTTCTACCCGAAATTTCAATAGTTCCATTAAAATTTCTAATATTTTGTAAAAATTGTTCCATATTTTACCGATATTTTTTGATATTTCCCCGATATCTTAACAGAAAAAAATATTACACCTAAAAGATATTTTGATATCCCTCAAATACGAAAATTTTGGGAAAAATTTCAAAAATATCGTGGATGTTTACAACCATGCATTGATAGGAGCGTTTATCAAAAAGTCTAACAACAGCCCCACCTCGTATTTATTACAATCCTATCATATTTCTAGCTATTAAAATTACAAGGGTGTGTTCACACTAAGCATGCGTTTGGTGCATGTGTTTGGATTGTCCAATTTAGGTTTTTAAGTTGTGCACTTGGTGAGACAATTGAATTGCTAGAGTTAAAAAATATAAAAACTTGAAATTTGTTCAATAAATAAATATCAATATGAAGTATGTTTCATTGTCTCAAAATTCTATGCAACTTAAAAACTATATATATTTCATTTAGACTTATATGTCTAAAGTAATGACTTTTAAAGTTTGAGTTATAGAACTATAATGATAATTATAAATAGTAAAATTAAAATTGATTTTTAAAAAAAAGATAAAAATTGAGTTGTATTTAGGTCCAAACCGGATGTCTAAATACAAGCTAAATCAAGTATACGTTAGACTTACTAAAATAATCTAATATTTAAAACTCTGAAGAGTAATACCTAACATTCAAATCTTATACCACAAAATCCAACCATAATAGTCCTTCATCTTTATAGCATCATATTCGATAATTTAAGAGTCGAGACTTCATTGCACATGACTTTACATTTATTTTTCTCCTCTTGCTTGGTGATTTTAAGTGATTATAATATTTTTACAGCGTTCATGGGGCTTTTGTTTATGGATTTTATATGTGAATGATAGTGTGTACTCAATATAATTATACGAATAAAAACATTTTTTAACTTATATTTTACTAACAATAGCAATCCAAATTACTCCAAAAAAAAAAAATTAGCAGTCAAAATTGTTTAATGTATTTTTCTTAGATGACATAAATAGATATCACTATCTACATCTAGAAAGCCACGTGCTTTTGAAGAAACTTGTACAGTTTGAAAAGGAGTTATGATTGATCAAAAAGAATAATTTATTTCAACTGAAATGCCCTAAACATATATGTCATGTGCATCAAAAAATCCTTTACTTAATCCCAAAGACAAAAATAGAAACTCAAGATAAAGAATGGAATAAAAAAAAAATCTTACATCGAAAAATTTGTGGCGTTTGACACGAGGGTTAGGGGTATTGGTGTCACAAGGTGGGGAAGGGGAGTTGGGCAAGGGCGGACGGCGGAGGCACAGTGAGAGGATGTTGACAAGGGGATATCATTGAGAGCTCATATGGGGTGGAGTTGTTATTGTAAAAGGCTTTGATTGTTACACTTTCAAACATGTTAAGAAAATAAATCAGTAGTTAAGGAAAGAAAAAACGACGCAAGATCAATGATATGTTCTGTAGGATTCATACTAAATATTTACCATGCGTAATATAAAATCTAAGTCCAATAATAATCAAATCATTGAAAAGTCACCGATGACAAAAATGTCAATTTCTATCGAGAAAAACAAAGAGTGGTTTTAACGTAAAATTCTAACTTATGTTGGTGCAAATGCAATTTTAGATTTGATTAAGTTTGTGTTTGGAATACGGGTTTAGGAGGTAATTTTTATGTTGAAATTGGTTGACTTTTAAAAAATTATATTATAATTTTCAGGAATTTATAATTAAATAGTCTTTTTTAATTAGTTTTTTTAAAAATGACCCAAAATTTTAAAAATTAATTAAAAACCCGTTTTTTTTTAAATGGTTAATCAACTTTCTTAAATAGTTAATGAGTGATTAACCACATCATAGTCAATCAATGATTGACTTATGGTCAATTACTGATTAATCATAATAAAAATTTACTGTTTATCATTGATTAATTATTAGTTAATCATTAAATTTTATAATCAATCACCGATTAACCATTAGTCTATTAATAATTGATCAAATCTGAAAAATGACGAACGGTCATTTTCGTAAATAAAAAAATTAGACTATCTATTAGTTTAGATGATTAAAAAAAGCCACTCAATTTAATTTTCTTAATTTTTATTCATTTTTTAGAAAAAAAATAAAAATCGAGATAAAAATCATAAGTTCACGAAGGAGAATCAAACAATTTATTCGGAAAATTTAAACTTAAGGTTTAAACTCAAATTTTTATCTTTTTCCTTAAAAACTTTTTATATTTTCTAAAAAGTTTTTTATCTTTTTTAAAAAATCAATAAAAATTATTATTTAAATTTAAAAATTTCAACTAAGTACATTTGCCAACCTTAAGTACGGTTCAAGTCCTCGTGCCTCTTTACCTCTTTTCCAACAAGTTAAAAACGACGGGTAAATTTCATTAATAGCACTTCTAGAGAAAATAATATTAAATTCAGCACCACTTTTTATTTCATTCAGTTTTAGCACTGTCTGTGGGGCCCAGTAGCATTTAATGTATGTAAATTTTCAAGTTTACCCTCATCTCCTTCATATGCCCCTAAAAAATTTTTAAACCAACATTTACAGTGTTTTAGAGAGAGAAACTGAAATCTAGAGAGTTGCAGTCGGCCGGAACCGCTCGGAAACCGTCCGAAACCACCGCGAAAGCCCTCTATAAATCGCTTGGAAGTCTGTGAACGTCGGAAAATCTTCAAAAACTACCCATGTCGAAAGTTATGAAATGGATTGAGAAAAACATTACTCCGGAATGTTTGCTTAGAATACAAAAAGTTAGTATTTTTATCTGATTTTGCAACATAAAATTAGTGTTTTGGTTTATATAAATATTTGGGTGGTCATAACCGTTATGACCGCTACTATTTATAGAACTTAGTAGAAGATTGGTCATGACCGTTCTACTATTATTAGTTCTACAAATAGTGGCGGTCATAACGATTATGACTGGGTGATCATAACCGTTATGACCGCTACTATTAATAGAACTTAATAGAAGATTGGTCATGACCAATAAACAGAGAAGAAAAGGAATAGTAGGAAAAGAATTAATCTTTATTGTATGGTATACGGGAATTTAAAGGTCCCATGGTGGTACAAATATAGTAACTAATCTTCCTGATTACAAGGAGAATAAAAACTGATTCCTAAAAAATATTTACAGCTCACGTGTATCTAGACTAACCAAATATATCACATAATCATATCAATTATAACAGATTCTCCAACACTCCCCCTCAAGCTGACATGAAAATATCACTCATGGCAAGCTTGTCCACGAATCCTTCAAATTGTGCCTTGGGAAGCCCCTTGGTTAGTATATCTGCAACTTGGCTAGCGGTTGGTATGTAAGGCATGCATATCACACCACTGTCCAGTTTTTCCTTAATGAAGTGTTTGTCCACCTCTACATGCTTGGTTCTATCATGTAGAACTGGATTGTGTGCAATTGAGATTGCCGCCTTGTTGTCACAAAAGACTTTGATAGGCTTAGGAACGGTAATCTTTAACTCTACCAGTAGTCTTTTAATCCAAAGGACTTCACAAAAACCATGAGCAACTGAGCGAAATTCAGCCTCGGCACTACTCCTTGCCACCACACTTTGTTTCTTACTCCTCCAAGTGACCAGGTTACCACCAACAAACGTGCAATAGCCTGAAGTAGATCTTCTGTCACTTATACTACCTGCCCAATCTGCATCGGTATAGGCTTCTATCTGTAGATGGCCTCTCCTTTTAAGCATAAGTCCTCTCCCTGGTGTTCCTTTTAGATACCTTAATATCCTGTACACAGCTTCAAAGTGTTTTGATCCTGGTGAGTGCATAAATTGACTTACAACACTTACCGCAAAGGCTATGTCAAGGCGAGTATGGGCAAGATAGATTAGTCTCCCCACTAATCTCTGATATCGCCCTCGGTCTACTATCTCATCATCAGGAACTGTTTATAACTTCAAATTGGGCTCAATCGGAGTTTCTGCCACCTTACAGCCAATCATTCCTGTCTCCTTAAGCAAATCGATAACATATTTCTGTTGATTGATGAAGATGCCCTCTTTCGATCTTGCGAACTCTATCCCCAAAAAATACTTCAGTTTTCCCAAATCTTTAACCTCGAATTCTGTTTCTTGTTTTTCTTTCAGACTCTCAATTTCCAGAGCATCATCCCCGGTCATAATTATGTCATCAACGTACACGATCAAGATAGCAACTTTTCCTTCAGTGGAGTGTTTGAAGAATAAAGTATGATCTGCCTGACTCTGTATGAATCCATGTCTTTTGACAACATTGCCGAAGCGCTCAAACCAGGCTCTCGGAGACTGCTTTAGGCCATACAACGATTTTTTCAGCTTACATACCTTTTCTTTCCCAAGTACTTCTTCAAAGCCAGGAGGAAGATCCATATATACTTCTTCTTGCAATTCCCCATGAAGAAATGCATTCTTCACATCTAGTTGGTGAAGAGGCCAATTGAGATTAACTGTAAGAGATAGAAGTATTCTGATGGAATTAATTTTAGCGACAAGGGCAAAAGTCTCTTGGTAATCTATACCGTGAGTTTGAGTAAATCCTTTTGCTACAAGTCTGGCTTTGTATCTTTCTATGCTCCCGTCTGCTTTACACTTCACAGTGAATACCCATTTGCAGCCAACTGTCTTCTTATCCATAGGCAAATCACTTATACTCCACGTGCTGTTCTTCCTGAGAGCATTCATCTCCTCCATCACTGCTAATTTCCAATTCGGATCACCTAATGCTTCTTGAACAGTTCTTGGAACAAACAGATCAGAAATCCTAGACACAAAGGCTCTATGACTATTTGACAAGTTTTTGTAGGACAGGTACTTTGCAATTGGATGTTTAGTGCAGTCACGGATTCCTTTTCTTAGGGCAATAGGAACATCAAGGTCTGAAGGTGGTGACTTAGGTGATTCTGGTGGGGAAAGAATTGGAGTGGAAGTACTTTGAATGACTGTGGAAGGATCATTACCTGGTGAGTTTGATTGGAGATCCGCTGGGGAAATGACTGGAGCCGTAGACTGCTTGAGAAACCTTTTTCTGGAATAAACCTGAAGTTCAGAGCGTTTTTCTGGAAGTACTTCTCCCCCTGTCTCAGATTCAACAAATTCTGGCGAAGTAGAGTTAGGACTATTATTATTTCCCATATTCCCTACATTTATTTCTAGACTTTGTTTATTGGAATTGATCATTGGCTCAGTTAATTTTGGGACAGGAAGGGTCACAGTTTCTCAAAAATTGTCTTCTCCAATACAGTTCTCCCCCTGAAGAGAATTTTGGTGAAAGTAAGGTTGATTTTCAAAAAATGTGACATCCATGCTTTCAAAAAATTTCTTCGTGATTGGATTGAAGCACTTATAACCCTTCTTATCAGATGCGTATCCAAGGAAAACACATTTGTCAGCTTTTGGGTCAAGTTTTGTTCGAAAAATGTTTGGTATGTAGACATAGCATGTGCAGCCAAAAATTTTTAAGGGCAAGTCAGCAAACAACCGGGATGTGGGGAAAGCATTTTTCAAACAATTTAACGGTGTTTCATATTTCAAAACTCGGGATGGCATTCTGTTAATTAGGTAGCATGCAGTTAAAAGAGCATTTCCCTAGAGGTATTTTGGAACATGCATGGAAAACATGATGGTACGGGTGACTTCAAGCAAATGTTTATTTTTTCGTTCAGCAACCCCGTTTTGTTGTGGTGTATCATGACAAGTTGATTGATGGACAATGCCTTTTTCCAAAAGAAAACCGCCTAAGTGTTTGTTAAAATATTCAGTTCCATTATCAGTTCTTAATATGCCAATCTTGGTTTGAAATTGGTTTTCAATCATATGAAAAAAATCTTTAAACCTTTGTTCAACTTTGGATTTGTTTGCCAACAAATAGACCCAACATACTCGTGTATGATCATCAATAAGCGTCATAAACCATTTTTTACCAGACAGTGTACTGACCTTAGAAGGTCCCCAAACATCACTATAAAATAGATAAAATGGTTTTGATGCAGAATAATTTCTTAAAGGAAATGAAACACGATGTTCTTTAGCCAAATGACAAGCATCACAATGCAATTTTGAATAATCAATCCCTTTGAACAAAGCAGGAAATAAATATTTGAGATATGGAAAACTTGGGTGTCCTAATCTCCTATGCCATAACATTATTTGATCATAGACAGAGGTTGAACTGGTACTACCTAGTCCCTGAGCTTTTTTATTCCCGAAGGCTGTTTCATCAAAGTAGTGCAGTCCATTTATTTCCCTAGCAGTTCCAATCATCCTCCCCGAGTTCCGATCCTGAAAAAGGCAATGAGAAGGAAGAAACAAAACAGAACAGTTAGATTCTCTTGACAATTTGCTAACAGAGAGAAGATTACAAGCAAGTTTTGGAACATGTAAAACTGAAGCAAGAGTTATTTTTGCAGAAATTTTAACATGTCCTTTGCCTGCAATGGGTGAGAAACTACCATCAGCAATTCTAACTTTTTCGGAACCAGAACAGGGATAATATGAACTGAACAAGTGAGAACAACTGGTCATGTGATCGAAAGCCCCCGAATCGATGATCCAAGGACCAGCTTTTGCAAGGACAGGAAGAGTGAGAGGATTTCTACCTGATTGTGCCATAGAACCGACAGGAATATTAGGTGATGAATAGGATTTCAGCAGTTTTTGAAGGTGGTCTAATTGCTCTTTACTGAAAGGGGAAGATTCAGCTTCATTGGCAGCAACAATATTCTATTCACCAGCCCTATTTCCTCTGCTGTTTGAAGGCCTACCGTGCAGTTTGTAGCAAGTTTCCCTGGTATGCCGCGGTTTCCCATAGAAATCACACCGCATATTGGCCTTGTCTCCTCCACGCTGGTTGTTAGAGGTTCTTCGACTCACCTGGGCTTCGAAGATAATCAAGGCCGACCCTTCTATTGTACTGGTTGAACCAGAATCTTTTTTCCCAAGCATCACTTGCCTGCGACTTTCTTCTCGGCGTACTTCGGCAAACACCTCTCCAATTGGTGGCAATGGATTTCTCCCAATAATTCGACCACGCACCTCGTCGAACTCTACCTTCAAGCCTGAAAGGAACTTGAAGACTCGATTGACATCCACCATCTTTTTGTAATGGTTGCAGTCCTCCGTCGACTTCCACTCGTAGTCATTGAATAGGTCGAGATCCTGCCATATTCTTTTCAGAGTATTAAAATATTTTGTAACAGATTCCTCACCTTGTTGAATTTCTCCCAGCCATAGAGTCAATTCATACACCTGGGATTGGTTTCCAAGGTCGGAATACATCTGTGAAACGTTGTCCCAAAGTTCCTTGGCTGTGGAATAGCACATATAATTGGCACCAATTTCCTCAGCCATGGAATTAACCAGCCAAGTCATCACCATTGAGTTCTCAGCGTCCCAAACGGCATAGGTTGGACCTTTTCGTCAAGCCTCTTTGCATCTCCCGTGAGATATCCAATCTTCCCTCTGCCTCTGATGTACATTCGCACGCTCTGTGACCACCGGAGGAAGTTATCTCCATTCAGTCGGATTGTGGTTATTTGAACAGGATGGGTTTCGGTTGGACTGCGAGCGATTTGTGGTTCAGTCACAGAAGACTGGGGTCGAGAGGTTTCAGACGTGACTTCAGACATTTTTTTTTTTAGGACAAGGCAGCGGATTCAATCCCTAGGGTTTGTTCTCTTCTCTGATACCAAATAAACAGAGAAGAAAAGGAATAGTAGGAAAAGAATTAATCTTTATTGTATGGTATACGGGAATTTAAAGGCCCCATGGTTGTACAAATATAGTAACTAATCTTCCTGATTACAAGGAGAATAAAAACTGATTCCTAAAAAATATTTACAGCTCACGTGTATCTAGACTAACCAAATATATCACATAATCATATCAATTATAACAGATTCTCCAACATGACCATTCTACTATTATTAGTTCTATAAATATTAGCGGTCATAACGTTTATGACCGGGTGTTCATAACCGTTATGACCGCTACTATTAGTTCTCTAACTAATAGTAGAGGTCATGATCGTTCTACTATTATTAGTTTTACAAATAGTAGCGGTCATAACGGTTATGCCGGGTGGTCATAACCGTTATGACCTCTACTATTAGTTCTATAAATAGTAGCGGTAATAACGTTACCCGGTCATAAACGTTATTACCGCTACTATTTATGGAACTAATAGTAGCGGTCATAACGATTATGACCGGGATAGAACTAATAGTAGCGGTCATAACGGTTATGACCACCCGGTCATAACCGTTATAACCGCTACTATTTATAGAACTAATAATAGTAGAACGGTCATAACCAATCTTCTACTGAGTTCTATGAATAGTAGCGGTCATAACGGTTATGATCACCCAGTCATAACCGTTATGACCGCCACTATTTGTAAAACTAATAATAGTAGAACGGTCATGATCAATCTTCTACTAAGTTCTATAAATAATAGCGGTCATAACGGTTATGACCACCCGGTCATAACCGTTATGACCACTCAAATATTTATATAAACCAAAACACTAATTTTATGTTGCAAAATCAGATAAAAATACTAACTTTTTGTATTCTAAGCAAACATTCGGGAGTAATGTTTTTCTCAATCAATTTCGTAACTTTCGACATGGGTAGTTTTTGAAGATTTTCCGACGTTCACAGACTTCCAAGCGATTTATAGAGGGCTTTCGCGGTAGTTTCGGACGGTTTCCGAGCGGTTCTGGCCGACTACAACTCTCTCTCTCTAGATTTCAGTTTCTCTCTCTAAAACACTGTAAATGTTGGTTTAAAAATTTTTTAGGGGCATATGAAGGAGATGGGGGTAAACTTGGAAATTTACATACATTAAATGCTACTGGACCCCACAGACAGTGCTAAAACTGAATGAAATAAAAAGTGGTGCTTAATTTAATATTATTTTCTCTAGAAGTGCTATTAATGAAATTTACCCTAAAAACGAAACCTTAAAACGGGTCATTCAACCCTTTTTAAGAGACCCGACAATTCCCGGCGGACCCACGATCCGGAGCCCGCCGTCCCCGATACCCCTTTCCAAGCAATCTAGTAGGATTCGGCTTTTCGCTCGTTAGCTTTCTGTAAATTATGGAACAAGCAAACTAATTTGCTTCCAATATTTCTCTCTCCTGTTCTGCGACCAATGGCGTCAAAACTGTTCAGTAGTATCATCCTTGTCTCAGCAATCTTGAGGTTGATTCTGATCTTATACGGAGAATGGCAAGACACCCACATGGAGGTCAGGTACACAGACGTCGATTACCTCGTATTCTCCGACGCTGCTTCTCTAATGGCTTCTGGGAAGTCTCCGTTTCTGAGATCCACATATAGGTACTCGCCTCTGCTCGCATTTTTGCTCCTACCCAATTCCTTTATTCATCGCTCCTGGGGAAAATTCCTCTTCTCAGCTTCAGGTACTCTGGAAAAAATTCAACATGCTACAAATTTTTTTTCACTCACTGAAAACATACTACAAATTTTTTTTTTTTTCACTCACTGAAAAAAATATCTTTTCACATTTGTTTTTGAAAAAAAAAAAAAATTCGCAGATTTGCTTGTGGGGTTCCTGATAAATACGATTTTGAAGCTGCGTGGAGTGCCTGAAAACTTGCGTATTGTCTCAGTGATCTGTTGGCTCTTCAATCCCTTTACCTTCACTATTGGGACCCGAGGGAACTGTGAGCCGATTGTTTGTGCCATGGTTCTTTGGATCTTTTTATGTCTCATGAACGGTGTGAGTTTCACTCTTTGTTACTCTCAATCTGTTTGCTTGTTAAAAAAGAAAAAAAAAAATCTAAATACTTGCTTATAAAGTGTTGTTATACATGAGACACTTTCTTCAATACTAACCTTCTACTTTGTATGCATTTTCTTATCCTGAGGATCCATTCCACAATTTCTTATGATTTAGCACAATTTTGTTCCATTATCGCAGCGTCGGAAATCATATTACCGTGGAGAAGGCCATATTGTGAAGAGCTAGAACATAATGAGGATTTTCAAAGTTTGTGTTTAGTAATTAATTAGTTAATCATGCATCTTTTGTATCCGAGGTCGGAGAATCGCTAGTTGGTCTCTATTTGATCCTACAAGAATGAGAGTCTGTTTAAGGGAAAATGGCATTTTAATGTTGTAATACCTCTTGACAATAGTGGTTAAGTGATTTGGTTCTTATTTTATCATTTGACAAGGAAGAAATTATTTATCATCGTCTTCTCGTTGCAATGTTGACTGTTTGATTAGGGTTTTAGTTTCCCTTAGCACAAGCAAGTTCTTTAAATAGCGCCATTTCTAGCAGTCACTGTTATACCTTTCGCCAACATGCTTCTAACTTCGTACTTGTCTTCTTTCCTTTCGCAACAGGACGTGTTTTACAAGCTGCATTTTGGTATGGGCTCATTGTGCACTTTAGAATCTACCCCATCATATATGCACTTCCCATTCTTTTGATTCTTGATCCGCAAGTTTTCAAATCTGGTTGTCGGCCTGCTCTTCAAAGTTGGAGTCGTACTGAACAAAAGTCATCTCAGAGATCATCGATTACAAGAGTAGCTCATATGTTCTATCCATGGTTCCTTATGAGAAGTGTACTAACGAGGGAGAGAATTCTTTTTGGCTTAATTTCAGGGGCTGTATTCTTGTTTTGCACCACCTTTTTCTTTTGTTTATATGGGTGGGATTTTCTGCACGAGGCCCTGTTATATCATCTCACCCGTACAGACCCAAGGCACAACTTTTCCGTTTATTTTTATCACATCTACCTCCAATACGAGCGCAAACTCTTGGTAGTGGAGAAGCTTATCTCATTTTTGCCTCAGTTTATAGTTCAGATTGTTCTTGTTTTGAGTTTTGTCCAAGACCTTCCATTCTGCTTCTTCGTGCAGACAGTGGCATTTGTGGCGTTCAACAAGGTTTGTCTAATCATCACTTGGTTATCCTCTTTTTTATTTTTTTTTTAACAAATGCTGTCAGGAATAACATAGGATAAATCATGCAATGTGTAAACATATTTATATTTTTCTTGAAATGAGCATGTGGTTGTCTGAAATAGCTTAGTTCATCCACGAGAAAATTTAATTCTCCCGCTGCCAATTGACAGGTGATTACAGCACAATACTTTGTGTGGTTCTTTTGTCTTTTGCCTCTGGTGCTGCCTTGGAGCAATATGAAACTCAATTGGAAAGGCCTATCGTGCATAATCTTGTGGGTTGGAGCGCAACTTCACTGGTTGATGTGGGGCTATTTGCTTGAGTTCAAGGGAAAGAACGTCTTTCTTCAACTATGGATAGCCAGCATCTTATTCCTAGCTGCAAATTCATATCTTCTGATTTCAGTCATCCGCAATCATAGGTACTCTCCAGTTTTCACTCAGTTGGATTCTACTAATGATGACACAAGAAAATTAAAATGATGGAGTAAGCCGATCTGTTGATGGGTTTATGTAGGATTTCAGTTTCTCACTTTCTCTAGTGGTTAAATGCACGTAGGTGCATGTTTTTCTGTCGTTTTGATTTCTTCTCGTATTTTTTAACTTGCAACAAGTTTTAGGTTGCACTATCTTGTGTGGTTCTGCTAATCCAGAAAATAGCAACACAAACACGTTTTGCTTAACCATGTTGGATGAATACTAATTGCTTTGGGAACATGAAATTCACCCCCGGTTTCTCATTGCAGATTGCTTATTACTCCACCTCCGTAACTGTTTATTGCATGACGCTAGAAGCTTGCTCCTTATTTACGTATACTTGAATGTCATATACAAATCTTACAATAACTCCATGGATTGATTGCTTACAACAAGGGCTGTAAGCCTGTACTTAAAGCAGCTAGTTCAACGACGATCACTGTTGGTTTAAAGTTGATAATCTATAAAAGAATTACCTCGGTTGTGAAGCTTGAACAAAAAACACATGATTGAGGAAAAAAATAAAAAAAGTAATATATTACAAAGGTGTGCCGACATACATGAACTTTGAAGTTTAAAGACACAACTCTCGTACCCATACATAGCTCAAGAAGCTAACAAGAGAAAATATATCATTTTTTTTTTTTTTTGTTGATAGTTGAATTTAGTTGGCTGTGTGTTTCTACTATATGGTATATCCTATGCTACACATGATTCGAGCTTCATGCCGCCGAGTTTCTAGTAAAACTCGTGGATTGGATTTTAGAAGACCTAAGGTTTTTTTAGGAGCAGGGGGTCTAGGACAGTGTGGATTGAATGTAGAAGAAGCACCACATATATTATGACTCCAATGAATCCAGCAACAAGAGCTCCTTTTACTTGGTCACAATACTTTGGGACTTGGCCACAGATGGGAAGCCAACCTGCATAGGAATTTCCTTTCTTTCCCACATATGCAATAGCCAAAGCCGCGGAAATACTCGAGCTCAGCAGCAGGGTGAAAACCTGTTCAAAATATGTAAAGCCAATTCTCGTGATGTCAAGCGCTATATAAATCAGCTCCGGGGGTTCTCAAGCTATGAACTTTGAAGAAAAAGAGCGGTATTATCAAGATAATTACCAAATCGAAGGCAACCACTAAACGCCAGAGCAAACTTTTGGAAGGAAGAAAAAGAACAAGAAATCCGTAGACGCTGACGATAGCATTTGCAATCAGAAAGTACCTGGAAAATCAACACAAAGTATCAGCTGGCACAAATAAACTATGGTGCGAGAAACTGGAAATTGGTCAGCCATGAGGAGGTGGCTGTAAAAAACATACTTGAAAGCTGGTGTCTGGGAGTACTTAGCTTCAAAAGAAACGGCGAAGACGGTAGCATTCTGGTGGCTCGTAGCCATGACGATGGCAGCGGAGAGAGTGGCGGCAAACGCCATGAGCCTCACTAGAAGCAAGGCGAGCCACTTGGTCTTGACCATGGCTAAGGCTGCTCCGTGAGGGAAATTGGGTTATGAGACGAAAGATTTGCGGTTAAATTGTTGAGAGATGGGGGTGACCAGTGAGGAGAAGTGAGAAGCCAAGTGTAGGTGAATATTGGTAGGTACTGGAAACAAGAGCAGGTAATGGTAGGAGGGAAATTGTGGAGGGTGGGATGGTACACTTGTTTTTTTTGTATGTGTTTGATTTTTTTGAACTTTTTTTTTGTTAGTTGGATTTCCCAACCGCCGACACCACCACCACCGCCACCACAGCTCTTGTCCAAGTTTTTCTTCCTTTTTTTTCTTTTTTTCATGCTGTTAGATGTTGAGTAATTGAACCATCTCTTTGTAAGTCTTCCTTGTTACAGGAAACAGATAATGAAATTCTAAGATGTTAAGCGAGCACCTAATGTAAGTTTATCCATCCAAGTTACTTCAAAAAAAATAAATAAATATTAATTAATTAAAAAAAAAAAAACCTTAACGTGTAGGATTTGAACTCTGTATATCGTGACCATTAGATACATACATCTTAGTTATTAATCTAGCAATATTAATTTTAAAGGTTGAAACACAATAAAAACACAACCCCACCGTTTTAGAGGATAAAAATATAATAATCTTCAAAAAAGGAACATTTAACGAATGAAAAAGAATTGATTGAATTGATTTGATTTGAAAATACAATGTTTCTAGTTTTTTTTTTTAGATGACAATGTCTCTTTTTCTCTGCATTTAATACTTATTTTTCAGGTAAATAAATTGATTTTAATCTAATGCTAAGTTGTATTGGATGGTCGTAGTTGTACTGAAAATAAGTCATTTAGCCTCGTATAAAATAATTTAAAAAAAAAGGTCATTTAGCATTTACTGCTCTTTATTTTGAATAACTTGCTCGTTACCTCCCTGCGAGAATACTTGACATTTGAGTTTTGACTAAGGGTCCGTTTGGGGCGCCAGTCACAGATGGTATTTTACTATCTGAATTTTAAAATATCAATTCTATATTAAATTTTTTCTCTTTTTTATTTTCAAAAAACTTATGCTCCAATTAATGAAACGGTTTGAGTTGAAATTTTTAAATTTGAATTGATTGACTTTTTAAAAACTAGTTATAATTTTTGTTGAATTTTCAGAAAAAACAAAAACTGATATGAAAAAATCGAGTTTAAGATGTAATGTCAAACGAAGTATTAAACTTTAAAAGTCCATAACTTTCTCATTTCAAATCGAAATAAAATGATTTTTATGATAAAATGCTCGAATTGATAAGACGAATACGACAAGATTCATTTTGCATATTTTTTTCGAATACATTTTAAATTTTTGCATTATTTTCTGTATTAAATAATTTTTTTTTAAAAAACTTTCCTCTCAAACACATATTTTCAACTTAACCTTCAACATATCATCTCCAATATCCCCCAAGTGCCCAAAAGAGATTATTAAATGAGGAAAACTTAAACATCTATGGTAATGGCCAAAAAAAAAAATCATGATGTAAAAAAAGAAAAACTTTTTATACTTTATTTTTCATTATTATGTCAATAAATCTTGTTGATATGCAAATTAGTGGATCTGTAGCTCCCAGATTGGAGAAGATGAAAGTTTTGGGGTTTTTGTTGGTCATCCAAAAAAAAAAAAATCTTAAAATTTCTATCAATATCCTTAAACAAAAAAAACAAAAAAAAGGGGTAGGGGTGGGGTGGGGGGAGTACGAATTGCAAAATTGTATTTGTTAATTTAAGCTTTTATTTGTATTTTAATTTAAACTCAAAATTTTTATCTTTTTTTTAAAAATTAATAAATAGAATAATTAAAAAATAATCAATTTTAACTCCAAGATAGGAAACGGAGGCGATCAGGCGAAGTTTAATAGCATGATCTATAAAATTGGGCAGAGTTTGTAACTAATTCAATTTTTTAAAAAAATTAAAATATGTAAATTAAGAAAAATGAAGGAAACGACGTCGTATTAAAATCCAACGAGTCAACGACAACCAAAGGAAAAACTCTTCTCAGAACAATCCCATCCAAGCAAACAACAGCCAAAAATGGCGGCAGCACCATTCCGTTTGTCCACCACTCTCTGTAAAACCCCCAAAACGTCTCTTCCAAAAACCTCAATCTTCCCCGCCGCCACCTCCTTCACCGCCAGCTGCCCACACACTGTTCCCTCCAAATCCAATCTGAAATTCACCACCATTTCCAAACCATCCACTCTCTCCCTCTTTCTCCACAAACCCCGACGCCATCAGCGCTACCCTAGAGCCGCCGCAATCCGATGTCTGTTCACCGGAATCGTCGAAGAAATGGGCGAAATCAGGAACCTCGGAGCCTCCGAAGCCGGCGGATTCGACATGGAGATAGCTGCCAAGACCGTCCTGGAGGGCGTTAACCTCGGCGACAGCATCGCCGTCAACGGCACGTGCCTGACCGTCACGCGATTCGACGACGTTTCGTTCACCGTCGGACTGGCCCCGGAAACGCTACGGAAGACATCGCTGAGCGAGCTGTCGGCCGGCTCGCTCGTGAACCTGGAGCGAGCCGTGCAGCCGACGAGCCGGATGGGCGGGCACTTCGTGCAGGGTCACGTGGACGGCACGGGGGAGATAGTCTCGACGGCGCCGGAAGGCGATTCGCTCTGGATCAAGGTCAAGACGACGAAGGAGATCTTGAAGTACGTGGTTCCGAAGGGCTTCATTGCCGTCGACGGGACGAGCTTGACCGTCGTCGACGTGTTCAACGACGAAAATGCTTTCAATTTCATGCTCGTGGCTTATACGCAGCAGAAGGTGGTGATTCCTCTGAAGAAAATTGGGCAGAAGGTGAATTTGGAGGTTGATATACTGGGCAAGTATGTGGAGAGGCTTCTCAGCAGTGGGTTTGTTGATTCTATCAAGTCTTCTTCTTCATGAGGTAAAGAAAAGAGGATCAAATTGTTGGAAATGGAACTGAAATTGGATTTCTTCTTTTGTGTTGTTGTATTATTTTGTTGGGTTTTGGTTTAAATGAAATTTAAAAAAAAAAAAATGGATTTTGTTTATTTTTATCTATTTGGTCTGATTTTGGAGCTATGGTATGGTGTTGGTTGGAACTTATTGAGATATTTTAGGTAGGAATTGATATTTGTGCGGTTAACTGAGCATAACATGTAGGGCAGTATGTGAAGACATGAATTTATGAAGATATTGTATTGGAGATCTAAGGATATTTTGACGGATATATTAATTATTCGGAAATATCGGAATATTTCAGAAGAATCATCGTTGTTTTCAAAATGAAAATCTTCTAATGGATCTTGAAGTACTATTTCCGCATCCCCCTGACCAAATCCACCCACGTTTGGATTACTCGTTAACGATTGATCCAATTTGATGGATTTGCCCTCTGAAACAAGAATTTCTGGTCCTGTAGGGATAATATCAACCACTTGACGTCCATCCGATGCATCCACTACGGTTATTTCGTATCCCCCTTTTTCTTTTCGTATGGTGGAAGCTGTTGGATTGGAACTGAAACTGTAAGGTCTCTTTCAAATTCGTCAGAGCTAAGCATTAAGAGTGTTAGACTTTTAGGAATGAAGCTCCTGCAAAGATTTGGATTCATTTACCTGTAGAAAAGGGAGTTGATCTGAAGGTCGAGATGACATGGCATTTGATGATAAAGATAATTGTTACCAGCCCTAGTGGTCCTTTGATCTTATCTCTAACTTGTTGGCTCTTTACTTTTATTGACATTGTTGTTGTGAATCCCGTCACTCCGACAAAGTGATGGGAGAGCCATCTAGTGCTGCTATGCACCACCCCCTGTGGTTCCATGACTACTGGCTAGTAGTTAATTGAAGCTACATGGATGTTGTTGTCACTTGTCACTTCCTGTTCTTGGCGGACCACTTGTTACTGAAAAGACCATAAATGATGCATATGAATTGGTCTCAACTTTTCGGCCTTGTCCAACTATTAACTTCAAAATTATGTCGATTTTGTTTGGGAGTTTTTAATTTCTTTCCAGTCATATAGTTTATGCGTTGGTATCTTGGAGTCGGCAGTTATCAAAAGTTTCATTTTACTACTAACCTTGGTATTAACAGCCCCTTTTTGATTAAGTTCTTCTCTTTCATCTTTCAAATTTTAGTTCTTCTGCGATTAAATCTATTGGAAACTTACGGTACCCAAGATTCTGTTATTTGTGATAACCTTATGAATTATGTCTGACAGACTTGATTTGGTTTATCTTCTGTGATTTTTCTTGTTTGAATTGCTTTCGGTTAGAAGGCGGGATGATAAGTTCACATGACTCTGGAAAACTTGCATTTTAACTCTATGATATGATTTCTAGCCGGCCACTGTGATATTTTCTATCTGTTGTCAAGGTGGGAGATTACAAATAACTTTTGCATTCACAAACACGAACTAGCCACTTTTTCTATGCACGGTTACACCAGAAAGTGGGGCACCATGGTTTGGTGATGTCCCCCCGAGTGTCTTCGCCCACGGAATGCCCATTATATTGCAATTGTCTATGTATGTTCTGAAGTGAAATGTGACATGACCTGCATTCCTCTCTTTTTTCTCTTCTTTTCCTTCACTTTCTAGTAGTCATTTCTATGTATGTCTGCCTGATTGAAACTACTTTGAGTTAATTTCACCGGTGGCCCCTGAAGAATCGAGGTAGTCTTAGTTTTGCCCATGAGGCTAAGATTCATCAGTAACACTACCCCCAAGCTTTGTGCCTGGTACACCATTGGCCCTGCCATTAAAAATAGGATGAAAATTGTCGCATGAGGCTCACACATTTGGTTGTTATAAACATAAGACCAAAACGAATGCCCTGGTGTCCCCTTTTTTCCTTTTTTCTTTTTTCTTTTTTCTTTTTTGGGTGAATTGGAGGCAAAATTCCATTGAAGATCTGTGCACTTACTGAAATGGAGCTTCTTCTCCTCTTCAAGATATGTGCCAATATCCACATATCCTACATATATAAAAGAGTAGATATGTTATTTACCATTCCTTTTTCGTCGTAAAAAAAGTGAGATTTGGCTGCGTTTTGGAATTTGGGAATCGTACTTTTTTTGCTGATCCTAACTGCCTTTGTTGTTGATTGAAGCTTAAAAAAAAGAAAAAACATTATTTAAATATCATAGATGCAAGTAAAGGGCACAAGAGCACACTTGTGTCCCACCGAGTTTTTAAATCTGTGGGATCCACTCAAAGTTACTTTTGTTTTTTACTACCATTTCTTTCTCTTTCCCTATCTCTCACTTTTTTTTAAACATGTTTCTTTAAGCTGTAAAGCATACGAGGGACAAATAGTAACGTCCTTTATAGTTGAAGATAGCTGCAAAGCATATTTCTGAGATGACATATGGTTTAAAGGGAAATTAACCATTTAAGTATGTTAATAAGGAGGTAACATTTTTGTTGTTTTGCTACCAAACAAACTTTTTTGTCATTTGATAGAAGGTAATCATTTAATATGCTTCTTAAAATTAACAGGAAAAAAAAAAAAAAAAAAAACTGCCCACAAAATGAATGAATTTTTTTGGATAGCAAAATAAATAAAATAAAACTTATATAACAGAAACGACAAATAACACGGGAGTCATGATATGATAAAATAAAATAAAATACCAATATAATTATATGATATAATATAAATTATTAACTTAAATTTTAATTTTTTAAGAAAATTATTCTTTCATGTTTTACGTTATAAAAATCTCAATTATAATTTAATTGCACGTGTTTTAACTAATGTTAATCACAAGTGTAGCATTAAAGGAGTGAGTTTAATGGTGATCTCGACTTTATTGGTTAGAGAAAGAAAATAAACTTATATAACAGAAACGACAAATAATACGGGAGTCATGATATGACAATGCTGGTGCTTTTGGATGCAAATAAATTTTTGAGTAAATAGAGAAATTGATATTTGATAGAAATATAAGATAAATTTACGTAAATTATGAATATTTATTTGCTTAAAACATATCAAAAACAAGGAATGTATGTGATTACAATATAATTTAATGATAATATCATATATAATTTCACGATATAAAGTTTAAATCCTCCATCTAAGTTAAAAAAAAAAAAAAAAAGAATAACTGCTTTAAAATATAATAACTTTTGTGATGTTTTAAGATACATTGAACATTTCAAATATGTGTACATATAAACAATTTCTACATCAAAAACTTTATACCTACTTTCCCTAAAAAAAAAAAAAAAAAAAAAAAACAAAAAAAAAAAAAAAAAACCTTTACACGTACTTGATACAAGTTTTCTTACCAAAAAGTTCTATATACAAGCATGACACTGGAATACTAGGTGATAAATTGCATGAGATAAGTACTTTTTTCTCAAAATAAATTGTCTTGTAAAAGTGAATACTTATGTGATCAAATAAATTAAGATTTCCGGAGCAAAAAATAAATAAAATTAAAAATTTTCAGTTTCTTGTACTACAAGCGACAACAGGAAAACTTTTCCCAAAAAAAAAAAAAAAAGCAACAACAAGAAAAGAAAAGGAGAACAAAGATTTCTTTTCTTCTAATTAAATGATCATAAAATAGGAAAAAAATAAAAGCATTTGATTATTTAATAATAAAATTGAAAATTTTTCTCCTGATATTTTACTGATATTTTCTATAAAAAAAATTTCACCCCAAAAGATAATATTTTTTAGACCTTTAAATTTCCGAAATTTCCATTGTGTATGGTTATGATCAATATTTTGCCACAGCACCAGCCCAAAAGGCAAAAAGGAAGGGAAAATGGTACTAATAAAAATTTTCACTCTCTTTATTTTTAAAAATAGTAAAAAAAAAAAAAAAAAAAAATGAATGTTCCTGTGTCGCTTAAACAATTCTAAAAAGGAGGAAGCTTCGTGCCATGTTGATCAAATCTTTTTATCATAATTTTTTTTCTCTCTCTCTTCTTTTCATAAACATGTTGAAGAGGGTTTGCCGTTTGCAGTTTTAAGAAGTAAATCCTTTAATTAAGCACACTATTTTCTTTGTCCAACGTGCCATCCTTCTTTAGAGAAAGAGGCATGGTGGGAATAAAGCATCGAAATGAGTCCGTTTGGTGAATGAGTTTGAGTTGAAAATTTTAAATTTGAGTTAAAAATTTTTGTTAACTTTTCAGAAAAGATAAAAACTTTTTCAGAAAAAGATAAAAACTTTTTCAGAAAAAAAAACTGAGATAAAAATTTTGAATTTAAACTCGAACGCCAAACGAGACCTAAAAAAAATTTGAAACAAAGGCTCACGAGCTACTGTTATCAGATAATTCATCTGAATCCCAAGCAGCTCACTCTGAATGCCACAACAAAACGACAAGAAAAGGTACGGTTCAAATTGCAGATCTTAATCCAAACAATAATTTTGTGACAATGTCACATTTAAGTAAAATAATAATCATATTATAATTATATTTTAAACTGTCATTTATTACATTTTTATTTTTACATTGAGCGAAATGTGTAAAAATAAGTTAGATATGATGGCACTGAAATAAATCTGTAAATTAATTTGTTTTAGTGCTACCAAAAAAATTAATTTTCTTTTTAGAAGTTACATCACAAACAAATAGTTAGATTCTATTATATCAGATGTGTGTGTGTTTTTTTTTTTTTTTTTTTTTTTAAAGATTTCGAGTTTGTCTATGATCCGTCAAAGTTGTAAGTTGACAATTTTTATTTTGTTACACTTTTGTTTAGACGGAGTTTGTTTTGATTTTAAGGTCGCTAAGTAGCCTTTCCTAATAAACCATAAAGTCGGGGTCAATTTGAGACTAATGATTGTTTGGTGGTTAATTAACTCAAACTAAACTGTATTTTTTCATCTCAATTTTTGTCTTTTTTCTGAAATTTAACAAAAAATTATAACTAATTTTTAAAAAATCAATCAATTCAAACTTAAAAATTTCAACTCAAAACTGTTTCACTAAGTGGAATGTAACACTATTCTTTAGGGGCCAATATAAAACCAACCCAACCTTATTTTTCCGGTCTAGAGTCTTCCTGTTTGATAATGGGGTGAAAAATTATTATTTAAGCATTTAGAAGTTAGAACTTACTACTAACTTCACTTTCTAGTTTATATAGGCATAGATATATATAAATATATGTATGTATGTATGTATGTATGTATATTCCCATCATCGCCACAGTATCAAGCATTATTGAGAGTAGTTTTAAAAAAATCCTACTCAAACGGCACTTAATCCATGCCATCTTTCTCCTCCGTAGGCTTTTTTGGTGCGTAGTGCCCATAGGTATGCGTGCTGCTGCGTCAAACTTTTTTGTTCTTTCCTTTCTATCGATGTTGACCTCAACTTTTTCTTTATCTTCTTCAGGAACTGATATAATAATACCTTTTACATTTCCTTTTTTTTTTTTTTTTTTTTTTGCTTTCTCTATATATAGGGGACGTTTGTACATTGATTCATCTCATCTCATTCAAATTTTTTTTATTTTTTTCCCAAAAAGTTTTTGTCTTTTCTGAAAATTCAAAAAAATTTACTATTGAAACTTAAAAATCTCAACTCAAACTACTCCATCAAACACCGATTAGTATAGTTTAGGTTCATTGACATCATTTTCTAAACATGACCAGACAGACACTAAAGAAACTTTTAGTCTTCTTAGAGCCGTGGAATGGGTTTTAAATCATGTCAAAGGTGACTAATTATGTGTGGTCTGATTTGCTTGACAAATATGAAACAGGAAAGCCTTAAAGTAGGATTATTTATCTTTTCTTTTCCTATCTGTATTCTAGTTGTGCTTGGTAGTATTATGCAACACTATTTTGGGTTGGATAAGATTGAAAAGGTGTCACAATTTGATCCAACGTTTTGAACAGTGAACACCCCCTACCGTACAGGCGGACATTCAGGTGTAAGTCATTTGTCCGGAAGGGACAGAGACTATGGTCAATTACTGATTAGAAAGAAACTTGCGGTTACTTAAAATACCACAAGTGCATTTCATTCCCTGTCAATGTGAGACTCGCATCAGTGGCGACCGATTTCTTTTATGTAGAGTATGGACAACAGAATTGAACTATTTCCAGCTATTATGGCGTTGGCAAATTGACATATGCTTTTGCAGCCTTTCCATTTGGCAGCATCATGTGCGCCTAAGCTTATAGATGTCCCTCAATAATGTATCGAACTGTTGTATAAGCCTCTACCCAAGCAGATGAGGCAAAAAAATTAAATAAAATAAAAAATTCTACCAATACATAAAGGAACAAAGAAGAAACAAGAAGAATAAATATGTTCTATTTTGTTCCAACAACACATGCGCTATGGCCAGCTTCTGCATTGTCGGCTTCAACTATCTAGTACACTAGAATACAAACACCCTTCATTAGTTATACATGTCGAGACAACTTTTCCACGACATTTTGGTATCTTTTTCTTTTAGAATAACTTTCATGTTGCGTCGTTTTTGCTTTCTACTACTACTTTTTACTTTTATCTTTTTTTTAGACAATCTTTGCCTTTTTTTTTTTGGCAAACATCAGCTTTGAATCTGTAGTCGGCTCCGTTTGGTTCACCCGTTTGAGTTGGAAATTTTAAGTTTCAATAGTAATTTTTATTGACTTTTTAGAAAAGACAAAAAACTTTTTCAGAGAAGACAAAAAACTTTTTGGAAAAAGGACAAAAATTTTGGTTCAAACTCATAGTTTGAACTTGCTTTCCAAACAAGAGCTTAATTCTCTTAACCGTACCTTAGACAAGTCGGTCATTGCAACACGGAGGCTTTCTAATGAGACCACGAAGACACAAAAATACCATTTTTTTTTCCTTTAAGAAAAAAAGATTATCGGTATCATCCTGTTCCGCATATCCATTGTCGTTTTGAAAGTTTTGAGACCTATTACTACAATAAAAAAGACCTGAACTTAATCATACCGGAAAGATGTGTCCAATTTTTACTTCCTGCCATTCCACACCCAACAATTTTGACCTCGAACAAGTCTTGTGAGTTATGGAAGCTTCAAAAATTCTTGTTCTTTGAATTGCCTTGAACGGATCAACCATTACTTCACGGAGGCTGTAGGAAGAAACACTTATTAGTGGTACATGTTTATAAACCCTCAAATATATATATATATATATATGATATCAATAAGTATTTCTAGATCTTTATGATTTTTCAGCTTACCTTTTTTTTTTTTGTTTTCTCCTACCAAACTCCACAAGGACCCGACCTGTCCCAACAAAATGTTGGTCTAAAAGTGGACAATAAACAAAGACAAATTCATAGCCTCTTTGCGGTGAAAAATAACAAGGGTTTTGTCCCTTTTAGTAGTCTAAACATGTCTCGCTTTGTTAATCCAATTCCGTGTTTTGGGAACTCATTTGCCTTTGTTTATTTACTCATGTCTTTTTTTTTCTTTTTTTTTTTCCGTTCTTTTGAAGAAATTTGAAATGGAATTTGAAGTTTTTACCTTTGATAAAAATCTTTTTGGAAAGTTGATAGATTAATCCCTTTTTGTAATCACTTTGCCTTTATTTACTTTTTAAATTTGAATGGATGATTCACATTTTTTATCTTAAAATAATATTAAATATAAAATAATCAATAAATTATAGTTGCGATAAATATGGTCAATCAACAAGAGGACGAAAAAAGTACGAACCAGGAGCATATTCAATTGCTTCACAATATGGGTGGCTGATAATGCAAAGACACATGACACGTGTAAGAACCAGGGTGGTTAATTATCATGTTCTTTGTCAGACCGAACTATGGCTTCACTAAATAAAAGAAAATATAAAAAAATGGTGGTATTCGCATGCGCCAAGAATTACGTCATGTATAAAGGGACGATATTTCTCTCTTAGATTTATGTCAGATTCTATTGTTTATATATATAATAATGAAACAGTATTTATAGAGTGTTTGACACACCAATTCAAAACACTTATCTCAAAATTTTTTTATCTTTTTTTCAAAAAATTTTTATCTTTTTCCCAAAAAATTTTTTGTCTTTCTGAAAATTTAAAAAAAATTTACTATTAAAACTTAAAAATCTCAACTCAAACTACTCTACCAAACACCTTCAGTCTAGGGTTATTGTCAACTTTTGTAAATAATGGAGCTGAGCTGACCACTCCCGTGGCTGTTGTTGTTGGTGCATTTGAATAAGTGGTTCAGTCCCGTTTGGTGCGTTTTTTTTTTTTTTTTTGGTTATCTTTCTTTTCATGTTTATCTCACCAATGTTGAGTATGATTAGGTATTTGCAAAAATGAAATCTCAAAAGTTGAAATTAGCGAAAAAAAAACCTTCTCTCATTTTACTAATAAAATTTTTTTGATAATTTTTAAGAAAATGGTTAAGTTATTTTACAAATTATCTTGAATGTGATCTTTTTTTTTTTTTTTTAAAAGACCAATATCTTTTCAAATTAATCATTCATCTGCACCAATTATTGATTCCGTCGGCATGGATTGATACTATTTAACCAAAGGACTATCGAAGAAGACCAATTGTACTTTTAAAAAAATATATATTTATACAATAAGACCTGGAAAAATACATTTGGGTTAAGATTTTTTTTTTTTTTTAAAATTTGATATGATTTTAATCAAAATCGCAGTTGTAGTTTGTTGGATTAATTTTTTAGTTGAATACATATATTACTACTTGTGCATGATTTAAAAAATAAATAAAAATATATCTTACCAGAAATATAGAGAGAAGGAAAAAAAAAAAAAAAGCGTAGAGAAGGACAAAATAGTAAAAGCGTACGGCCACTTAAATCAGATGTAGTTTGAAGTGGTCCTCGCGAATCTCAATAAACTATTTTTTTCCGAAGATGAAGGCCTTTCAATACAACTCGTGAAACAAGTGGTGCTCTCGTGGCTTGACTTGGTCCATACACGTGTCAGCCTACTATTGATTCTGATTTGAGCGAAAGATCAGCCAATCGGGACACTTGACAGCTACTTCAGATGGTCCTCTCCAAAACCAAAACCAAAAATAATAAACAAATAAAAATCAACATCGACGTGCCGCGAAAACCATGATGTTGAATTAATTTTACGAAATTGCCCCCCTAGTTTCATGCAAATTTTTCTTTTTTATACGGTGTATCATTCTTGACTATTGAATGACACAATAAATAAGTGAATATTCATGAATATTTGGAGCCTCGCTACAAGACTATTAGGGTGTTTGATAGAATAGTTTTAGTTGAGATTTTTAAGTTTTAATAGTAAATTTTTTTGAATTTTCAGAAAAGACAAAAAAATTTTTAAAAAAAAGACAAAAAAAAAAATTTTAGATTGAGTGGTTTGAAAGGGTGAGCCAAACACCCCCTATGACTTTTTATTTTTAGCTTATATTTCATTTTTATTTTGTTTCATTCCAATCATTTCAAGTTCTTAAACTAACAGAAAATTACTTTTTACTTTAGATTTCATTGATATTTGATATTACGATACAAAAATAATTTATGAAAAACTTACTCGTATTTTATGTTTTCTTCCCTTGCTATGTATACACATTTTATGATTTATCGATAATATTTGGAATTTTGATAGAATCTTTGAGAATTCTGAACCACCTCAAACATTCAATTTTAAATCTTTCGTTTTAAATTTTAAGGCCGTTGTCTTACAAGTGTCAAAATTTGATTTGAACTTTTAAATTTTCCAAAACATACATACCTTATCATCTTCTACCAAAGATTATCTTAGTTTTTTTTTTTTTTTTTAAAGATTAAAGAATAAAAGAAACAATATCTCTTTTCAAAAAAAAAAAAAAAAAGAAAAAAGAAACATTATCTTCACAAAAAATATCTCGGAGAACAAGGGCATTATAGGCATTATGCTCCTAATGGCGAGAATTTTGAGGGGCAAAATCGTTATTTTGTCGAGAAAATGGGAATGCTTGCCGCGTAAACGTTTGAAATTACCACAAACCACCCATTCTCTCTCTCCCCCTTATATGAGCCGTCAAAACCGCCAAGAACAACTTCCCATCTCATCATAAATTCTTCTCTCTCTCTCATTCATTCATTCATTTTCCTACCAAGAAAACGTTTTCCCCTGTCTTCCCAGATATTCGCGGAATCCAACCAAAATTCCCAATATCATTCATCACCGTTCTCCATGACGAAGCCTGGTTTTCTCGCGACCTCTGTCGCCGTCGCCGCCTCTGCTACCGCCCTCACCGTTGCTTCAACCACAGCGCAAATCTCCATTCAGGTGAGACAAACCTCCACAATCCGAACTCTAGGGTGTTTGGCTCCCTAGAAACCAAGGAAAGAAAACTTTCAAGAAAAAAAAAAAAAAAAGAAGAAAAGAGAAGAAAATTTTAGCGTTTTGATATATATATATATATATATATATATTGAATCTGAAATCTCCTTTTTCTCTGCTATTTTCGTAAGCAAAATCGGAATTCTTAATCAGAATTGATTCTGAGAATGCTAAAATTCGTGTCTGATTCTTCTCTCAGATGGATGATTCGAAGAGAGAAGGAGAAAAATCGAGTTCTTCGACGCAATCGAAGGATAAATTTGCGCCGAGGTTTGACGGCTTGAGATTCATCGAAACGCTTGTCACTGCACACAGATAAAGAGGAGCCCTGTTGGTCTCCAGAACTTGATCAGGGCCTAATCTTCCTCCAAAATATATGGTATTTAAATTTTTGTCTT
Organism: Ficus microcarpa; assembly: GCA_025413485.1. Lineage (NCBI taxonomy): Eukaryota > Viridiplantae > Streptophyta > Magnoliopsida > Rosales > Moraceae > Ficus > Ficus microcarpa. The sequence goes on along the minus strand of CM046379.1, from coordinate 17,405,856 downwards.
TGATTGACTTTTGTAACAGAGAATGAAGTTAAAGAAAAATTTTCCCATCTTTAATTGTTCTCTTTTTGGTTAGGTTTAATTTTTATTAATTTTAAATTATAGATAGCCAAGAATTGGTAATGTTTTGAGGGGGTTTCTCATGGAATGGAATTGAATGGACTGTGCTTCTCTCTCTATCTCTCTCTTCTTTATTGTTTCTCTGGTTTTGTAACTGTTCCGTGTTTGGGTCTGGAAAAAAATTTGGATTTTCTTTCCTTTTCTTTTGGGAGCTTGTTTGATTCGGCTTGCTTCAGACTGACTGACCAAAACCTAACGCTTAGCATGCGGTGCACATGTTTGACTTTTTTTAGTTGAATTTGAGTTCAATTACTATGTATTTGAAATATGTTTTGAAAAAAGGCATTAAAATAAAATTTATTTCATTTATTTTGACATTTTATGTAATTAAAAAAAATCTTATTTGAATTTATATATCCAAAATTATGAATTTTTAAAATTTAAATTAAAAAGTTATAATAGCAAATTATGAATAATTAAAATTGAAAAAAAGCAATTGCATTTACACCAAACACTTGCTAATTTAGCACCCAATTTTATTAAAAAATGTAAAATTTAAATCTCTCGTTCAAGTTAAATAAAAAAAAAAAAAAAATATATATATATATATATATATATATATAAAGGGTAGACAAAAGAAAAACTGAGTAAACTAATAAAACCACCGTACCATGTCATAATTTTGTTTTTCTTTATTAATCAACATTTTCGAGTAATAAAGGAACGCCAAACAGCAAAGGGTACGACCAGCAGAGCTCTGGCTTAATTATGGAAATAAAATATGAGTAATGTCCTTTGTTATCCCTCTTTGGAGCTTGTGACCTTTTTCTTTTTCTTTTTCTTTTTTTTTTTAAAGGTGCAGAGTGAATAGGCAATTTATCATGCGTTAAATAATTAAAATTTTAGCACCTTTACTTGATAGGAGTATATGACCCTATAACCAAAAAAATCAGTTATTTCAAAAAAAAAAAAAAATCCACAGTTCATATATATATATATATATATATATTTCTAAAACTTTTATCCACGTCCAAACATCACGGCAGATAAATTTGGAGCTTTGGTATCATAGAATTTCCATAAGTACTTCTATTTCTATATTTGCCAAGCTAAGTGCGTCGCTAAATATAATTAGCAGTTAAAGAAAAATAAAAAAAGGCTAAGTGCGTCTATTATTTCCATCTTTCTGCATTAAAAAAGAAAAGAAAAGAATTGCTATTTAAAATTGCAAGGCAAGGACATTAACTACTTTGCAAGTGACTTTGCAAATCATTAAAGACAGAGAATAAATGATATTTTAACATAACGTTGTTGTAAACCCATCTTCTTCTTCAAATTTTTTAATGCTGTCAAATGTAACTTATATATACCTATCCTGTTAATTTTATATAGTTTTACACATATATATGTAATTAACCTTATGTGATTTAATATATAACATGATATTATTTGAAGCCATTTCGAAAATATTATACATTAATAATTTTCGTGTTATTTGTCGTTAACTTTATGACACATGTATCGTTTTTTACAGATACAACGACATGAACATAATTATAAATATAATACATAATAAATGCCATGGCTTTAAAGACAAAAAAAAAAAAAAAAATATATATATATATATATATATATACACACACACACTAGTGACATGTTAATGTTTCACTACCCCAAAAACTTTGGCAATTGAAGAACGAGACAACTAACGCTTGGTGTGCAAATCGACAGACGTGAGAATGTGGACTTGTGGTCCCAAAGACCCATTACTCAAATGCTGAATCGTCGCCATATTTATGGCCTCCTTGCAAACGCCGATTTCGGTGATAGCTTTGATGTACAACCATTGACAGTCGACCCTTGAAAACTTCAAAGCCACAAATTTGATTTTGTAAGACAAAAATTTCAACCCTGTGAAGGATTGATATCTCTTATTTAATTTTGATATTCCAAATGATATTTAATCAATTATGTTTTAACATATTATTAAAAAAAATAGATTTTAATATATAAAAAATCAGTTATAAAGCATTTTAAATTTATTCAGATGACGTGATATAATATTACTGATTAGACATTATTTAGGACATAAAAAATTAGACAAAAGATATGGATCCTCTGTTAATTGAGTAATTAGCATTAATGGGTTGTAATTCAGTTTTTATTTATTTATTTATTATCATTAGGTTTTTTTTTGGTTGTTTAAACGGGTTAACAACTCAGAACTTGTACCTACATAGTCCTAAATTAGGAAGTTTATTTATTTATTTATTTCAATAAAAATCAAAATTTCCCTAATTGTAATGCAACTTAAACCTTTATTTATTATTTTTTTTTTGAGTAACAACGTATCCAAATTTCTATTGCCTCTCTGTTTCAGATTTGTAACTCCCCGTCATGCGTTCCTGACTTTTTTTTTACCAGGGTAAAAATCTTTTTGTTATTATTTCTTTTTTGACATTCTTACTTAGTCAAAAGTTTTACGACTTTTTCTCACATATACGATTCTTCGCGGCGGATCGCGATAAATGCGCTGGTTGAATTATTTGAAAGCGAATTCTTGGATAAATTCTAGATTTCAAGAATTTTCAAACAATTTGACTCAAAGCAGAAAAAAAAAAAAAAAAAAAAGCCTCAATTCAGAGAGGGGCTTAACCGTTGAATGTTGTCAGTCTTATCCCCGAACAATTTGGAAAATGATGTTAGGAAGTTGTAGCACTTGCTGCGTTTTTTTTCTTTTCCTTCTGATTGTTATTCTGATGTGGATTCCTCTTTCTATCCTCTTTGCATACTTTCTGCAAATTTTTTCTTTTTCTTTCTTTTTTTTTTTTTTTTTTTTAATATTTGCTTTGCTTTTCATCGCTAGAACATACTGCTTTTTGCACCCTACTTTTGCGCCAACGGATTTATTAGTCTTTTGTTTGAGGGAGGACGATACTTTCTTCTTAGGTTTGCTTCAAGTCAAGGTTTGAACTTCCTTTTTCTTGCCCTTTTCTTTTCTTTTCTTTTCTTTTCTTTTTTGAAGTAAAGATTTGAACTTTCTAGTACTACTTTCAATTGACTGTTTTTCAGGGTCTCTTTTTTGTTTTATTTTTGTATTTTTGCTCTAAAAACTCTAAATGCTTATTAAAAGCTTGCAGTAATAATGGGTTTCGCTCTAGTGCACGAAAATAATATTCCAAAGCTTTCGTATGTTCTTCATTTCGTGTGTGTATAAGGCCTATGTTATAGAGTAGATAACTTTAATCATAGGGATCAATTTCTAGTCGCATAGCTTCATAATAATTCTGTAAAGCTTCTGCATAATTTCTTTTGGATTGAGCGTATATCTATTACTATCGTCAAACTTATGATTCAAACTGACTCGGAAATATCCACACAATATATATATATATATATATGTTACATGATATATTACATACAACTTGCCAAACAAAAGAATACTAGAAAGCGGCTAAAGGATATACTTTAGAGCAGACTAGCCATTTGAAAAAAGCTAATGTTGATCAATATATAATTCGCGTTGTCCATAGGCAAAGGCAAAAAAAGCCCTTTTTATTTATTTATTTATTTATCTTTTTATACAAGAATGCAACTTTCCTTTTGAAACAAGTGGTTGTTACTTAAATCAAGGAAAGGAAAATTAAAATTAAAAAAAATTAAAACATATGATTGATGACGAATCAAAACAAGAGGTCCACCAATTTAATTATGCCATCATGGGGCATACCAAGAGCATCTTATTGTGGGATCCGGAATTTTATGAATTATTAAACTCAATTCCAATTGACAAAGACGACCAATATAATATAATCTTAAAAGAAGATTCATATATATATATATATATACATATATATATATCCCATTTCTTCTCTAGACATTCCAGTTTTTGACAACCTTTTTTACCCTCTCATTTTTCTTATCTGGAGTTTGATCAGTTGTTGTCGTTTGCTGACTTTGAAAGCTACTCAAGAGGCATATCTTGTGGGGGCTAAAATATCACAACTTTCAACCACAACTTTTGTAAGAAAATCTACTAGACACATGGAGCACTGCATTACATTTACATATTCCTCTTCAGCTATTGTAGTATGCTGTACTCTCTATGTTGTACGGCCGCTGAACTAGCAGGTCAAATTATGTTATTACTTTTCTGCAATTTACTTTACTGTTCATTCGTGAGAGATCAAATTTGGTGAGGTCACACGAGTAAATCAATTTTATTAGGTGTCTTTCACTTGGGAAAATCACTGAACTTGGTTTCACATCCCTGCAAGAGTGCCCACAATATTTGTGATCTTGCCAATAATTGTAGTCAGCGACAAAATCATGAAGTTTTGTTTGGGGGTTAATGATTACGTGAGAATATTTTGAAAGATTTGGATTAGATTTTTCTTTCTTTCTTTTTTTTTTTAGGAGGGCTTTTTGCAGTTTTTTTATTTATAAACTCACATAAACATAGGTCAATGAGAGGGAAGGCAAATTTGAGCCAAAGTTGCCTTCATCAATGATTGTAGTTGGCTCATCTCCGATCAGCTTAAGCTTTTAGGATAATCGATGATTTGACATAATTTATGTTGTAGACATAATGATAAGAATGAAGGCAAGAATAATGCTTTGTTTGGTATGATGAAAAATAGGAAGGAATAAAGTGGGTGCAGGGAAAATTGAATGGAAAATGAAAATGTGTTTGTTTGGTAGGAAGGGAGAAAGGATGGAAAGGACAATACGGTGAAAAAAAAATCTGGTAGAGCCCACCAAATTTTATCTCTCCAACATTCGACGAAAAACAAAAATCCACTCCATGTTAATTAAAAATATAATTTTGCATTATTTTTAAATTAAAACAATACAAATAAGTAGATGTAATAGTAATTGTACAACTTTTTCATTTTCTTTCCTTCCTTTCTACTAAACAACCTAAAGAAAAACTAAAACATTCTCTCTCCCTCTTGTTTTCTTTTCTTCTTACCAAACATAGGCCAAGCGCGTATCAGAAAATCAAACGGTAAGAAAAGAATTTGTCTCATTAATGCGTCAACTATAGTACGGAATAGTAAACTATTGGGTTACCGTATACTCTTTCAGGTTTGGGATACAAATTCTAGTTTACAAAGTGGTTGAAACGGGGAAAAAAAAAAGGGGGAAATCACAGCGAAGCTGGACCTCGAAGGGAACCAGATTTTTAGAATCACAATTAAAAAAAAAATAAATCAATTGGACTGAAATAACAAACCTTTCCACTTTTCATCCCTTAGAACAAATGGTATACCAACACAAAAAAGGCTGTTAAGAGCAGTAACAATGTGGATGGAGTAGCCGAAATCTGACCTCTGCTCTTTTCTTTGGCTGCAAGAATGTCGGTGCAATCAAGGCCTTCTTTCCCTTCCCTGCACTGCAAGGCGAACAGGCCAGGCGGGTATTTGCCGTAGAGATTTATGTAGCTGAACATGGTAGAAGCACAATCGCTTTGATCATCATTAATGGCATCCGCGAAAGGGCAAGCAAACTCCTTGAAGGCCTGGCAACAGGACTGAGGCGGGTATTGAGGCCCCTTGCACTGGCTCGTGATGATTGTGTAGTTTTGTGACTCAAAGTTTACGGTGCAACCTGCGAGAAGACGAAAAGAAAAATAAAAACCGCTAGCTCAATCCGCTGAAATGCAATCGGTTGTCTGTCAAAGAACAGATTTTTTTATGTCTCGAAGAATTGTCATAAATTGCATGAAGAAAATTTTCTACGAACTATCAAGCAAACATATTACTATATTTCATGTTATCTTCTCCGTTGCATGCCATATATTAATAATGAACAAACAATTCAGAAAACAAACAGACAAACACAAATTAATGACGAGCAATATCGAAAACAGAAAAAAGACAATAAAACATGTTTAGCACGTGGAAAATATGGTTGTCATCAGTCAATTTAAGGGGGGAAAAAAACAAAGGAAACATAAGAAAAAGACAAAAACCAAGAAGAGTAGAACAAAAATAAGATCGTACTCTTTTTGGCCTGAAGGAGGGAACGAGAATTGGACCCATGTGACTCAAGCACTCTATCTGCAAGCAAACACAAAGATAAATCGGATTATTAAAAGACCAAAAACAAAACCAAATGCCAATATAAAAAAAAAAAAATTAAAAAAATCAATGTGATTCGGAAAACAAGGGAATTCACCCAAAAGGAAGGTGGTGGAAGAGGACGAGGCCAAGCCTATCACAACGAAGAAGAAGAAGAAGAAGAAGAAGAAGAAGAAAGCATGAAAAGGGGAAGAATTGGAAGCCATTGTTATCTCCGGAGAGCAAAAGGTGGAGAAGGGTCGATCTCCGCCTTCTGAAACACGATGGGTTTGTCCTCTCTGTCTCTTCTGCTTCTGAGGCGGTTTTTTTTTTTTTTTTTTTTGGGTTGTTTGTGAGAGGAGAGCAATGGAGGAGAGTAGATTGTTGCAGGAAATGTGGAGAGAGAGAGAGAAAGAGAGAGAGAAGAACGAGATGGGAGAAGACGCGTTAAGGTGAGGTTGTTAAGGTGGCAAACTGCCCATAAGTCAGCTTTGTCATAAAAGATGTTTAAGTTTCTATTTCAGTTTCCCTAATTTTTCAATCCGTTCTTCTCTTTTCGGTGGAGTATGGACAATGTGTGACATTAGTCGATACAAATTTCAATTTTATTTACTTTTTAAATGACATATAATATGGCTGAAACCTTTTTTTTTTTTTTGATAGGGTGCTTGTAGGCACTACATTATTACGTGAATATGCGATAAAATCACAAATTTCTGTTAACAGCTGTTATATAGATTTTTGTGGTTGGTAACTGTTTGATTATGTGGTTTTTTATCACAAGTTGAAACAAATTTGTTAGGTACCAATCATGAATAAACATATGCAAAATAGAAAATAATAATAATAATACTATGATTATTCTTACTTATGCCCTTTTATTTTAGAGTTATTCTCACTTTGTTCCTTAAACTTTACAAACTCATATTTGTTCATTGAGTTTTGAATTTGTTCCAATTAATTCTATATGTTAAAATTTTTATGAAAAATAAACGAAAATATATGGGGTTAAGTGTGATTCCTTTTTCCATTTGTTTTCGACATAAATTCTGTCTGCAAGAGTTAAGTGAGAATAATTCCCCACCTTTTCCCTATGTATTGAAAATTCTAATAGAAAAGGCTGAGGAGAACTAACTCAAAATCAAAGGACAGAAATCCCACTTTAAAAGTTATCATCGTGCCAGAGGAAAAAACAAAAGGGAAAAAAAAAAAAAAAAAAAAAAAACGCACTCAAATTGCATCTGTTGTACAATTAAGCCAAACCAATGTGCAAAACCTTTCCATTTCCAAGGTCATAGCTTCATCAAGTGTGTCAAATACGTCCTCAACATTTCCTTGCAAATTTGCTCTTTTGAATGTAATGCTTGCTAGTTGAGTTTGACACACAATGTAATAAACAAGAAATGCAAACAAATGTTATGTAGCAGCTCTTTGCAGTCAAAAGACCCATAAACAAAAATTTTCAAGTAAAACTTTCTTCGCAATTTTTTTTTTTTTTAATGGAGAAAGAAATGTGCAAATTAGAGGGCTGATCACATAGCATATAAATTAGTTATGAGATTTATCTCTATTTCCGTTTTTAAAAAAAACCCAAAAAAAAAAAAAATTGCGATGGAGCTTCTCCCCCAAAAATTGGATGTAGGGTATGGTCTGTTGAATAACTGAGACTAGCTTGCAGTTTGGTGGCCATATACCCTACCTTTTGTTGCCAGTCGCAAACCGATAGTTGGAAACCCTGTATCGGTGCGTAGAAAGGTCAAGACGATGATAAGTTGGAAAACAAGCTGTTTGTAAAAAAAAATAATAACAAACAGCAACCATAATACCATTGAATTTTGTCCCAATGTTTGTTAGCAAACCAAGTTGAGCATTTCATTAATGAGATTTCAGGAGTAGATTCGAAAAAATCACCTCAGCATTTTGAAAAGGTTTCCTCCTGTCACTGCGCCTGCAAACACTTGATCTTGGATGGCTATTAACATATGTCGCTAGTGTGCCGCATTTTCCGTGTGATGGACCTGCCCATCCGGAGTCGTCGAGTTGTGAGAGCGTCTAACAAAACAACCAAGGCATCCTCGATGGCATCAGCCTGTTTATCCAACCCACAGGAGCTAAACTGTGGAAGAAGTTGTAGCTCAGAGAGGAGGCCAATAGCTGCTGCAGCAGTACAGGTACGATCCCATGATGGTTGGGGCCTGCCCAAAATGTTCCAAAAAAGCGTTGGTTACCAAGTAAGAATAACCATGCCAACGATTTAGGATGGAAGAGAATATGAGGGAAGAGCATAAACAACATGAGAACATAAAATTATGTTTCTCACCTAAGTTTATGCATTGCAGAAGCGCCCATATTTAAGGATATACAAGGAAAATCTTCCTCTCCCCAGACTGACTTGGCACGATCCTGCAGGCAGTAAGAATCATCGTAAAACTTTCTCCGTCACAGCTTCAGACTAACTATGTTAAGGATGTTGAATCCATCCGCTTGGAAATCTATAAAGAGTATATTATCTTTAGGTATCTCCAAGCAAGTATATGCAATTCTCTTGATGCTTTGAAGATGAATGAATACTTATAGTTATAGCATTAACTTAGAAAAAATGCTCGTAGCAAAGGCAATTCTAACAATGCAGAGCTAACTTCATTTAATATTAACAACTAAAAAAAAAAAAAAAAAAAAAAAAAAAAAAAAAGAAGTAAAGTTGAACAAAGGCACCAAAGCAAAGAATATGTCTGATGATTTACCTTCAACCGCCTGAACATTGCAGCAGAGTTACTCCATGTTCCATCAATCAAAACAAAATTCAGAGTTTCATCTCTATTTGCCTGTGCAGCAGAATATCAGAATCAACGACTAAAATAGAATCTTGTTGATCACAGATCAGATAAGGATCTCTTATTAAATCCATGAAGTGGCATGAAAAGGGGGAAAAACTGCAACTCAACAATTTACAGCCTCCTATTATGCCAAAAAGAAACACTCCATCGGTTTCGGTTGTAGAATAAAATTGTAGAGTTCCTCTATATTTATATATCTACAAGAGTTTTTGCTTTCTTTTGATGAGTCACAAAATTGCTGAGTTAATCAACTAGGCTCCATCAGACCGACGACATGGGCCTGACCTCTTCCTCTCTACAACCCTTGAAACTTTGACCTTGTGGAAAAGTGACAACACACCCAACCACCAAGGCAGAGAGGGTTGAAACAGGGGAGCTAACTTGGGAAATAGTGAAGTCAAAGCTCAGCACAGTAGTTTTTTAACACAGACAAACATATATTTCAGAACTACAAATATGTTTGCATTGAAATCTTTAACCAATATAAACAGCGTATGACTAGCTAGATGTTAAAAGTAGAATAAGGCGTATGAAAGGTTCACACTACTCCCAAGAAGGGAAAATAGTTCAAAAGAAAACATGCGAGAAAGCCATAAGCGAAACAGATTGACATCATGAAATATGAGATGACAGAGTATAACTAAATGGGACAAGCCAACTAAGATCGGAGTAGGAAACAGGAAATCCAGGCTCTAAAATAGTACTTTCAGAATATGGTTCCATCAACTGATCATCCTATCTTCTGGAAATGCCTCTACATGATGAGACAAAGAAGATACACTACTTTGCGTCCTCATATGCACAAGATAGACTAGAAGTTTCATATATAAAATCAGCACTCAAGTTTAGGATGATACAAATATAGAATTCAAGCTGCAGATAATCAACCAAGAAACAACCAGCGAGTAAAATTTTGATGAGAAAGAAAATTCACCGTAGTCTCTGTGGATTCCAGGTTTACTGAATATCCTTCACTAAAAGCTTCCTGGACTGATTTTAACACTGCATTCTTGTTCGGATAAAGGCACCAAACCTTGTCTTTTCCTGAATTCAGGGGAAACCAGTTGGCATTATTTACTCTAAAGGTGTAGATATGATAAAGATTGGGAATGATGTTAAATAACTTATTCTTGATTAATCTCAGTGAGAATACCGAAAGTAAATTCAACTTGCAGTTACTATTAGGCCCACACGTTCTTTAGATATTTTCCCTTTTCAACTCATCAGCCATGGCCTTTGAAAACGAGCCCACAGAGAAAGAATCATCAGTCTTCTTTACGCACCAATATCCAATAACCTCTCTTCTATGTGACGGAAACAATAAGTACCCATGTGGTACTAGTGTCCGCCCTGGGACACCCTTCCTCAATTCAACTAGTACTAAACATTCTAATTAGGAATTGGTTCTAGTTCTACTACAATTTGTCAGGACCTGCTCTGATGCAAGTATAATCCATTTTGGCTCTACTAGCTTCACCGATCTTGAAACATGTCTAGACAAGTAAGAAACCTCCATTCCTTGTAAGTGCCAAGAATTGGTTCCCCCGGATGATTTAACAACATATGTAACACACATATCACATGCATAAGCGCCATAAAAATTGTGAAAAAAAAAAAATTAAAATTAATTGAAAGAAGCAAGAAGTCTAAACATACCCGCATGCTTAAATGCATTCCACATGATTTTCTCGTGTTCATCAATGCCAAAGATGCACAAAGTTGCAGCTTGAACACCAAATACCTGCCACAACAGCTTGCCAGTGTTGTTCTGCCGTAAAAAATCCTGAAAAAACGAAGTTTGTTATCTCATTGCTTTCAAAATACTTCATATATTCAGAACTGATTCATGGATGACAGAATCTCCTGAAAACCTTTGGATGCATGTACAACCAGAACCTCACTCCATTCCAAAGCTTGCAAGGTGTGACTCTCGAACACATACAGTCTTCATGTGGTAGCCAACACTGCACATTAGCAGGAGTCTTTTACAACATAGCATGAGAAAGAGACAAATTCCGAGAGCGAGAGAGAGAGAGAGAGAGAGAAGAAAAGAAAGAAACATGATTTTGGTTTTCCAATTACAACTCAAACACCTTTTGACAAAGGTAACCCCTACTTCCAAGCAAGCGACATGCTACTTGTCGAGCTGAGAAGAATTGGAGCTTCTGTTCTGAATCCCCAAGTGCCTCGTATGTTGCTCGGTGTTTTTTGTCCTCTTGAATTTTAAAAGTACCCTGAAGTTCACCCCCAAAAAATAATAATAATAATGATAATGATAATCATACTAGAAATTTAGAAATCACTTATCTTGTTCCCAATAAACCAATAAACACATAGAAATTCAATTGAAAGTTTCAATAAATACAACCTAATTTATTTTGTTCCCATGTCCCAATACCTGAAGTTTGCCGCCATTACCACCGAAGCTCATCTGGGCATCAATATTTCTCTCCAAACTCTTCAAATCCTCGACGATTCTCGTGACGGCCATGGGTACAGGAGAGGTGATTCCCCAGCCATGCCATTCCTGTAATGTAATGAGATTGAGAGACCCTTCTTCTTCTTCTTCTTCACCTGAGCCGCCGTCGCACAAACGAGCTTCTCTCGGAGACTGTGACGCATAAGTGGAAATTAAGGTTTTTCTGGGTTGGGAAGAATCCATTTCCATATGGGTCTTGCAAGAAAACGCCGGAGACGAAGGAGGAGGGCATTTGAAGAATGCCAAGGTCCTCACGATCGAGACCATGGTGGACACGACACTCTTTTAGCACGTACTAATTTAATGTCCGTACATTGCACTGCGGAAGAAAAAAAACCAAAAATAATCAAGATCAATGATAAAAATAAATTTTAAAAAAACTATTAAAATAAATATAACAAAATCAAGATTTAATTTTTTATCATTAATTTCTTTTCATGATTTTTTTCGATTACGTAAATACAAGGAAATATAATAATAATAAAAAAAAGTAAAAAACAAAACGAAAAATACTTTTGTATAATTATGTACATGTGGAGAAAAAAAACAAAAAATAAAAAACAAAAAACAAACAAAATAAAAAATTGTCCAAGAACTCAAAAAAGAGAGAAAAAAATGAATCTAAAGTAAAAACAAAAAATAGAATACTAGAATAAATAAAAAAACAATAATAAATGAAAAAACAATAAAGTAAAAATATTAGAATCTGAAGTTCGAAAACCAAAGTAAGGAAAAAAAGAGGAAAATAAAAACAAAAATAAGGGGAAAAAAACAAAACAATAGAGAGGAAAAAGATGGCGAAAAAAATGAACCAAAGACAGGAAAAATATAAAAATCAAAATTTAGGATTTGGATAAAAGAAAGAAACAGAGAGAGAAAATGAATAATGGAGAGAGAAAATTAGAGGAAAACATGAATGGACAAAAAACACGTCAATAAGGGAAAAAAAAAAGGAACTACAATAAAAGAGGAAGAAAATGACAAAAAAAATATATACCGGCGATAAGAAAAACACAGAAATCAGAGTTTAGGGTTTGGAGAGAACGAAGAAAACGAAAGAGAGCAAACAGTTAAGAGAGAAAATGAAAAGAGGAAATCAGCAACACAGATAGAGGCAGACGTGATGTTCTAGGATTATAAAATATAAAAGTCTATCCACTATGTAACAAGCCAATTTTAGAGTATCTGAAAATGATAAAATCGTCCAAACACATAAAAAGGGGATAAAATCATCCACTCTGTGTAGCTCAAAAACAACTCTAAACGAGGAATAAATTCATTTGTGTATTGTAGAAAAAACAGTAAACCCCTCTTATTCTTAGTATATAGTTATAAAGTTATAATATGCTATCACCAGTTGTCTCCCCTTTCACCGAACCAAACAACCTGTCGTTTTTTCTAATCTTTTTTGGGGAAAACGACAATTGGCTTCCATTAATGTCTTTTTTCGCTTAAACCATTTAAAGTACAAACACGCTTACTGATATAAATTAAGGATTTTTAATTTTTATTTTTTTTTTAACGAGGCTAAATTCCTGGGGAACTTCCTTTCTCTGCTTCAATGGCGACGATACCAAAACAAGTCGCTCTCTCATCTCCTCTTTCCAATCATAGGATGTCCCTCTCCCCGGCGATGATGTCGTATCCGGCGATATCATTGTCCTACCGCCGACGAATCGGTGTTTTTCCCGTTTTCCGATCCTTGAGAATCGTCTCCCCTCCGATTCGATCAGTGCCGCCATTGAATTGTGGGACTCGTAGGGTTCTTCGTCGAGTCGGCCGCATTGTCTCTGATGCTCAGGAAGCCTCCGTAGATGGTAAAGTTTTTTTTTTTTTTTTTGGTTCTATTTCTTTAATTCTCATATCGCTCGTTCAAAATTCGATCTTGCCATGGTGAGATCAAATTTTCATTTTTTCTTTTGTTTTTTATGTCTGTTCTTAGATTTGATTTCTTTCAACAAAAAAAAAAAAATAAATAAAGAAATAAAGGAAAAAAAAAAAAAAGCCTAAAGTCATGTTTCAACTTATCAAGCATTTCATTAGTTGGAGAACAAGTTCCATTTTCATGGAGTGAAATGATTTGATTATGATACATTAATAGATAAACTTGAACAGTTTGTGGTCTCTCCTAATTAATGTTATTCATGACTTTTTTTTAATATATATATATGTGTGTGTGTGTGTGTGTGTGTGTGTGTGCTTTTCTTGTAGGAGAGCTGATATATCTTGCAAAAGAAAATCCTTGGCTGATATTGATACATTTGCTTACGCTAAAATGTGTTCCGGTAAACTAAGAAGATGAACAAATCATAGAAAGGGCCTTAATATGATCCAATTCTGCGTGGAATTAACATGTCATGCTTATTGAGTATTCTTATGTTCTATGAATGAAGAATTAGTGGGACCGTTCTGCCATGACTATTAAGATGATCCCCTTATTGATCTTAGTTAGGCGATAAATCACATGCTGATCAGTGAAGAGAAATAAGGTTGTCGACAATGGTTGAGAGTTCAATGTGGTGCACACTTCCGAAAAGCTTCCTTGCAGGCCCTGATTACCATAAAACATTGACTGGTTCGAAGACTTCTGCTGACAGTCCGAAAGAATGGCTGACCATCCTCCCGAGCGGAGGAAAGTGAATTCTGATGTCTCCATCGGCTAACATGATTCTGTTATTTTTTTTATTATTAGAAACTTCCATAGAGCAGTTAAGCTGGCAGCCACTCGATGGGTTACCTGCTTAGTGCCCCTGGTTGTGGAGGCTCTGGTTAACTGTTTTATTGTATGCCAGAGTTACCTCCTTAGAGCTCCTGATTGTAGAAGAACATTAACAGGGACTCTGTACCCTGGTCATCCTTTCTTGAAACCGATTATCAGTGGATTCCTAGAGAGCTTTACTTTGCAGCTCATAATGTCTCTAAATGGTCTCGAGCCTCTGATTGTTTTGGCTTGCTTAATTTAGATTGTATTCCTGAACACGTCTTTTGGGGTGTTTTTAAAGCAGTTACGCCTCCCTTGACTCTTTTGTTGGGGTACCTCTTCTCAGCTTTTCTCTGCCTTGTGTTAGTTCTGTTTTCCTCGGCTTGGCTGTTGGGTGTTTGTAGGTGCTTTTGTTGTTTCTTTGCTTGTTGTTTGTTTAGGCTGCGTGCCCCTGCCTCCTTTTCCTCTGTTGATGAAATCTAATTTTTATCTATAACCCAAATAGAACTACCACAAGCGGTCATATGCTCCATATGTAAACGAGAAGTGATTTCTACCGTAATTATACTTTAATATTTTTTAGGAGTACTCGTTGAGCTGATGCTCTATCAAGGTAATAGTTGTGTATGCTGTGAAATCACGCTTTGTTGCCTCTCACTCCTTGTTTAATCTATGAAAAAGGCTGATTTTTAGAGTAATGTAATGGACTCTTTGTATTGATTTTTTTCCTTACCCTCGTTCCATTTGGCAATTGTTTTATGTGAAATGCACCCCAATCTTTCTTTATGTTCATCTGACTCCTTCCCTGGCCCTCCATTGCAGTTCCCACAGTTACTGATGCCACATGGCAATCTCTTGTTCTTGAGGCCGAGGGTCCTGTTCTTGTAGAGTTTTGGGCCTCTTGGTGTGGGCCGTGTCGTGTGATTCATCCAGTAATTAGTGAACTAGCAAAGGAGTATGCTGGCAAACTTAAGTGCTTCAAGTTGAACACAGATGATAGTCCTTCAACTGCTAAGCTGTATGGAATTCGTAGCATCCCAACCACCATGATTTTCGTCAACGGTGAAAAAAAAGAGGCGATTATTGGCGCCCTACCCAAAGCCACTCTATCTTCCAGCATTGAAAAGTTCTTGTAGGAGAAAAAGCATGGAAAGGCTCTATAGCCTACCACACTGTCTGAATCTCTTGATGTCTCTGATGCTGTGTGGTAAAAACTCACACTCAGTAAAAATCTTGCAAGCTTCTTGTTTTTAGGAAAAACATTGTTTTTGCTTTACCATTAAGTATTGTGTTTTAGCTATTAGATCAACTTTTCAAATGTCTTATCTATGACCGAAAACAGTTTCATGTGTCGCTCTATCAATTTTAAACGTGGAAACTCACATATCAAGCTGTTAAGTTAATCTATTGACTAAATGTACAGTTCCTACAGTTAGTTTAGTATTGTATGTATTATCATATTTTATTCAAGGAAACATGCACGCGTCTGTGGAAATAATGTGATATTTTCTCACAAAAGCAGTTGTAAGAATCTTTGGGGTGATCTAGATTGCAATTTTTTTCTATCTTTATTGAAAAGTTTCAACGTAAACACGAAACAAGGACGTCAGTACTCTTTTCAAGTTTGATTGTTTATTTTTATTTTTTATTTTTTTTTCTCATAATCTAGAACTTTTTAATTTGACTGGTTCATGGGAGGGTAGATGAAATTGGACGGAGCTAAAAAGTATAATATTATTTCTTTTCCAGATATCGTCGCTATAATGCTTACCAATGAATTCAGAATTTGGGAAGCCAGACCCAGTTTCTTAATTCTATTGGTTTCTAGATTTTTTTTGTCTTGTTATTTGAAAAGTCATTTAACAATGACGGTGCTGCCGTGCAACTATGACTGTTTTTCTTGGACTATCACATGCATCAAGACCAGTACTTTGATTGGTAGTTAGTAAAATACTAGTTGGATGCTAAACATGTTGCATTAGTTTAAGTCTATAGCCATGTTTTGACGGAATTTATTCGATGTTGTTTTTGACTTCCGTGAGTCTAAAAACTACTTCCTAAAGTGTTTAGAGCTGTCAGAAGAGTTTTGATTCTTTCGAAAAAGCTTCTAGTCAAAGTTATTGTCATGAAACTATTTGCTGAACTTAGTTTTAGCTGATCAACGAAAAAAGGTCCGGTTTGTAACCAACAACAGATTACAATTTTCTACACGTACAACTAGAACTACGATATGACTGGCTATATTTGGATTGTACCATGTAATTTTGAGATTTGAACTGAAGGTCCGATCCAAAAATAAAATAGTCAACTATACAGATTGATTTGATCATTATCCAATATTTGAAATTACTTACACGGTGCGATCAGAAATGACTGGTCATACGCTCACTCATTATACTCTGCAGAGAAACTAATCTACAAAGAAACTAAAGAGAATTGGTCGAGTTTGGCCACATAGCTACCGTGTCAGAATAGTCTCATGACGTGCTGTGGCATATTTAGTAGACGCTAAAACATTTTCTGGTTGATCAACCAAGTTAAACATAAGAGTTTGTGGTACACATACATACATAAATATATTTATATATATATGCCAGGAGATTGCATGGTCAATATCCTTTATTTTCCATTTTATATATATTTGTTTGTTGAAATGGAGGGGCATGGGATGTGATGGGAGGTAAAGTTTTCCATTTTATATATATTTGTTTGTTGAAATGGGTGAGGCATTGGATGTGATGGGAGGTAAAGATATGCATGTGCACACGCACATACATTAATATATATATATATATATATATATATATTCATTGCCTTGTAAATATCAAAATTGGTTGAGTCTACATCGTCACTGGCCAGCGATGTTCTTACAGAAAATCTTCTGCAAAGATGAGCAAAAGAAATATAACAAGAACGAAAGTTGAAATGTTATTGTTGTTGTTGTCAGACTTTTTTTTTTTTTTTTTCACTTAACTATAATAAAAGAGTAGATATGATCTACCATTCATTTTTTACGATAAAAAAAAAAAAAAAAAAGCACAATTTAGGTGTTTTTTTTTTTTTTAATTTATCCTTCCTCACAATCATTACAACTGATATTTGCTTTTTGCCTTCCACGTGTTGTGCTCTTGCAAGAGTTCTGAAATTTGAATTTAAAAGAAGATCATTTAATTCAAATTACAACTTTATCATATTGTAACTTACTCATTTATTATTTTTTGAGTGCAAAACGTATGAAAAGAAGAAAAAAGAGTAGGTGCTTTTAAGAAATAATAGGAAAGCAACAACATTTTTTGCATTCATGTTGATAGGAAAGCAATTTGCTCTCTCTCTCTCTTCTTTTTTTTTTTTTTTTTTTTTTTTTAACTTCAACCTGCATATTGATATTCACTTTTTTTTTTGGTGAATATATATTAATATTCATTATATTTAAGTAAAATGAAGCCCTTTTAGATTGAAATTACTTCAATCTCAAATATGAAAAATTCCAACTAATATTATTTAACTAAAAAATGTATCAATTTCTCATGTTAGCTGATTTTTCTTCTTCTTTTAAGTTTTCTAATATATTATAATCTTAAATACATATTAAATTGTGGATTTTTTTGTTATAAGGCTTAAAATTTTTTTATGAAATATGTGTTTCAGATTTCTTTTTCTTTTGGGCAATATACACATCAGCCCCTAACTTTATTTTCAAATAATGATCATTTGATCCATTATTAATTTTAACAAATCATCCTTAAATTGTTGATTTAATTGCAATTCTTGGTAAAACTAAAAACGTTCTATAATTTTGAGAGAATTTCCTATGTATGCGGCACATAGTTATTTTGTCTTAATTTTCTACACATTTGACCATCTATAATACAATGTAAAATTTATGTACCAAAGTCAAAATTTGACATTTTGCTATGAACATCATTCCCTAGTATAATGTTAATTTCAGTGGTAGATTATGATATTTGATTGCTATTTGTTGTCTAGACTTTATTGATGTTAATATTTTTTAAGTTATTTAAATATTAAGGATTACTTTATTTAAAACTTATGGTTCATTTGAAAAATACATTCATTTTGTATCATGTTCAAATGTAATTGATGGAAAACAATATGCATTTTGATGTCCCTTTCATACATTGCATTCAAATATAGTGTGTGTTTGGATTGTTTATATTTAAAGAGTCATTTTGATATGTGTTGGTGAGAGAATGTATCTGATAGGATTGGAAAAGTAGATAGAAAAGGTTAGTGGATGAACTGTTCAGATAAATTTGTATTAAAATGAAATATAAAGGTACTCAAACATATATTACATTGCATTGAAATATAATATACTGCAAATAATGTTTCAGAATGCACCATTAATAATTATAACAAAATGTACATATAACAATAGAAATTGTATTATAAATTGAAGCATGTAGGATAATATACCAAATATACTATAGTCATATTTTTAATAAAAAATATAACTTTGACATTTACATTAGAGATGGTCCTAGAAGTTCAACTTTTATTATTATCTCTTTTAGAGATTTTTTTTCCCCTCATGTTTCTAATCTCAATTTCCTCACTCAAATTTTAATTTCCTTACGTGTGATCGAGATTGAGTTTTGATTGTGATATATTTTGTTTCATTCTTTTCATGATCAAAATTGTGTGTTATTTATTTTTTGACTAGACTATTATAAATGCATATTTTTTAAATCTCTAAAAAGTATTTATTTTTTCTTTTTCGTATATAATTATTTGCATTCTATATTTTATATTATTAAAATTTAAAGAAAAGAAGAAGAAAGAAAAAGTCGTCCTCTAAGTAATTAATTTGGGTTTAGCGTGGAACATCCAATATAATGCTGATGCAATATTAAGCCTCTGTTTAGTGTTATAGTTGGAGTTGAAATTTTTAAGTTAAAATTAGTTAATTTTTTAAAAACTAGTTATAATTTTTGTTGACTTTCAAAAAAAAAAAAAAGACAAAACTGAGATGAAAAATTTAATTTGAGTTGAATCATCAAACGGAGTGTAAAAGTAAGTAATATAACACAATGGTTTCATGTTGTACCATATTAAAGCTGCTCTGAATTTTGGCATATAAACCCTAATTCATCTGTAATGATAGAATCAACCTATATTTCAATAACGGTGTACATTAAATGATAAAATTTTCGAAGGGGCTTATCTAGAGATAATCATTTTTTTCATAGGACAAAACGGGAAAAATATAAATATTTACATGTGAAATTTAAAAAATAAAACATAAAAGTTCCATCAGGGATGGAAGCCCACTTTTGTTCATGGATCGATCTGTTCATGTCTTCTCGTAATTTCTTTCTGAACTTCTTCCAATGAGATTGGGTAGAATCTTTTAGTCATATACGAAATCTCTTTTGACTTATTTGCAATCCAAACTAGTTCATACTCCTCATGCTAATTTGTAGCTTTTTTTTTTTTGGCGAAAGTTTCAAGCTGTAGCTTTTACATATACAAATATACACACACACACACACATATATATATATATATTAAATCTAAAAATATTGTTAAACTTGTAGCTTTGGCAGCTTAAGTAAGCAAGGAAAGCAGCCCCAAATAAATGTGCTAGTCTCAACTAAGTACCAAGTACAAACTCGGTATGTAACAACCTCTTGGATATTTTGAAAAGCCAAAACGAAACTCAATGTTTTGGGAGAGTTGAGTCAAGACAATTCCCTTCTTATCTTTTACATAGTTTATGTAAACTCATTTGCAGGTACGTACAAGTTTTGCCATTGAACCATAGTTTCAAACTTAATTGCTGCCTATTGCATGCTCATTTCCATATATTTTATATATATATATATATATACACACATATGTGTGTGTGTGTTTGTTTAGTTATATAGACACGGAAAAAAGAAAAATAATAAATAAATGAAGTTATAGAAGCAGTGATAAACTATCATACTTGTAGTAGCCACGGTCAATAACCAAGCATGACATTGTTATGCGGTGGCTAATATTATGTAATGGATAATTAGAGGCTATTATGAGCAAATTTTCATTTTTTGAGGGGGCTATTATAAAATTTCTTTAAAATGATAAGGTATTTAAAACCAAAAAAAAAAAAAAAAAAAAAAAATTGAGGAGGGGCTTAGTCCTTCACAAACTACGTCCCTGGCCACGGTGTAGGGTCAACTTTGCAAATTTATTAATTAGCTTGAAGTCACGATAAAGTACTTGAAAACATACACATAATTAAGAAAGAATTAACGATGTGTTTATGAATGGTGGGTCTGTACAATGACTCGATTTTTTTCTTAATAAGATTCTTTATAATGTCAAGATGAAATTTAATTTAAGGTGGCAATTCATATTAGACGTCTCTAATTATAACCAGAGAAGGAAAAATAAGATTGGGTTATTATTTAATTAATTATTATAAAAAAGTTTGGAATCCGTGTTAACATGCCTTGACATTTTTTTTAACAATTTTTTTTTGGTTGTAAACTTGGTAAGCGTGATAAGGTTGATAATGTAAAACGTTTTATATTTTTTTGAGGGAATGATTGATACTGAGTTTGCATATGAGAATTGGCTCAACAGAATAATAATTTTTTTAATATACAAGTCGGCCATATATATATATATATAACTTGTTGAGCACGGGTTGTAGAGATAATATAATATATGTATACATATATGATATGAGATATATATATATATATATACATTTATGTGTAATGTCAACGATACTTGTAAAACTGATCGTTAAGTAGGCGGTTATACTGCATATGTACTGTTAATCAATTTAATAAAGCATATATGTTCACAATTTATTAATCTTGATGCAATTGTTAAGCAAGTGGCATTGGGTTAGCTTATAATAATTTGCCATGCCCCGTCATATATATATATATGTAGGTGTATATGTATATATACACAAGCACAAGACAACATTATACCATGTCCAAATAATCATAACTTGATGAAAACGGATAATAAATATTGAAAGAATGGGTAAATCAAATAATATTATTCCTTATAGCAAAAATAATAGTATATATATATCCTATGTTAACATGTAAAGAGAAATATAACCACAAAATAATAATCAGAGACAATAAAATATCTAACACAATGATTGAATAGGCCCACGTACCATGCCTAATAATCTACTCAAAGATTTACAGGATTGCTTTGAAATTGAACATAGGACAGATTTTCTTTTTCTTTTTGTTTTGTTTTGCTCTTTTCGTGGTTAGAACACTTGAACCATTAATTAGGCCACCTTGATTTGGTTAAGGAATGTAGAATTAATCCACCTTGGATTTATTTATTTATTTTTCCTGAATTGGAGTGTGTGCCAAAGTAACACAAGCCAAATCCTAATCTAATATTCAACCCAATTTATTCAGAGAAAAAAGTGAGCTAGCAAGGGAATCCGATATACCTACATAAGTTCTAATATAATAATGAGATAAACTTCAATAAAACATAATAAATTTTTTTCATTAAGTAAATAACTTTGAATTTGCTCAACTTAAACTTCATAGTTGTATTTGTACTATTGAATTCTGTATCAATTACAAAAGCTTATCTAAACAACAAGATACATACATATACATATACATATATATAACATGTTTTCTATTCATTGAATTACATTTAGCTACATGATGATTCATATGTATTATATTCGTTAAGGTTTTATCAAGCCTTTCAGATTATTTATTTTCTAAAGTTTCACTTTTTCCCCCTCTAATAATCGTTTTACTAAATAAGCGATATCTCTTAACTGTTATGCAGATCATGGATAACCCTGACGAGAATAGTTTTAACTATTTAATCAAGCTATAGATTTTATCTTTCAAAATGATTTATGTTGTCATTACTTATAAAGTTACATCTTAAAAATATTGAGATAAAAGATCATTAAATGAATCTCTCTCCTTAATATCTCAAAATATATATTAGTAGGAATTCATTTCAACTCATCTTCTTCCTCGTTTTTTATTTGGCCATTTGGCCTTTTACTTTCTCTAAAATATTCAAAGTTTTATTTGGCAAAATCAAATTATTCAAAGTTTAATGCTTTTTTTTTAATTCAAAGTTTAATGTTTTTTTTTTTTAAATTTAGGTGGATGATTCGAACTCTATACCTTTTGATAGAGTAGATGCTTAATTACTTTTAGACTATATTTACAACTTCAATTAATACTATTACTAGCTGCACTAGTACTTTTAATAATTAAATTTGAGCAAATTTAAAAGAACAAAAAATTTTTAGTTGACATTCTTGAAAAATAAAGATAAAAATAGTTTAGATACAATTATTACCGGCATGGCAATTTCTTTTATATATATATATATATATATATATGTATGTACACACACACATAATAGATAAACCTTAAAGTAGAATGGAACTAAAAAGTTTATAATATCATTAGTGGAACCGACACGACATTAGATATATATTGGTACAAACGTGCTGGGACCCTCTTTCCTCGGTATTTAATTAAAGCATTTCCTGTTTTATGCGAATCTAACTATGATTATTGGCTTGTTCAAAAGTAATATTTTGATTACTAAAAAAAAATATCAATTCGACCACAATAATCACAACTGCCAAGAAGATAAACTAGAATATGAAAAGAAGTTCCACAACAAATAAATAAATATCAGCAGAAGTTATAGATATTATAATATCTTATTAATAACGTGGAACGGTGGAGATAAACAAACAGTATTCACGTTCTTATCAATTCTTGCGCTCGGGCGTTACTTTCCATCTGTCGTCTTGTTATAGATACTTGCAGCATGAATTTGCACTTTTTTTATTTTTTATTTTTTAACATTTTTAGAAGCATAGATTCCAAGTATTTATTAATTGTTATAGTATGCATTGGAAATAATTATTAATTTATCAATAGAAAAGTAAGGAATGAAGATCATATGCAATATTTTAGTTTTGTTTTTGTTTTTGTTTTTTTTAAAATTTTAGTAAGGAATCTGAACTTGATGTAAAATTATTATTAGATTTCTTAAATTTGATTATCTTGATTTTTTTTTATTTTAGCGGCTTTGAATAAAAAAAAAAAAAATCATATATAATTAATACTTAAAAATTGATAAGCCTAACATTCATTTATTATGGTTAACTTCTGAATTATAAATCCCACAAAGACACGGTAATTAGGATATGTCTTTGGATAAGGCTTGACAGACAAGCGTTTTTGTACGTTGTGACATGAAGATGTGAACAACTTCCCATCAAAAGAAAAAGGTCAAAAAAAAAAAAAAAAAAGAAAAGAAAAGAAAAGAAAAGAAAAAGATGTGAAGTGTGAACAAGAAATTATGATAGCGAAGCTTCATCGTTGCTGGGAGCCTAGGACTGGCTTTAGTACTTTGCACAATTTAGGTAAAGGATGAAGAAACCCCCATCAAAGATGCCTAGCCATGACACATGTGGACACACAATAACAATACCCACATTATTAACATTTTGTTTGTATTTGGTTCGCCGATTATAGATATAATTTTTAAATTAAAGTTGATTAATTTTTTAAAAACTAGTTATAAATTTTATTATTTTTTAAGAAAAAAATTAAATAAAAAGTACAATTTAATTGGATTTAAACTTAAATGTCAAATAAAGTAAAACTTAAGTTTAAAATTACTTAGAAAGCTAATACAAAACATTTTCAATATTCTTATCCTATCGCTTTTTTTGTTTTGTTTTTTTTTTTGGGTTTTTAAATTCTTTCAATGATTTATCAGTATGCAAAATATTAAATTGGGATGAGCAATAATAATTTCACGCATTTAAAGTTGAGATCTTGAACCCAAATTTCTTAATTCTATGTTTTAGAAGGAAAAAAAAATAAAACAAATAGAGGCAAATACTCATTCTTTTTTTTTTCTTTTCTTTTTTTTTTTTTTTTAGTAATTCCAAGATATTAATGGAAGGTTCTTTTACATCATCTACATAGCTCCGAAATGCTGGAATAACTACTTTTCAAATGCTAAAAAGCAACACTCACGTTGAAGAAAATTGGAAATTTTAGCAAAACGAAAAAAATTGGAAAGCTTCATGTTTTGTTGGGTCAAAAATTGGGGCGCCTAATTTCTATTAAAAAAAAAATAACCGATTTGAATTTTCCAATCAATCAAAATAAGCACTTGAGCTCTGTTTCAACTTTCAAATGAAACTTCAACCCACGTTTCAGCCTCATCCAGTAGACTT
Source organism: Ficus microcarpa (assembly GCA_025413485.1). NCBI lineage: Eukaryota > Viridiplantae > Streptophyta > Magnoliopsida > Rosales > Moraceae > Ficus > Ficus microcarpa. Next base: position 17,381,489 of record CM046379.1, on the reverse strand, counting down.
GTGCCACATCATACATTGTTGAGGACCAGTCCGCATCATCCACCTTCAGTCGCTCAACGAAACTATTGTTTTGACTGCTCTCATCTTCTGCAAAATTAATTTTTTTATAGCCTCTGTTTATAATAAGTTAATCAGAGATAAAATTTTTAAATTAAAATTGATTAATATTTAAAATTAGTTATAAATTTTTATTAATTTTTAGAAAAAAAGATAAAATTTAAGATAAAAAAATACAGTTTAATTAAAGTTGGACCTTAATGTCAAAAAAACCTTAAATAAACGTACTTATAATAAATGGAAAACATGGAATTCTATGGTGCCACATAAAAATTAACTAAAATTTAGTTTTACGAATTTAAAATTATAACGATAAATATAAATATAAGAGACAAAGGTAGTATTAGAATATTGTTATACATGAGATTCTAAATTTTATAAATGGTAACTTTTTATACTATAAAAAAAAATAGGGTTAAAGATTAGGATATATATATATATATATATATTCATTAAAGATGATCTTACCTCAAGTATTATGCATTTTCATGTTATATTCGGACAGAAATAGATAATTTATTATAGAGGGATCAAATTTGTATGTTTCAAAATATATTAGATATCTAAGCCTTTAAAAGTGTATTTTAGAAGGTCAAAATAAGACAAGTGAATATCTTCAAGTGTAGTTGATGAAAATAAAGGCAGTCTATTTTTCGTTGTAAATAAATGGACGATCTAAGTTGTTGATTTTTTTTGTTTTTTTAAGTAACCCACATTTAAGAGCTCAAAAATGAAGAAAAGAAAAGGAGCACTCTGAAAAACTAGAGTACATTCACCATCATAATTGTAGATGCTTGGATTTATTGTCAAATTCTAATTCAGGTTAGATCATATAAAAATCAACACACAAAAATATTGGGGTCCTTGAACATCGTATAATAATCATAAAGTAAGCATAAATGTAAAAGTGATAAATAAAAAAAAAAAAGGGTAAAAGATAAAACATTATGATTTAGAGAAGTTCACTGGAATGTTGTGTTACGTCCTCTTAGAGTCTTGGGTTTCACTATGTATGAATTTGAGTACAAGGTTACACTTTCTGAGAATGATTCGACAGTATTTGAGTAAGTAAAAGGGCTAAGAGATCCCCCCAATATAAAAGGTCTTCTTCTATTTATAGAAGAAAAGTAATGGGTCCGGATTTATAAGATAGTAGTGGGTAGTTTCCTACTACCCAAATAAGTTAGAACGTGTGTAAGAACTTGGGTTATAATGCCACGATTGATTATGGGCTTGGTGATTATAAATGTTGATCTTCCATCGTTCATCGTTCACTGGAAATGAGCATTGAATGATGAATCGATCATCATTCGTGATGAGCACGCATCGGCCAATTGAATGTCATTGTTCATCAAGTTGAGCTAGATGTTAACCTGATTGAAACAATTAATAATTTTATGGGCTTTAAGAGGTTAATGAGATTGATATCAACTGGCCGATAGATTATTGTTTGATATTCGTTGGTATCTTCGTAGGTGGTAAGTCAGCTGTTAGGCCGAGCCCAAGTATTTGAGCTTAGGAATGCGTAACAAACAATAAGTGGACCACGGTTTGTCATTTACCGCTCGTTAGTTTAACAGTCATGGTGACTTGAGCATAATGTAATGGGAAGACAAAGTTTAACCACAACGATAATCATCCTCTAAAAGGTATCCAAAAAAAAAAAAAAAAAAAGATAAGAAAAATTTTCTTCTCTTCTAGAATCTCATATATATTTAACTAAAAAAATGCGTGTTTGGGTGTGTGTGTGTGTGAAGTGTGAAGGGTTTTTATTGTTTGCTAATGTTGTTTTCCTTGTGCATGATTGAATTCTTATTGACCTAACTAGCTAGGTTTACATAATTCCCTTGTTAGGTGAAAAGTGTGGAGCACAAGTAGGTTTGGCTGATTCATACATAATATATTTATGTATATATATTCATATTCAAAGTTGTTACCCATTTTTTCTTGTTGGACAATAATTGATTAAGTGAATCAATTCAAAAAATTAACTCTAATACTACATTATAAATGATATTAGCATAGACATCTTGGGATTGCGTGATTATCGACGGGTTGAAAATAAAATGGGAGAAAATTCTTTAATAAGAAGATAGACATGAATACACAACACAAAGTTGTAATATAAATAGTAAAACAAAAGAAATTTGTTTTTAGAAGAAATAGAATTTCCGAATTAATAGTCAGCAACAAGTACTGCACCGGTCAGGATCCTTTCTATAGCATCTTTGTTTGGTCGGAGCATAAGCCTTGTTTTTAAAGTAGAATTAAGTTTAGCTCTTTCTGTCCTTAAATTAAATTAAAAAAATTAGAACATTATTAGAAATCTTAAAATGATCATTTTCTGTAAATCTCTAACTTTTTTATGATCAAATCAAAATCATCTAGTATGTTTTCGTAATCACACTTTTAAGTTACTGGCAAAATTTTATTAGAATCATTATGTATTACAATTTTTGGGGAAAAAAAAAATAGTTGTACTAACTTTTTCAGGATAAAATTACACTAGAAATATGTCGTTCTTTTTCCAAGGAAAACATATATTCGTTCCTCAGGAAATAATAATAATAATAATAACAAAATAATTAAAGTTCAAAAGAAATAAAATAATGAGTACAGTGGTCGACTACTTTGTCATCGAGTTCAAAGATTGAATCACGGCATCTCTGCCACGTGTTTCTGTGGCTGTCCCCTCAGTCCTTCGCCTGCTGACTCGTCGCTTTTTTTTTTTTTCTTTTTCTTTTTTTGACAAATTTATTTGTTATTTAGGTGCTGGAAATTTGACAAGTATGAGAGAACGAGACACAGAGAGTCCTGATTCTCGGCCAGTTAACGGCTCGGATAAGCCCCAGGATTCCTGCTTCTGTGGGCCATGCCACCTCGATATCTGCTTCTGTGGAAATTTGTTTTGTTTTTCTGTTGCTGGTCAAAAAAGATTTCCAACGGAGGATGTTATTGTCTATTTACTGTCATATTTTTCAAGTGTTCTGTAGATGGTTGAAATTTCAAAACTGAAACTGTGGAGGGTGAAATTTACGGCTAGTTTATATTATGGGTTAGTAAGTCGATTATTAGCATGATTGGTAGCGTGTTTACACACAAATCCAGTAGTAAAATTTAAAAAATAAGGGGATATTTGATTCGTTAATTTATTTCCAACTAAAATATATTTTTTCATCTTAATTTTTATCTTTTTATGAAAAAATTTTTGTATTTTTCTGAAAAAGTTTTTGTCTTTTCTAACAAATTTTCAACTCAAATTTAAAATTTTCAAACTCAACTAACGAATCAAACGGAGCCTAAATAAATAAAAGGATTCAAGAAGTTACATTTATGTGGATCTCCTGCAGATATTATGTTCTAGTTTCAATAATAACCACATAATGTATTTTTGAAATAAATAATAATAATAATAATGATAGACGAGAAGAAATTATTCTCTAAAAATTATAAATAGCATATCCAAACGTTAATAACTAATAAGGATTAATCTTATAATTCAAATCTTGATTTTGACATATGTAAATAACTCTGATATATAAGCGTCTGAAACACAAAATCAAAATTAGAAGTAAATAAAAAACAACTAATTAGATTGAAATGAAACAAATGTTTCCCAACACATATTTGATGATAGCTGGGAGAAATTTAAGTCTTTCTCCTTGTTAGTTGTTAGTTTATGGCCAATGGGCGTCAAGAAATTTTAAAATGAAACCAGAACATCAATTATTTATTTATTTATTTATTTTTTTGCTGGTTAACCAAAACATTAAAGTCAAAGAATAATTAAGGCTGTAATTTCGAAGAAAAAAGTGTACTGATTTTTTAAAGATTTAATATTTTAATATCTCATATTAAAAATAATTAAAAAAAAAAAAAAAGCTATATGTGCTTTTGTCATACCCCTTTTTGCTTCAGTTCTCGTTTATTTCTTCTTTCTTACTTTTCTTCAGTGGTATATCATTACACGTCATGGCCGAATCAGCAAGACAATTAGATGAATGATAGCTAGTCAATATGTGTGTGCATATATAAACATACATAGGTATGTATATATCGTACGTATTTATAATGTAAATGTGTATATATCTATAGTCAAAACCATTGAATTTTAAACATATTTAAAGTATCCATTGAATTTTAAACATATTCAAAGCATTCTTTTACGTGTACTGAAAAGTTTTCCGTCAAAAAACATGAATAAAGACGTTTCGAAAGTCGAGACGTGCATGTAGCATTTGATACAATGCATGTCACTAAACTAAACTTATAACCTTGCATAGTAGTTGATATTGTTTCTTTTCTTTTTTTTTTTTTTCTCTCTTTCCAAAAAGAAACCTTGTTTTATGTTAAGAACATTGATTATTCATGAGTTCTTGAATGCATATATATATATATATATATATGTATGTATGAGTATAGAGACTATTAACTAATTTATATAGCCGGCTTTGTTAGCCAATGGTCAACCATTAGAAACTATAAAAGAGAGCAATCCATGCATGACTATTACAACTTTATGTTTGAAGTTGGTTCATTCACTCAACGTATGTTTTTTTTTTTTCCAAAAGTTTTTTTTTTTCTCAAAGTTTTTTTCTTTTCTGAAAATTCAAAAAAATTTACTATTACAACTAAAATATTTTAACTCAAACTAACAACAAACCCCTTTCTATTTATCGTTTGTTTGTGCTTTACGTTTGTCCTAGATTATCACCTAAATACAATAATAATCCCTGATGCCGGAAGACCTTCTTCAGTAATTGCTTTTATTTTATTTTATTTTATATTTTTGTTTTGTTTTGTTTTGTTTTAATCACAAGGACGGAATCATACGTGATTGATTGGGGGTGCTTTTTCTTTTTGAATTTTCCTTAAAATTTTTACGGTTTCATTATCTCTATTGATGCCTACATTAAAAGCTTTATCTTTTAATTAGTACTCAAAACTCATTAGTCACACCGAAAGTAAAGAAATAAAACTTAAAAAGAAGAGCAACATAAAGAAATTAACTAAGAAAAGAATAGTGAAAGTAATAAGAGAAGTAAAACACATAGATATTTAACGTAGATGTGCATGTGTATACGGATTAAGAATAAAAAATTCATTAATCTAAGAATATGAGCTCTCATAATACAAGTTTACAAGTATAGAATTGGATAAGTTTGCCTAATACGAACAAATTCAATAAAATTAGCAAAAATCCTAAATTTCAATAATTACAAATAAATTAAAAGTTCTTAATAAAGATAACTACATACAAAAATAATAATAATTTTCTTTAATAGAAAATACTAATTTTCCCTATACATCAATGGTTGAATAATTTAAAACATTTAGGTCATACACATCGAAAAAGAAATTTTTATCATATTGAAAATAGTAGAGGGTTAATTCTACAATTGATTAATTGAAGGATTAATGATTGAGTTTAGGAGTCGTTGAGTTAGACAAGCGCGAGATGAATCGATATATTGCGAGAACAAAAAAAAAAAAAAAGTAACAAAGTAAATAAATGAGACACAAAATTTATAGAGGTTCGATCATTTAACGAGAGCTACTTCTCTATCGGGTGTTTGGGGGATCGTCCACTATTTTTGAAAAATGTATTACAATGAGATCATGAAAGGGAAGTGGAGAGAGAGAGGGAAAATGCAGAATGAGGATACAATGAGAATGGGAGTTTCAATATGTGCGTATCAATTTGTGAGTGTGTGTGTTTGTATGCTTGTGAATCCGAATGAATCCCTCCGTGTGTAGATAGCCTCTTTATTTATAGTTGAGGTAGGCTCCATTGTTTTCTGATCATGCTCTTGATTTGGGGCTTAAATTAGGGAGATGCTTTCCTCCTCTCAATTGGTTGACTTTACTTTGGTGGCTTGATTTGTCTATTGATTTGGAGTTGATTTTGAGCCTTTAATGCTTGATTACAGTTGTGTGTCTTTCTTCCTCAAGATGCATGATTACCTTGATTGTGGTTGGCATCAATTGTTTCAGATGTTGCTTCTTTGAATTATCTCCGATTTGATTATATCCCTGATTTAGGCAATCCAACTATTAATTCCTCAAATAAGGGAGATAACAAGAATATTCCTCGTTGACCTCGCAGAGGAAGGTCAAATACCGACTTGTGGGTCAACTCGTGGAGTAGTGTTCTCAGTCAACTGATTCAACTCATCGAGGAGTCATCAAGATTCATTTATGGATTTCGATTACCCCATGTAGGGTAAGAGATGACCTCAATAAAAATAAAAGCTATTATATAGTGCCTTCAAGGCATAAAACTAGTCATAATCTATTATAATATGTGTCATGATTCTTTAATTAAAAAATTGTAACATCTTTTTTTTTTTCCTTATCTTATTTATTTCTCAAAAAGAAATTAGTTTACGCCCCAATTCGAATAAAAAGTTGACTTCAACGTTGCTTGCTCTTAATTTTCACTTTTTCACCTTTTCTTCTTCTATTAGTAACATGCGTTGTCGTTGATTAAACAAAAAAAAAAAAAAAAAAGAGTAATATTTTGTTAGTTGATTAGACAAATTAAAGAGCTCCTTTTACATTGACAGACATCTCCTTAGGCATACTGCTTTTGTATGCATTTATTTGGTTGACAAACGACGGCAAGCTTCATTGGTTAAAATGTCCTTCAAAAAGAAAAAAGAAAAAAAAGGCCAATTGCTTAAAAAACTTTTGTTTTAATAAAGGGATCCTAAGTTTTAAACAGTTTCGTTCAGATAATGAATTGACATAACGTGAAAAAGAAGGGAAAAAAGAAAACGTGAAAGAACTAGAAAAAAAAAAAAAAATCAAATTTGCCGCATTCGTTCGGATAATAAATTGAATCAACGTGAATAATAGGGAAAAAAAAGAAAACGTGAAAGAACTTAAAAAAAAAAAAAAAAAAAAAGGAAAAAAGGGATATTCAAGTTAGCCGCATTAGAGTGAAAAAAACAAAAAATATTTTCAAACTATGGCTTCGCAAGCCGTTAGTTTGCAATAACCTATTTGCCCAAGAAGATTGGCTCGTCCTTCAAAAAAAAAAAAAAAGGACTGGCTCGTAGTTTTGTTAGTGGACATCACGTTTTTTTCGTTAGTCTGCCCAAGAGATGTATCGAAAATGGTGGACTCTACGAGAAAGTCTACTAAAAAATCTTTTGGTTGATTTAATTGTTTTATTTCTTACAACTCAAAACAAAGCACAAACCTTCTCTTTTTAAAGTTTTTCTTTCCTTTTTATTTTTTTCTTGCCAAGCTTTTTTTTTTCCCCTTTATTTAAGAATATCCCATTTTTTATATGTTGCAACTTTTTTTTATAAAAGTTTTGTAAGTTGCAATTTAGATATTTTAGTTTTTTTTAATAAAAAAGTTTGATTTTTTTTTTGAGAAAAAAATTTTGGTTTTTTTTTTTTGAAGAAAAAATGTTTGGTATTTTAATTTCAACCCAAAAAAGAAAAGGAAAAATAAAAGCTTTGATAGTTAATTTAGAATTTATAGGTAAGGTTGTGATAAAGACTCATTTGAGAGTTACTATTGGCAGAGTTTTTTTTTTTTTTTTAAATCATTAAGAGGCCGTTTGGTACATTAGCTCAACTCCATTCAACTCAAACTTTTTTTTGTCTTTTTTCCAAAAAGTTTTTGTCTTTTTCCCAAAAAGTTTTTTATCTTTTCTGAAAATTCAAAAAAATTTACTATTGCAACTAAAATATTTCAACTTAAACTAACGAACCAAACGGACCCTAAAATTTTATTAGATGTCATGAAAATCTAAGAGTCACATAGTATTCTAGAGTAAGTAAAAAAAAAAAAAAAAAAAAAAAACTGATTTTGCAATCGTCCACTAGCGACTCCCTCGACCATGGCAATGACATCAAGGAGGCCCCTCCCTCGACGCCAACACCCTTCCCAGACGCCGACTAGATTTGGATTCACAGGCGCAAGGGGTCATCAGCTGAGGAGTGTTGCCAGTGGTTAGGGAGGGAATGCTTAGTGTTTTATTTTTAATTTATTTTTTTATATATTATTTTTAAATTTTTTAGTTTATACTAATATGAATTAAGATTTATTATAATTATCATATATAAATAATATATCTATCATTTAATTATATCTTAACAATTTAAGAAGAAATTTTACTATAAAATATATAAAAGCGGTTCTACCGACTTGTTTTTTTGGCAGATAAATAGAAACACGTCCTGGAGCAACATTGCGCTGTCACACACTCACAGAAACGGAACGGCTCTTGCTTTCTTGTTTTGCACATTCATTTAGTTCACGTTTACGTTTTTGTTTTTGTTTTTGTTTTGTTTTTTTTGGAAGTTCATGTTCATGTGTTAGAAAACGTGTGCTCTTTCGATTTGAGTGCTACATTTCATGAGTTAACTGTAAAATTGTAGCTAATATATATATATATATATTTTTTTTTTTTGGGGTAAAATTCTAGCTAACGTTTTGTTTTGTTTTGTTTTTTTGTTTTTGTTTTTTTCAAATGCTAATATTTTGTTTAATAAACAATTGCTGATAAAAAAAAAATAATGACAGATTTTGGTATAGGATAAAAAAAAAAAATAGATATCCTAGCTCAAAAAAAAAATCATTAAAAAAAAAGACGTCTTCTGAAAAAAAAAAAAAAAAAAACAATGGATCTTATGTAAATTCAGCCGTGATGTTTTCGTTGAACATACAGAAAATATAAATTAGAAAAAAAAAGGTAAGAAAATTAAGGCACGTTGTTAATTTATTCGGAGGGGAAAAAAAAATATTGGAGTTGTTTTATTAAATATATCAAACAAATAAGAGTCATTTTATGTAAGATGTTATGAACTCCTACCAATATTGCGATCGAGCATTATATCATTCATTCACACAGAAAATTCAATCTTTATATTGTATTACTCATATTCAGAATAAGTTATATGTTTTCTTTGGAGGTGATTTTATTGATACATCTTCACTCCACTTTTTTAAACGCACACTTTGCTTAGATTTAAAAATAATTAAGTTTACTTAGAACCGCACATTAATCCAATTAATTCCAAATTACCCACAACAATTCTCAGAAAATGAATAAGGGTTATTTACATAGATGACCAAATTAAAGGTGTTGATTTCAAAAATATACACCTTTTGTTTTACTTATATGAATGTTTAAATTGATACTTATAAAGACGACATTACTCTTCAATTAAGAATTGAAAATAAACAAATAAAAAAATTGTATAAAGGAAAGAAAAATATCTAAAAAATGTTTGACTAAGAAAAAATTATTTAAAGGGAAAAAGATCATTTTACTTGATTTAACATAAAGAAAAATAACCACATCAGATATAAGTTAAATGATAGAATATGAAAAAAATTAATCTTTATAATAAATAATTGATCATTATGATAAGGTTCATAATGAATATATAAAAATATTAAAATTGTAAAGAAATAGAAAGCACATTAAAACCTAAAAAAGACAACATAATGCCAGAATAATTATCATAAAAAAAATGCTACATTAAAAAAAAAAACATCATAATGATGTTGTAATCATCATAAAGAAATAAGCAATTTCAAACCACATTTAAACCTCGAAAACTAACTATTAAACATGACCAATAAAAATAGAAAAAATTATCATAATAACGTTATATGAGAACTTAAAATCATACTAAAAATAAGTTTTTAAGAAACCAAAATCATACTTAGAAATACATTTATAAAAAGCCTAAAATATACTAACAAGCAATCATTATAATAGAGAATTGGTTATTAAGATAAAGATAAAATAATGATAAAATAAAATAACACCATCATCGAATTCCATATTAAATATAAGTTGTATATTATGTATAAAACAATCAGTATAGTAAAGAATTTGTCCTTAAGCTAAAGTTGTAAACGATATATAAAATAGTAAACATAAAGAAGGATTGTTCTTGACATACCCGGAATACCAAACACAAAAAATGAAGATGAAAAAATGAATACCACATAAAAAAAAATTATAAATGGGTTTTTCAAAATCAATTCAAACTTCAAAAAATTGAGGGAAAGACTAATTTGGGTTTATTAAATGTAATTATCATTTGTGAGCCAAAAAAATCCATCATTAAATTCAAAAAACAAAAAAGGAAAATATAATTAATCTTGTTTAAAAATGAAATGAAGTAAATTGTAGTAAAATGATAAAATAAGCATTACAAATATAAATTTCATAAAAAATAGATATATATAATATATATGTAATTTTATTTTAAAACAGATATATTATAAAACGAGATTCTAAAAATGAATCTTTTGTGTAATTATTTCAATGAATATTTGTCCATAATTCAAGTGCATCTTGGTAGATCCACTATTATTTTTTTGAAGCTCTTTTTAATATGAAAAGTGACATTGTAAATGTATTTATTGCCATATTTTACTATCTTTTTGCTAATTGAACAATTATCATCCGAAATTTATAGGAAAAAATAAAAATATAGAAGAGAAAGAACATGAATTAAAGATCTGAAGAAAAAAAGTAAGAAATAGGTAAAAAGCTACGCATCTTAATCTATTAGATTATGTTTTGAAATTATTGAAAATAAAAAAAAAATTTGTTGAACGTTTTGATTTGCGGTTGCATATATATATATATATATATATTGAGATGTGGGCATGCGGGCTTAAAATAAATCTATTTATTATTATTGTTTTTGAATGTGAGGATTTTGTTGTGATGATAAATTTTAACTTTGAAGAGGTGTGTGAAAAGTTAGATAAATAGAACCACCATTTTTTTTTTTTTAAATTGAGAATACAATAAGTTACACTTTATTCACAAAAAATTGCAAAATTTTACAACTTTTATGCTGGAGGTCTTTTCATGATAGGATGTTTCACCTGCCATGTGCATGTTTTTAGATTCTCATATCAAAGTCATAATCAATGCAGAATAACACATACACACGCACACACGAAATTTATGTGAAAAATCTAGCAGTCTCAAGATAGACTCTATCAACAGGGTATCTTCGTATCCTACTAAAGAAATTGTCTTACGGATGTTCGGGGAGAATATTTTAAAAGTTGAGTCGGAAATATATATTTGAAAGAAAATTATTAAAAAAATTATGTGATATAAAGAATAATAAAAAAATTTGAAATATATTTAGAAAAAAAATGTAAAATGAATATTGTTTTATTCTTTATGTCGTTACGAGTATTTTGACATTAAAATCATCTTTTTTCGATTTGAAATAAAAAAAGTTATGGACTTTTAAAATTTGAATTTTTTAAAATTAAAAAAAAAAAAAAGAAAAATTTGATATAGAGTTGAGATTTTAAAATCTAGATATTATTTTACCATCTCAAATAAGGTCTCAAAGGGATCCTTATATTATTGCACCTGTTTGAAATAGGTTACAACTCTTAACCAACTCCTCTCTAATAAAACTTTTTTGTTTTAGTGAAAAAACCTGTTAAACTGCCCTTTATTAAAAAAAAAAAAAAAACAAAATCTTAATTAAACAACTAATACGATGAGTTGCTTTGGTTTCAACCTTCACGCTAACTTTCAATACAAGTTACATCCATTGGCTATAGGTGTTTCATCATGCTCTTTATTAAAAACCCATTTTAAGATTAAAAATCCCTATTATTCTCTGTAAAAAACACAAAAATTATTATCCAATTTACTGAAAAATACCCATAATAATTTTTTATTTTAAGAAAATTTTGTTGGACACCATTAAAAAAAAAAAAAGATATAGAGAAGGTAATTTTTGACCATTTTTAAGCATAAAATTCCTCATTAACCTTGATTAGTTGAAAAGATTTTTCACATGACTAGCGACTGAAAAATTCTTATCCAGCTGAATCAGTTTTCTTTTTTCAATCCCTTTGAGGAAGTTTTCAAAGATTTATAAGTACATTATTCTAAAATGAACAATAAAAAATGTAAGCAATATATATATATATATATACATAAAGATAAATGGGACAAATCAGTTGTTCAAAAAAATTATTTATTTATTTTTTCTTTTATGGAAATGACTACTTTACACTTTTTAATTTAATATTTTAATGTGTAACATATATAAACATCGTTTAAACAAGATATAAATTAAAGCTTTCGTAGCCAAAATAAAAAGTAAAAATACAATATATAAATTAAAGCTTTCGTACCCAAAATAAAAAGTAAAAAATAGATTTTTTTTAACAAAAAGTTAAAAAAATAATATAATTATAAAATATTAAAATAAATTGTATTTTTACGAATAAATAATTTTTGTACTAAAATTAAATAAATTATTTACTTAATAAACGAATTTATTTGTTAGGTAAATAAGATATTTATTAATAAAAATGTAATATGTTACTTATTTTAACAATTCTATAAATATATTATTTATTACATATTTCTTTTCGAAAGTATGGAAAAAATAAAATAGTGGATAAACAGAATCATTCTTTTAGAAATCCTAAATTCTTTGCAATTTTATATATATATTGGGATCAGTTTTGATCTAATTTACCACCAATAAGTAGCCAAATTTATCAACCAATAAATAAGAAGAAAACAAAAATGAAACCTAGAAAAGAGGACAATAATAATAATTAAAAAAAGAAACTTAAAAAAAAAAAAAAAAAAGGGAAAAAGTTAGAGAATCAAAGTGGATACCCACGTAAGCAATCAGGAGAAGGAGAGCATACTGATCACGCACCTCGAGAAGCAAAAAGGCTTTTCTTTTCTTTTATTTATTTTTTGTTTTAAATAAAAAATAAAATTATAAATAATTAGAAGCAGAAGCCCGACGGAATTACAATTAATTATAAATATAATGATATTATTATTATCACAAAAATTAATTAATCTGTATTATCTAATTGAACTACGGAAAGGGAAGAAGTGTCATATGTTTTTGTCCCTATATAAATCTGAATTCCTTGGCTCATGCCTCTTTCCTCTCATCTTCTCCATCTTCCCACTCTCTCTCTTTCTCTCTCTCTCATCCGCCATTGAACCTCTGCTACCGAACCTTCTCATTCTACACCTCTGTACTAGACTTCTTCACGCCACCCTTCTTAATTAATCGGTACGCATTAATCTCTTTCTCTCTACTAGACACACACACACACACACACACACACACACACACACATATATATATGTGCATACGTTTCTCTCTTTTAAGACATAAATACACCTACAGGAATATCTCTGTTTGATATATTTCTCTCACGTGCACAAGAATAGCTGAAAACATGTGTGTGTGTGGTGAATTCCGGAAAGAAATTGATATTTTCTGACTAAAAATACGGTGGTCGTTGTTTTACTCTTCTGCAACGAGATTATGAGATGTTCAGAACCGTTATTTTTCGGATTTGATTACCTTGAAAGGAACGAAAAAATTTTAGCCTTTTATTTTTTTGTTCATCTTCTTCTGAATTGAGTTGTTCTGTCCCGATTCCTTAGTTTTCAGGAAGGAAAACATAGAGATCGAGTCGATTTCTTTGTCTTACTCCTCTGAAACAGCAATTTTCGATTTTTTCAGGATTAGAAGTCTAGAATCGAGTTATATTTCCTTCGTTTGTTGTCCTTTTTTTTTTTGGTTATCCAATTCTTAATCAGCCGTGTTCTTCTTAACAAGTTGTATTTCTTTCCAAATCTTTCTGGCAATAAATTCACCGATTTTTTTTTTTTTTTTTTTTGGACACCGAGTTTTTCTTTGTAAAGGAATGTTTTTTCCTTGTGGGAAATTATTATTACCGGGAATCTTTTATTTAATTGCCTACACGCATAGTATCACTCTTTTTGTGGTTCTTTTCTTTGGACTTTTCAATTTCCATTCTACAGTTTCGAGTCTCTTTTCTCTTTTCTCTTTTTTTCAATCTTCCAATCTGAAAAAAGAGGAAATTTTCTCTGATATCCAATTCCAAATCTGGTTTGACTAAGACTTTGATATTCACCTGTTCTTAGAGCGTTGTGTGGTTACTTTATGAAATATGGTTTTTTCTTTTTTCTTAAATCTTTCTGTCTTTTTGATTTGGATCTAGAATGAATAGAAAGAGAGAATTGGGGTTTCCCCAAAAAAAAAAAAAAAAAAAGAAAAAGAAAAAAAAAAGTAATGAAATTCATGATTTTTCGACCTACCTAACATTTTTGCTGGTGCGTTTGTATAAGAAATAATGATTAAGTTAGGTGTTTAACCTCCCCTGATTGTTGAACTAGACAACTTGTTAGCTGGGACGTTGCAACAACATAAGCTTCAGCATAATTAATTTGATGAATTTCATGTTTTTGGCAGATTTTGTTCACCAGAAACCTTTCTACATGAGTCAGTTTTTCATGAGCGCATGAGACTTAAACGTTTATTTGTCAAGATTTTTGGCATCTGGTTATGATTTTACCCTTAAGTGGGGCCTGATTAATTTAAGAGGGCATCTTATTTTTGTCGTTGTTCATATGGAAAACTGATATTTTTGGTTTATAGATGTAAATTGTTAACTTATTTATTTTATATTTTGGGAGAAGTCACTATTTACAGCAAGGGTTTTGGATCAAAATTATTAGTTTTATTGGAATTTAACTTTTAATTTCATGCTTAATAAACATAGCGGAATTTCTTCTAGCAGGCTCCTCTAAAAACGAGGCGTCTACAATCTTTGAATATGTGGTGTTGGGTAGTTTGCCAAAGCAGACGTGGAGGCCTAGATTGAGTAGATCATAAGATTAAGATTGCTACTTCCTGTCTTTCTAGAAGGACAAATCTTGATTAATCTACTATTAAATTGTGATGAATCTCTAATTCTCAGAATCTGATTGGTTTAAGCAGAGCAGGCCCCATTATTAATTGATTTCTTTCAATTTTCCTCTTGGGGGCCACATTTGACATAAGTAATACCATTTATCAGATCTGACAACACTTCGAGGGTTAACAATTTTCCTTAATGGGCTTAGTTAAATTTAAACAACAGGGACCAAACCTTTAGTTAATTTAGGATCTTCTATTTAGCATATTTAATGATCTTGATGAATTTACTCGCATACATGTCTATGAGCTCCTCCTATTAAGATCTTTAATTTTTTGACTTATCGTTTATTGCATATGCAAATTTTGGCAGCCGGGGATAATCAGATGGATCTAGACCCGTATTTTCAAGAGGCCATGAGTCAAAACAACTCCATGGAAGAAACTAAATCTTCCTCTGAGAAATGGAAGTCTTTGTCCGATGACTTGGATAACAACCCTTCTGCTGGCTTTGATTGCAACATCTGCTTAGACACGGTGGATGATCCGGTGGTCACACTCTGTGGTCACCTCTTCTGCTGGCCCTGCATCTACAAATGGCTTTATTTACAGAGCCCCGCTTCTGAACACGAAGAATATCTACAACAGCAGCAGTGTCCCGTGTGCAAAACCGAAGTCTCTCAGGGCTCTTTGGTTCCTCTGTATGGCCGTGGCCAAGCCACAAAGCCCTCAAGAAGCAAAGCTACGAATCTTGGCATAGTCATACCAAAAAGGCCTCCCTTTAGCGGCGTTGACTCCCCACGAACGCCAAGTGCAGCTGCTAGTCCACACATGAGTCAGCAATTTTACCATCGCTATCCTCATCAATCACAACTAAACAGTCCTCGCAATGGCAGCTATGCTCCATCGCCGATGCTAGGCCCCGGTGGCATTGCAACAAACCTGTTTGATCCCACCGTGGGAATTTTCGGCGAGATGATATATGCGAGGGTGTTTGGAAATTCGATTACAAATCTCTACACCTATCCGAATTCGTACCATCTCGTGGGAAACGCTAGTCCTAGAGTTAGGAGGCATGTAATGCAGGCTGATAAGTCGCTCGGCAGAATCTGTTTTTTTCTCTTCTGTTGCTCAATTCTCTGCCTTCTTTTGTTCTAAAGTACCTTCTCTCTTTTTGTCACCACCCGTTGTACACATGTAAAAAAATTACGAGTCTAAGAGTAAAATAAAAGAGGGAAAAAAAAAAAAAATCGAACTGATTATTTGTGTTCTACATCCCGTTGTGCAATTGCCATTTCAGCTTTCATCAAACCTGCATATTTTTGTTTGTTAAAAAGAACAATTATATCTCATCTTCCCCCCTAATTTAGCGCAAGTGCATGGATAGAGGATTTTTTTTTACCCCTAGCTTGAGTGATAATTTTATATATATATTTTTTGTACGGTGTATGAAAGAGTTCTCCACATTTAATGAACGGTTTTTTTTTAATAGTTTATTATTATTATTATTATTATTTTGGGGGACCGTAAGTAGGGATATATATACTATCGTTTGATCAGAGAGGTTTAAGGTAAAAGCATGTTCGGAACAAATCACCGACGTGGGGCCTACATCAATGACTCTAGAATACGTCCAAACGTACTATTAGTATTATTATTTCGGAATCGAGCTAGTGGTTCTTTCCACACACGACGACAGAGTTGTGGACCTTACAGTCCTTTGTGGTTCCGATAAGATTTTGGAGCCTTTTAAAATGGGAAATGACTCGTCAATTCAATGATGATTATATTAAATCAGAGAACTACCTAGAGGTAGTAATGCTACAGCGGAAAAAGATCACTATGACTTGTCTATAACTATGATTTGCCTATAGGTTAAGATTTGAGTGTCGTGTGATTTTTTCTTTTTAAGGATCTTAAATGTTTTGATATTTGATTTAGCATGTCTAAGATGATGTCATCTTCACCATCCGTCACGGAATCACATTTAAACTAGTAGGGGTGCTTTAAATATTGATTTTTAGTCTTGATATTCTTGTATAATTTCTATTGTGTGCTCATTTTTATAAGAAAATTTACAGCTCTATCTGTGCTCAAATTTTGATATTTTAATTTTTTACTTCTAAAACATTTAGAGAATTTAGTTATGTACTCATCTTACAAAAAACTTTTAATTGTCCAAATTCAATTGTTAAAATATATAATATTGTCTTCTTTTAGGGGGGAAAAAATAATCTCCGCCCCAATTGAAAACAATTTCTATTTCCATTCCTATTGACTGTTAAATATTTGGTGGGGTTCGGATGACGTGCCTTTTGTTCAAGGGTAGCACTCACTGTTAAGATCTTCAACAACTATAGACAGCCTCATTAATAAGTTTAGGACCGAAAAAGGGTATATATATAATGTGAAACCAAAAAGTAACAAATACAATTATTAAAAAGAAAAAAAAAGTAACAAATAGGAAGGGTAAACACTTTTGTTTGGAGTGGGGTGGTAGAGCCGGCGGTGAGGTTGATAAATGTCTCTTTCAAATGCAGTCCAAAGTAAATAGAAAGGGGGGAAAAAAGAAGCAAAAACAACCAAAAACTAGTTCGTTTGGCCCTCAAATTCAGACCTAAGTTTTTCATATCAGTTTTTATCTTTTTCTTTAAAGTTAATAAAAATTATAATTAGTTTTTGAAAAGTGAACTAACTTTAACCTAAAAATTCTATTTCAAATTCGTATTCCAAACGTAAGCTAAAATGATATGGACAGGAATGATGAGGAGATGGCGGAGGCAGCGGGGGTGGAAAGGCAGTAGTAGTTGCAAGTAGTGGGAGAAGAGAAGCGTACAAGAAAAGAGTCCAGTTTTCACATTGATTTTGTGGTGTTGAGGGCCATGGGCTATGGCTGTTGGTTGTTGACGCCACCAGCTCATTCGTTCTTCACTACTGGCCGAAACAGGCCTTTGCCACTTTTCTCTCTAGAAGATTTGTAGGGATAAAAAGACCATTTTTGTTTACCACACCTTATGATGATTGATTGCAACAGAACGTCAACTATATATGGGCAGCATTAAATACATATACATTAATCGATGTATGGCTCTGATTTTGGTCTATGAAACTATATTTCGAAAGGATATATGAGTAAATGACCTTTTTTTTTTTTTTTTTTTTCTAAAGGAAGTTTCTTAATAAATGATCAAAATTTTGTAAAATTAGTCAATTATTTTTTTAAAAAAATGATTAATCAATCAATTAATGATTGACAAATACTGATCACAATCAATTTTTAGACCTTTTTTTTTTTTTTTTTTAAATTTTATTTCTTTTCCAATGGAGCGCGAGATCGGGTTTGGAAGCGTGTCTCAAGTAACACATCATGAGTGATGGTGCCCTCTCCCAAGAGAAACGTGGAAAATTCAATTACTTGATAGTATCCTTTCTGTTTTGATTTCCCAAATTCATTTATTGAAATCAATTTCTTATATATATTTTTTTCTCTTGAGTAGAGGTTATGAGCTAATTACTGGGTCAATGTCGCTTTACAATGACATTTTGTTGTCAATATTACGTTAAATAAATATCATGTCACGTATATCACGTTTATAAATAGACTGGTCTGATATAGAAATTAGATGTAAGCATTTTCTTTCTATAATTACCGTATTCATTTTGTCTGCATAATTTAATTCCCGAGGAAGCATATATAATATTTGCTTGTGATAGTGTGGATGGAATTTACCTAGTCGTTTTTTTTCTTTTCTTGACAGGCAAAAACAGTGTAGTAAGGCCCACATAAGTGTGCTTGATCTGCTACAAATGCTCCAATTTCAATTAATTTAGTTTCCAATAGATTCCCACCAATTAGACGTATAAAGAAACATGGGCATGCCTTCTTTTTTAAAAAGGAAAAATTACTTGGGGCAGCTTGAAAGAAAGGTTAGGTAAGCTTTCATCACTTTCTTTCAATATTTCCATTACTTCTCATTTCAATATTTGAATATTCCATTACCATGGTGTTTTAGGTAGAGAAGTAGAAAAAGACATGCTAATGGACGCATCATTAGTGAGTGCCCTTTTCCAACCTTTATTTATTTTGCTAAGGTGTCCTTTCCAATGTAAGGATCGCAAATACAATTCATTCACGAAGCTTTCTCTGGTAGGGCCTGTGGCATCATTCTCTGTGGCTTACGTCTTTTTAGGTTTTAATTTTTTAATCACCTCTTAAGTATAAAATAAATTATACAAAACTAATAAAACTTAAAACAAATCTAACGATTAAAAACTATAATAGAATACTCGTTATTTGAAGTTTCTCTTCTCGAAAAGGATAACGTTGCATTTTTTCTTCTAATTCATCATCAATGAAAAGTACAATTTGAATATACTGAAATCTGGAAATAATTACCAACTTCCAACAATTTCACGCAAATGTGAACATAGAATAATGCTTTACCAAAATAGGCAAAGGTTCTATCATGGTATGTTAAAAGCATTTCATACTTACATCCAGTTAGATGTGGCCTTCTAGAGCATTAGTTGTAGGGTGGTCACCTCAATTAAATTTCAACCACTTTCTCCAGCAATTTTTCGTATTGTAATTGTCAATTCGTTTGCGCGTAGGATTTATTACGAGGTTTGTTTAGCATGTTAATTAGTTGAAATATTTGGCAGTATGAAAGCAAAGTGTTTGCTTGTCCATTTGGTAATAGAAAAATGCTAAAAACACCGATTCTAATTTCAACTTTTGAGTATCAATCTTTGGGTATGTTCGGTAGAACTCCCTAGAAGCTGCTTTTGGCTTTTTAGGTCCAAAAACAACTTGTGAAAGTGTTTGGATGATTTGTTTGAAGAGCTTTCAGTCTGCATAAGTACTTCCAGTCAAAACCAAAAAATTTGGCTTCTAGCAAAAGCTCTTTTGAGCATACTTTAAAACTAATAATAGAATTTAAATTATATGTTATAAACTTCATTTTAACATTTTTGTTACTTATTAGAAAATCTTGAAGATCAATTTAACCTCAAAAGCTCTTTGATCCTAAATACTTACTTACAAGCCACAATTTTTATTTATCTTCTTCTACTGGCTAAAAACAAAATAAAAACTCTATTAAACGGGTCCCGTATATCATATGAGTTATCATTATTTTATTGATAAATATTTAAAATATTATCACATTAATTAATTACATCTACTAATAAAAATAAGAATGTGAATTGGTATTTAAAAAATGAGATTAAAATTAGTGTCCCGAGTACTACTCATATATATTTATAATTTCAGCAACTTTTTTTTTTGTTTGACTTGGAGTCCATTTGTACACACTCTCATCTCCACATAAATGTTAAAGCCTCTAGAAAACCCACTTCCATATCTGTGGTTCGTACGGAATTATTTATCAAATGAAAATTGCCCTCTTCTTTTGTCTGTTTTGAGCGCACTTACTTTGTTGCCTCCACACGCTTATTGTCAAATCTGAACCATTTTAAGCCATTAATCCTTTTTATGAATTTCGTATTGTACTAATTCATCTTGAAATGCGGTGCATTGTTTAGCACTTTAAGTATAATTTGGCATCATTTTGTCTTTTGAAAAAATTAGTCCACTTTTAAGATTACAATGAAGCAAAAGGGGATTTAGATCTTAGCATTTCTTTTAGATAAGCACAACCACCTTTTTGAACTGCATGATATAGTTATAAAATTATACAAGTGGCGGCCACTTCTGACTTCCAAATTGAGAATTAAATTGACTGGCTTTGCTCTCTCTTCATGTAATGGGGAATTTTACTTTCAAGCAAGTAATTACCACCAATATTGTGGTGTGTAATGACGAGGCTAGAAAAATTTTTCAGTAAAATACGCATTCTAAAAATAAATTAAAAAAAAAAAAGAGATCATTTTCTACATAGGGACGTAATTATAAATTTCAATTATCAAGTGAAAGCACAAGTAAAATTTTTCTCTTAACATGAGAGCACAATCGAAATGTTTTAAACAATTTAGGTATAAAAAATTTAAATATAAAACATTGAGTTGGGGTACAAGTAGATTTTTATCATAATATAGGGCATTACCGAATTTTTAAAAAATTAGGTTTAAAATTTGAATTTCAACAGTTGAGTAATGCACTTAACTATATATGGCTTCGTCATTGGTGGGATGGTAAAAAGGATATATATATATATATATATATATATATTTTTTTTTTTTTTTCCCTTCTCAGGATATGAATAGAGTTTGATCCTATCAAATTAATAGATTATATGACATTCGACTTATGATCGTGGAACTGGGAAGTGAAAATTGAGATAGTTCTTCCAAGTAAATATGGATTAGGTTCTTTTAACTTTTATTCCTAAGCCCCAAAATTTTTATAAAACAAAGGTAATAAAAGACGAGATGACATGAATTATTATTATTATTATTATTTTTTTGCCTTCAAAGAAATAAAAGAGTACTCATTGTCCATCAAAGAACAGAAATATTATACACGAAGGTAAGAGAAATTGCACATATGCTGATACACTTGCATGCATACATAGATATATGTATTGATATTGTGACATATATATATATATATATCTCGTTACAATGATAAGCCATGACTCCGTTCCATCTCATGAGTTGTCCTAATACATAGGGTAGTTAAGCATGAACATCAAGAACTAATGTTCTGTACTCAAAAAACCATGCCTAAATCTTCCAATTTTGTTTCTCTACTAACTCCATTCTCCACAACCATTTGGTCCCCACTATTATTATACGTTTTCATGTACCGAGAGTTACCGTAAGGGTCCAATGGTCACCCTAAAAGTACTTATTTACTATGTTGTTTTCTATAATTTTTAGTACCTGGTTTGTTGGTGTCGGTAGGAGAAAATGAGATGCATTTATATATGTACTCGAAATTTATATATAAAAGACAAGGAAATTGGGAAACGATATGCAAGTACTAGATATGACGACATATGTATCATCCGTCAAATCTAAGCCTTCTTTTTTTCTCGATGGTGAAGTAAGACAAAGCTAATTAGCTTCTTAGCCGAGGTTGCATTAAGTTGATATGATGCACTTAATGCCAATATCGCTGCTCTAAGGCTACTGAAACAGTCTAGTCTTTCATGTGTGAACAGGCTGAAGAGATATGGACAAAAACGAGTTAACTGGCCTTGTATGGTTAATTTCAAGGGCAAAGGGTTTGTGGATTTGTTGTGATACCTTAGAAATTCGTAAACTTGATTCATGAACTATTATCGTGGATTTCTTTTATTAATATACTTCTAATGAATTATTTTAATGAATATCAAATTTTAAGATCATGAATAATTGCATATGTATCATCGGTGTGATGATGCCGATGATATAACAATATCGAGTTTCTCTATTTAAATGAAAAATTTTAAATACATAAAAGATAAATTGAACGACATAAAAATTTATACGAAAATTTATTATGTCGTATTGGGGGGATAACGATAATTTTTGGGAAGAATCATGATTTTTATTAGTAGATCAATTTAATGATCTTAGTATTTATTTTGATCATATCAATAGTTAATTTTTAAGGGTGTCATTAGGAAATTAATATGTCACATAGATAGAAGATGAATGATTAGTACTTACTCTTAGGAAATCCAAAAATGGAAGATTGATCATGAATTATGCTTGATTTGAAATCAATGGTGTAGATTTTATGTTAAGGGATCCTAGGCAAATCAATGGCCAAACTTTGGATGATAAGTGACCAATGAGAACTTAGGGTAAGGATTGGTGTGTTGCAAAATCCAATGGATGAAAATAAAAATGATTACTTTGGATCAATGATGGAAAAATTGGAAGAATGAAAAACAAAACAAAACAAAAAAAAAAGAGAGAAAGCTAGAGGGATCTGGATTTTTGGTTCAAGAAACAAGAAGAAAGTTGAACAAATGAGAAAAAGAAAGAAGTGGTGCATGCATGCAACCTTATGTAAGATATGACATGGTTTATTTTGACAAGTTGACCCAAGGAAGAGACAAGTGAAAGCGACCCATTGTCTCCACCTTGTTGAACCAAATCTTCACCCCAAAACCCTCCCTTGAAGTGGCGGCAATGAAGGGGGAAATCAGCCACAAATTTTCCAATTTTACCCCTCAAAATACAGCTCTCTTAAGGTGAAAGTTGGCTGAGCACAAACTCCTGATACCCAATTTTATTCTCACACAAGTTAAACTCAAAAACCTGAGCTTCTCTAGCCACCACTAAGCTCAAAAAAACACTATTCTCCACCTCCAGCACATCTCTAGCACCCTCCTCTATCCATTTTCAAGCTCTAAGTAACTCCGTCACCAAGATCAAAGAAGTGTGAGACGGAGTTGGAGGACGTTTTACTAGAGGTAACCTAGTGGTATTCTTCGTGTTTTAGTCATTTTTGGAGAACTAAAGCATTATGTTTAGTTATGATCTTAATGATAAACTTCTTATTACCTAGGAAAAAGTTTTGAGAAGGACTTGGGAGATTCAAGATCTTAACGGATCCCCGAAGTACTTCGGTAAGATCTTTGAACTTTGTTGAAGATTGTAGTTGTTGTGGTGATGTAGCATGCATTAGAAACTTTAGTATGAAAAATAAATTATATGTTAAGATTCTATAGAGGATAAATTTCATTTTAGGCTTTGGAATCACTTGATTTGCTTTTATATATCTAAAGTTATGTGCTTTGAAGTTGTGACACAAAACTAAAGAGAAAATGAACCTCTGGGACATAGCCTAGCCACGGTTTTCTATACTCCGAATCCTTTAGACTCAAAATTTTGGATTATAAGTTAGAGAACTAAAAATTAAATTCTTTAAGCTTTCCAATAAGGTATCATACGCCTTGAACGAATAAATGTGTAATTTTTGGTGAATTTTACAAGTTTGGGTTACGAACCGAAAATCCTTGTTGGAACCCTATACTAGCTGCGGGTTTTGTATTTTTTGAGTTAGTAAATCTTAACTTGTCATAAAACTATTCTTATCGTCAAAATAGACATTATAAGCTTTCTAATGATATATCTTTTGTCTTATTTGGACTTTTAAGTAAATTATTATGATTTTTCTAAACTCACCTATGAATCTGGATTTGTGGTTCAAATGTGAAATCAACAGTAACAAAACTTAAGTTAATGGTATGAACCACTCAATTATTAAAGGAAATAACTTTACCACTGTAAAGTAGACATCTTAAGCTTCGAAATGAGATATCATGCGTTTAAAACAGATATGTACATAAATTTTAATAAATCCCTTAACATTGTATGGTAATCTGGTAATCCGAGATTTTACCATAAGACACTTAGGAAAATGTCCATATTAATGTTTGAAATGCTTGAAATCTTGGAAAAAAAATTATAAAGACAGAAACCAGATATTTCAAGTTTTCCAACAAGTCATCAAGTGTCCAAAACGGAATTATACTCGAATCTAAATAAATCTTACAAGTTAAAATCCTACACTGATAAAACGAATTAAACATTAAAATGTGACATAAGGATAAGTCATAACATATGAATATATTTAGTTATGAAATGAGTTGATTTTAAGTGTGTGATCAAATAATGTGAAAAAAAAAACCTTCCCTAACTTTATAAAGATGAATTACAAGTTTTAATGGGTTAAGATGAAGTACACTAGAGGGTTACTGGGCATATACCAAGAGATTACCTTAGCCTAACTAAATGAACATAACTAAGGAATTGGACTAGCCCAATAATAGAAGAGAGGTATACTCTTAGGTGACTTTTTGTCACTTGATTGATTAATTAATTAAGTACTTAATTAATTTATTAAATGATAAATACATAACCAAATGTAATAAATAAATAAATAAATTAATTAATTGATTAATAATTAATTAATTAATTATAAGAGTTAATAGATGATAATCAAGATTATTATGTTGAATAATTACATAATTATAATACATGATTAATTCGAGATTAATTAATCATTAATTATTAATCATTGATATAATCATCAAAATAATTAGGGATGATTAACTAGAGATTAATCAAACATTAATTATTATGTTAATCAAACTATTAATTATTACTCTTAAAATTAATAATTAATAATTATTATATGAGAAAGAATATTTAAGTTACATAATTAAATTTATTAACAATATAATTATTAATAAGTCAATTAAAATTATAAAATTTAATTATAATTACTCAATTAAAAAAGTAATAATTAATTATTACCTAATTAATTAGTCAATTAGTTAATTAATCAAATGATTAATTAATCAATTAAAATAATTAATTAATAATTAGTAGAAATTTATTTTAATACTTAATAATTAATATGAATTAATTGTTAAGGTAAATTATGATATAAGTAAATTAAGTTCATTATAGTTTATAAAATAAATAAATAAATAAATAAAATAATATAATTATAATCCCATCTAATAATAAGATATTGTTAAATTAGACAATTTCTCAAATCTGCATAATAAAAAATACAACTCCGAAAGCTTAAGCACATAAGATAGGTAAGTACAAACCTCACCTACAGTAGGAAGCAAAATGTTTTTTTTTTGTTAATATTCTATGTTTTTCTATGATTTGCCTTAATGAAGTGATGAGTATATGGGTCATATGTATTGCGTTGATTTAATATTTAACGTACATAATTTCTCTTACACTGATATGATTGATATGCCTCACAGATATATATATATGCCGTAATGATGTATACATAGTGGCATGTAAACCTACACGTTATCACAAATAATAAGGATAATGCTAATAAAAGATAGGATTTAGTGTCGTGTCAACCTCTAATTAGTGAGAGGATATGATAAGAATGAAAATTATAAGTTATGATTTGGAGGTTGTTGGAGGGTCACTTCCTCAACTTCCCATTGGTTGCGAGCATATGAATACGACATATGGGCTCTCAAGTAGACAAGACATGTATAAAATGTAACATAACAGAACGCACAAAGATATATGCATTTTTGAACATTCATGATGTTACACATGATGACATAATTGTATAAAAATGATTTGTGAGATATTGTTTGTACTTGCTGAGTGAAAGCTCATAATTGTATGTTCGTGCTGTAGGTAACGCGGGTAAACAACCTGCTATTAGATATTTTATGGACAGGTAAAGCTGTGTGGAGGCGATGGAGGAAGGAAGAGGAATTCCACCACGAATTTAATTTCCACATTTAGACTTCTTAAATTATTTTGTATCGTCTATATCTATAACTACATTTCTAATGTTTTTAGGTAATACAAACTAGTAGGAGTAATTTACAAAGCAAAAATTCGAGGCTCTTTCCTTTCAACTCACATGAAGCTAAATATATATTTATATATTATCTAAGTACGAAATTGAATAGGATGTTTATCAATTTGAGATTTTCAATTCTCTCAGTTTAAAATTTTAGTAAATTTAATTTTTATAGTATAAATATAGTTTATATTAAAAAAAAAATTGTATTTTTGGAACCAAACATAAATAAGTGTTAAGACTAAATTAAATAAGTATAAATAAGTTAGTTAATGGTCCGAAAAGTCGGGTCGTTACATTTGTTATTGAGCAATTTGAGTTGTTATAAATCTGGCTTAGTACCTTTGGTTTGAGCATAACTCAGTCATAGCATGAGAAAAAAGGCACAAGAGTGGGACTGCATTTCAGAGTTTGTGGTCTTCTCTTGATGCGGGAATGTTGAAGCTGAATGTTGATGCTGCAGTCTGTCCGGGAAGAGATTTTTGTGGTGTTAGTGCAGTCATTCGGGACTGCGAAGAGAATGTGCTGGCGCAGTTGTGAAAGAGATTGAAGGCCATTTCTGTATCGGTGCTGGCGCTTATTGTTATACATGAAGGACTCTGTTTTGCTCTAGAAAGCAGTCTGCTTCCAAGAGGTGTGTGTATCCATCACGTTTTGCAATAGAGGATCCATTAGTAGCTAATGCTCTGGACTCTGTTTGAGGATGTTTGTTGGTTCTTTTTGCTGCTTTGTTCCTCGATTGGGACATCAAGACGCGCATTAGCGATTTGATGTTGAGAAGATCGGTATTGGTTAGAGGATTGTCCTGAATGTATTTGCTCTAAAATTTTGAATAATTACTAAATAGTAGCAGATAGCTACATCTCTTCACCAACAACAACAACAATAATAATAAAATTACAGATCAATGAATGACGAATCTAATTTTATCACAACATAAAGAAGAAAAAAGTAACTTAACCATAACAAAAAAATAATAGAATGGTGCAAGAAGAAGATGTAACACAATAATACTAATTAAAAAAAAAAAAAAAAAAAACGACTCTACTCTTTAAGCTTTCTATTCCTTGAATCCAAGATAATTGGAAACTAGGATATCCAAATGCATTAAAAAAAATTAAAAAAAAAGAGGCCTACATGACAGTAAGCAACAACCAAGTCTTCAGTATGAAATTCACCAAAGCCTTGAACCTTGAACGTTTAACGTTTATGAATAGAAAAATTATAACAAGTTCCTCACGACATTCATCTTTACTCGATTGATAATGTCTCTAAAGAAGGTGAAAGCCATGTTATGGCATTTTCAAGTCACAGTTTCCGGAGGTTGGCATTCTAGTCCTTATTTGGAGATGCTTCAGAGCAGGGAGGGGAGAGCCAGCGCACTTTCTGAATTTTCTTGGACGATGAGAGCCTCACAAAGACAAAAAAGAAGAGACAAAATAAGCGGAAAAAAGATGCCAAAAAAAAAAAAAGAGAAGGGTCTTGAAATAACCATGTAAACAAAAAGAGCTTACATGTACAAATACCTCTTCTGACAAAACATCCAGCAACATCGTATTGACGCAATTAAGGTTCCTGAGAAAATCAATTAAAGCTTCATACCAGTCTTTATCATAAGCTCCAGGGTAGCGACATTTGATTTTAACTTCCAATAGATTATTCCCCGGGCTTATAAAAGAGTTCGACATCAAATAGCCCTCGTAGCTAAAGTAAACAAGATTAGGAGAATCAATTATCAGCACCTCCGCGATACCATTGATTCCGTTTCCTTCAAAAACTAAGTGCTTCAGGTGACGATTATTGATTCTTAGCCATAATACATTATTGCAGTCGCGTAAAGTCAAGCTATCAAGAAAGGGTAATCCGAGGAGTTGGTGTTCCAACCACCGAGCATCAAAACTTGAGCCGGTAAATGAGAGATTCCTTAGAGCTCCACACAATGAAAGACTTAAGCTATCCAATCTGGTTTGACGTCCGCTACAAACGAAAGATTCAAGGTTACTAGCTTCAACCTGACACACTTCACACTCGGTAGAGGCAATTTCTAGAAACTTAAGGCTCGAGCTTGAAACTTTAAGCTTCGACAAACCACGACACGAGTTAACAAGCAATCTCTCAAGGGAACAGCACCGTAGCACAAGATCGCAGAGGACTTGATCACTCAATTTCACATTCTCCAAAGACAAGGAAATCAACGCTGGAAGATTTGAATCAAGATTCATCACCACAACATTAGCCAACCTTAGACGAGTTAATGAACGGAGACGAATGATATTCGGAGGTAAAAAGAAACTTTTTCTAGGTCTGCAAGCAATATAAAGATCCAACTCCTTGATTTTACTCTCGGAAACCAAACCTAACCAGCTATGAATTCTGCTCCATCTGTACATACTATCCGTGACAAGCCTGAATTTGGCGATTGCGATTTCTCCATTAGCAGCGAGCATACCAGCCTTGCGGAGCTTCAAGCACTTCCCCACGAGTTTTGAGAACATCTTTGCATTAAAATCTCCAGCCATGGTGGATTCATCAAAGTCTAATACAGGCAAAGAGTACCAAATATTCCGCCAACGCTTCGAAAGGAGGCTCATCCGAACGGCATCAATGGTGGGAAGGAAAGAAAGGATTAAATGGATTAAAGTGTCGGGTAATTCAGAAAACCGATCCACTGCCTCGGTTTTTAGCTCGTGATCTCCTTGTTCTTTCTTTGTTCCATCGTTCAATTTCACTGTCTTTTTAGCCATGATCAACAATGGCGAATTAAGTGCACTACCAAACCAATAAAAAAAAAAAAAAAAAAAAAAAAAAAAAAAACAACAACAACAACAACAACAGTCATCAGTCAACTGTGAATGATAAGAAAGATTTTGAGAAAAAAAAAAAAAAAAGGATTTGGTGTTATTTCGTAACCTAGAAAATTGCATATATGTATTTGTTTAAAAAGAATAAAATTTCTTTTTGCAGAATTTCGAATGGATATCCTATTTCGGATCCTGATTATAAGAAGAACCATATACACTTACGAGTGTGAAGAGGAACGTGAATTTGAATGGGGCGTTTTGAAGTCCTTCACTGGTCGAATCTGCCTGCGACGTTGTTTTGATTCCGTGGACTCTTCGATACTGATTGGGGGAGAGAGAAGAAAAATAGGGCTACGACTAGCTCGTTCCCAACAATTAATTTAATTTACAATTATACCCTCATGAAATAAAGCAAATAATGTGTCAAAGTCCAAATAGTAATTTGACTTATTATTTATCTTGTCAAATAAATATAAGGGTTTACAACTAAATGACCTTTTGGATAAGTTTTTTAATAAATGACCTAAGTTTAAATAGTTAATCACAGATTAACTATCAATCAATTAATGATTGATTATCAGTGATTGACCATAATATAACTTACAAATTTTTACAATCAGTCAGTGATTGATCATAAATATATCACAAATTTTTTGGTGAATCAATGTTTAACCATGAGTAAGTCACTAATTTATCATTTAAAAAATTAAAAAAAGTTTTTTAAAAAAATTGTCTCCCTCTTCCCCCCTCTCCCTCTCCCCCACATGCAATAGCCCCCTTTCTATCCCCCCATTCTCGATTGTCTCCCTCTCTCTACTGCTTTCTTTTTCCCTTCTTTCTCCTCTGGTTTCTCTCTCTTTTGTCGTTGTTTGGAAAGACACTGTACCGATGATGACAACGATGGTGGCGGCTATTGTAGTTCTACTAGAGAATGCCAAGACCATCGCTATTTCTGGTTGACCCAGGTTCACAGCTCCGCGAGCTTTTTTCTTCGGTGAAAAGAGCGGCTTCCTCTTCGTGATCTGGTTTCTCTCTTTCTGTCATGAGTGGCACGATGATTTTGCCCTGGTGTTGTGATTCCGGTGTCGCCAGTCTTTGTCTGAGGCTGTGGTTGGCGACAGTGATGGTTGAAAAGAGAGAATAGAGAAATGGATAAAATGAGGATAGAGAGAAAGAGGTAGGGGGGGGGGGGGGGGGGGGAGGAGTCTAGGAAGTTGATAAAATTTGATTAGGACGTTTAGCTAAATAAAAAAAGGTTGGACGATTTATTAGATTACGTGATTACTATAGACTACCAGTCTAATTTTTCATATATATATATTTGGAATATGTATATATATATGTATGGAAAATTAGACTGTGTGGTCTTTTTTAGTCACCAAATCTAATAGATGAACTAACCTTTTTTTATTAGGAAAATGACCGTTTGTCATTTTTTAGATTTTATTAATCAGTAATTGATTATGAAATTTGGTAATTTTTGTTATGGTTAATCAGTGATTGACTGTTATACAGTCAATTACTGATTGATTATTATGCAGTCAATAACTGATTAACCATTTAAAATAATTGATTAACTATTTTAAAAAGAAAGGCATTTTTAACTAATTTTTAAAAATTTCGACCATTTATTAAAAATCTTCTTAAAAAAAAAAAAAGTCTATTTATCTATAAATTTTTTTCTTTTCTTTTCAACATTCAAAGAATTAAGAAATAGTGGCCTCAAATTTGTATTGATCATATAGTCTAGTGATTATATCACATCTGACTCAACTTAAAGGAATAGAATTTGAATCCTTAATCCCAATTAAAAAAAAAAAAATCAACATCAAGGTGGCACTAGAAAAAGTCGTGGGGGAGTGAGAGATGAAGAAGAGCGTCTTGACTGGAGGTTTAGAGCACCTCTGGTCATTTAGCCTCTGAATATTATCAACGAGTTCGGTGTTAGATGTTGAGTTCAGGAGTGAGGTTGTGCCATTTGGATGATAGATGGTTGCTGGATTGGCGCTTTAAATATGGTCTGGTAATCTGGTTATGTCCATTTTCAGACATTTTTTTGGCGTATTGGTCATCATTTCGACTTATCCTTTGGAAGTTTTTCATGCTATTTCCTGCTATTTCCTCTCTGATGCTTCATTCGAGTTTTGTGATGGAATAGGTTATCTATCTATACTTTGATGTATGCACTGAGAGACTGTGTGTGTGACTTGATGAGTGTATTGTCTTTCATACTTTGTAATATATTTTCCTTTCTCAAACAAAAAAAAAAAAAAAAAAATCATTTAAAAATCCTTCCTTTATTAATTTTTTTTACTCTCCCTTTTTCACTCTATCAAACATAGGCTTATGTGGATGTAGGTGTCCATTTCTATATTTTTTAACACTCAATTTATCAAAGGGATAAAATTGATACACTGATAAATTAATTATAGTTAATTTGAGATGTTTTAAAAGTCAAAAACCCGAGTGGAATTGGAGTAAACCCAATTTTAGATATATATTTTTTAAACAAATGTTTTGTTTTCGCTTCAAATTCAAAAGTACATTTGTAGTAAAAGAAAGTAAGAAACAAGTGGAATACGCTTATTTATTTTCTTGAACTTAAGGGAACGTGCTTTTTTAGGCAATAAATAAATCATTATTTGTGGCTCTTTTTCAAAAAAAAAAAAAGTCACTAATGCGAATAAAATAGGTACACGGCAACCAAAAAAAAAAAATGAATGAAAAAATATTTATAAAATTAAAAGAGTTAAGTTTAGGAGAAGATGATAAGGAGAAAAATAATATAGTCACGAAAGTAGTTAAGAAATTGAACGACCCATTTTTCTCTGTTTTTTTTTTAAAATAATAAACGCCGTATTTATTGTTTCCCAAACAAAACAAAAAAAAAGGATTTAAAAAAAAAAAGAGCTTAAAAATGGTTGTAAATACTGATGTAATAAAGTAAATAAAACAGATTTGTTTTTTAAAATAAACTGTGGGATATTTATCTATTAATCCCACAGTTTTATTTTTTAAAAAAATAAACAGATTTTTATTTCTTTCAAAACTTTTTATTCTTTTTTTTTTTTCAATTCAAATTTTAAATATGATTTTTTATGAAAATTATAAAATGTTTAAGTTTATTTTTAAATAGGGATAGTATTATCTTTTTGCATTATAATTATGATCAAAACATGTCAGTGGGGAGGTTTCTTCTGACACGACGAGTGAAACATAAGTGAAACGCAGCATTTCGACAGAAAGCAGATTTTTGCGTTTTAAATAAAGAAATAATAATATGCACGGGATAATAAAAATAAAAAAGAAATAATAATATGCATGCACAAGTTTATTGTTTCAAAAACTTACTTCTGCAGAAGTGATATATATATATATATATATATATATATATATAGGGAGTACTTAACCTAACGAAAATCTAAAGTTTTTTTTTTTAATAAATCCATTCCTGTCATATTTGGTTCCCTACGATGTCTTCAACTCACTCGACAAACACATATCATATTGATACGAATGTAAGGGAACGCCAGTCAATATGCTACAAAAATGAATTATTTCCCTATTTAAAATGCATGTCTCACAATGTAGATCATCTCCATCTCTACCCGTAAAACACCATTTGCTGCGCTTTCGATCTGGAAATCGACACGCAAAAAACTTGGGTTTAAGAAAATCTATGTCATGGGGTTTCCATATTAAACCAGCTGATTCTTCTAACTTCTTGCGACATTCTTGCATTTGGCCACTCGTTTTAATTTTACCGACGAGTTCTAAACCCCGTTGCTCGAATTCATCGCCGCTGCAAATTAGGATGATACCAAGCACATACGACGCGCCAAGGTGGCTAGCATTCACAGCTTTCTCCAAAAGAGCTAGACCGGTTGTTTCCTCATGTGGTCCGTAAAATATTCATACTGTCAAAAAATAATGAAATACAAATACACTGTTATAAGTATCAGGAAAGAAGTCAAAAATACAATGTGATTTCCATATTTATATTTCTTCCATTTTTTGGAAACGTGCTTGGATGGATATATGGAAAATTTACAAACAATATTGGACTTATTATGATTTTGCTGGAGTGCATGGTGAACGATAGTGTTGCATTTGTGTGTTTAGATGTCATGCACGAGAAAAAAAGAATAAATCGCACTATCTTAAACTTTTCATTTTTTTTTTTTGGATAATGCACTTCAAACTTTTAATTTTACAAATCGCATTATACACTTTAAATGTAGTAGCAATTGAGGTTCAATAGTGTCGAATTGACTATTTGGAATATGAGATTCGTATACAAAGGGCAAAGCTTGTCATTTTTTAAACCAGATAATGTGTGAATCTTGTCTCTCAAACTGCCAATTCAATAGCACCCATAGCTATATATCGAACCTCAATTGCTACAAATTTTGAAATTCAAGTTGCAATTTGTCAAAATTGAAAATTTAAAATGCAATATGCAAAACATAAAAACAAAAACAAAAAAACAAAAAACAAAAAGTTTAGGATATATACAATAGAATGAGAAAACTGTTTTTTTTTTTTTTTTTTTTAATTCTAAGATTTTAATTCTCGAATTTGTAAATCCTATATTCACTTCTTGTAGTGGAAATAAGATTGCTAAGAGAACAAGTCAAACTTCTGTTTATTCTTGTTTCGTACACACATATATACATATTCATAGATGCCTTTTTTCTTTTACGGATGCGCACTTGATTTTAAAGTAGAAACTAATGCCTTTCCCAAAAAAAAAAAAAAAAAAAAAAAAAAAAAAAAAAAAAAAGAAAAAAGAAGAAGAAGAAACTAAAGTTATGGCCAAAAATAGAAAAGTAGTCACATACCACTCCTTTCTGATAAAAGGCCTCAGGGTTTCCACTTTCCAAGCACCTGTTAAAGAAGGCACTTGCTTCTTTCTTCAAGTATAAGTCGGTAACAAAACGTTCCTCCAGCGATATTTTTCGGTAAATGTAGTCTTCTTCAGCTACTTTCTTAAACAACTTGCAGCTAACAGAAAATTTACACACTTGTAAGTATATTAACAAATCAAAATAAATTTCAATGCTGGTTTTATCACATGAAATAAGATAGTTTAAAAGATGTTCAATGAGATAATATATATATATATATATATATATATATATTCACCTTAACTTGACCCTCAACAAATCATTCAATGACGAGGCAGAAACACAAGCTAATATTTCGAGTACCATCTCGCTCGGGAGCGAGCAAATCGGAGAAACCGAAACCTTTTCAATTCTCTTCGTGATTGTATTTGAGAGACTGCTTGATGTTCTTGCTTTTTTTGTTTTCTCGGCAGTAATTTGTTCATTTAAGGAGCTCTTGGTTGTGCTCCTTGTTGTCATTATTTGAGTTGGAGGTATCTGTATCTAAAACTAAGCCAAAAACCTAACTTTTATTATTAAGAAACAAAAGGAAAAAAAAAAAAATAATAAGAGAGACGAGAAATCATAATTGAAAACAAAATAGGAAAAGAAATTGTCGTGTAAGTACTGATTTTTGTAGATCAGTTGCGCATGTAACTGGCTAGCTGACGACTGGTAATCCAGAAAGCAAGAGAAATATGGTAGACTGGTTTTCGTGTTCTCCACTTTCTCCTCCTTTAATTTTAGAGTTTGAAGACCGGTAGGACTTGGTTTTTAGTAATTTCCTATTAGCTCTCCGAAATTTAAAAGACGAAACTTTCCTCTTAAATTGAAACCATTCACATGGTGTTTTGGTGGATAAATATGAAAAATTAAAATTTAATTCCTCTTAGAAATTTATATATATATATATATAGTACTTTTTAAATTACTTGTCGTCTCTTTTCCTTATTTCTACATATTTTATATTTCTATATATTCTATTTTCTACTTTTCTGTGCTTAAAAAATATGAAAAAATAGTCATAATAATAATTACTAAGTAAACATGTACACTAAAAAGTAAAAAATCATTGTAGTATCACAAAGTTATTTACTATTTCAAAAATATATATTAGTAAATTGCCGTATTTCGATTCCACAATTAATAGTTCTGTCCTTGTCAACCTTAAAGTTAAATATTTAAAAAAAAAAAAAAAAAGGACTGAAAAGGGTTATTGCCATTAAAAATACGGGCTCTTTACAAGAATGCCGCGTGTTCATGCCTCTAATTGAGACGTAGAAAATACTGTTGTAAAAATGGTCGCGCCACATCTTATAAATTAGATATTTTGAGCATAAAATATATAATTAAGTTTACGAGTTGGTAACCACATGATATAAATTGGTAACCACCGTGGCATCGCTTGGAAACTGCTACCGGAGGTTAGCAATGGGTAACCGTGTGATCCCAGTCAATAAACATTGCCGTTTGTGTTTACCAATCGATAACCATATGATATCGACTTGTAACTATCTATATATGACGTCACTGTTTGTGAATTGATGACCATGTGATATTGGCTAGTATCGACTATTTATCAAAAACTGCTGTTATCGACAACGGTTGGTCATATGATTAGGTTATCTTTTTAGTGTACTAAAAAAATATACTAAATTCACCAAAACTACAAGTAACCCACAATTATAAAAGAAAACCAAAAAAAAAAAAAAAAAACATGAAACATAAAAGGGTTTTTTTTTTTAAATGGTCCCTGAATTATCATGTTTTATATTGGCTCATAACTTTAAGTATTATAGATTACATTACCCTAAATTTCTTTATTATGACGTAAACAATGCTTCTGTTATTATTCTGTCCAAAAGTAAATAGAAATTATATACATTTGATCACATAAGCTTTAATTAAGGTTGAAATCCTGATGGAACATTTTTTGGAGGAAAGTTGTATTTTTATTAGAGATACTTTTGTAGTAGATAATATCTTTATTAAATATTTTAAGTTTCACTAGAAGTATTTAAAAAAAAAATACTAGAAACACTTACTTTAATATTAGTTTTTAAGTATCAATTTTTATGATGTATGAGTTCTCTTTTTTTACTTGTAAGTGTTTAAAATATTATCATATCAATTAATTACATTTACTAATAAAAATGCGACTCGTGAGTTCCTATGTAGAAAATTGGGATAGAGTTGATATTCATGACACTACTCATATTTTTAAGATACAGTTTTCCTTTAAAAGATACTTAATTACAATTTTATTTTTAATTAAAGCACCTGATTTGAACGTGTATAATTTCATCTTGTTTTTTAAAAATTATTGACAAATTGACCGTTTTCATTATAGTTGAAAAGTTTGGGACAACATATTATGAAAATCAAAATTATGGACTAATATAAGACTGAAGATATAATGCAAGAATATTTAGGAGAATAGCCAAAACAAACAAAAAAAATAAAATAAAATAAATAAATAGTCAAAAAAAAAAAAAAAAAAAAAAGGAAAAAAAGCCTCTCTGTACACTGCACAGTCTACTCAAACCTTAAACCCCCAAACCCCTAAACCAGAACTCTGCACGCTCTACTGGAAGAGCCTCTCTGAACACCTTGCGACTATGAAGCCATTTGGCGCAAATCAATGGCGTGGGTCCGGCATTTCAAGGCTTTTGAGGGCCGTCTTCTACTCCGCGGAGGCTCTGAGGTCTTCCTATTCGCCGCCGCCGCCTCCACCTGGGATCGACAATCTGTTCCAGAGGATTTCGAGGTGTGGAGATCCAAAGATTTCGCTAATCCCAGTTCTGAATCAGTGGCTCGAACAAGGCAGAGACATCAACCAGCCGGAGCTTCGCCGGATCATCAAACAGCTCCGAAGATACCGTCGGTTCTCGCAGGCTCTCCAGGTGAACAAGTCTTTCTATATTTCCTATGTTGTTGTTTTTCTTGTTCCGTTTTAAGGTTTTGTTGTTGGGTCTCTCTGTTTTTGTCTTTAAGCTTCGTAGCTCTACTTTAGTGGGCAAATCGCAGAAACCTTTGTGGGTATGTTGAATTTGTGCTGTCCCCGATTTCAACATCGATACTAGTTATCAGAAATGTAAAAAAATCTGGTTGTGGAAAAGAAAGTTACAAATAAAAAAACAAAGGGCTTTAGAAAGAATTACTTGCAGTTATCTGGTCTTATTATGGGTGGAGCTTAGTTTGTGTTAGGATTGGGACCCGTAGACATATTATTTGTTGAAATTTAATTTCTTCACCTTTTATCATATTATCATATGAAATGTGGAATGAAACTTAGTTTAAAAAATGTCGAAACCCAGAGTTTAAGGTTGGTAGAAAATCCGACGTTAGATACAAGGCATTTGTGATCAAATAAGCACATTCAATTGACTATCTACTCATTTTTATAGCGCTAATAATATGACATTGTTAGCTTCAAGTCTTGCTCGGTGTGATTTGTTAGGTTTTGGAATGGATGGGTGGGGAGATGAATTATGACCTTTCTTCAGGAGACTTGGCAGTTCAG
The DNA here is from genome assembly GCA_025413485.1 of Ficus microcarpa. NCBI lineage: Eukaryota > Viridiplantae > Streptophyta > Magnoliopsida > Rosales > Moraceae > Ficus > Ficus microcarpa. The sequence goes on along the minus strand of CM046379.1, from coordinate 17,344,242 downwards.
TTGGATTTGGTCTCAAAAGTCCGTGGCCTAGACCAAGCAGAGGAGTATTTTAATAGAATCCCAGACTCTCTGAGAGTCGACAAGCTTCACGGCGCTCTGTTAAATTGCTATGCCGAGAAAAAATCCTTGGAAAAAGCAGAGGAAACTTTCAGAAGATGAAGGAACTAGGTTTCATCAAGTCTAGTTTGTCTTATAATGTTATGCTCGGACTTTATTCACGAGTGGGGAAGCACGAGAAATTAAAGGTCCTAATCCAAGAGATGGAAGAGAACGGTATCAAGTGCGACCGGTACACGTTTAACATTCGGTTGAATGCATATGCTGTTACCTATGACATAGAAGGAATGGAGATGCTTTTAAAGGAGATGGAAGATGATCCTCAAGTGACTGTGGACTTTCATGCTTATTTTGTTGCTGCAAAAGGGTACCTGAAAGCTGGCCTTTCCGAGAAGGCATTTGTCATGCTTAGGCGATCAGAGCAACTAATTAACAGCAGTACACAAAAGAAGATTCATTACGAGCACCTCCTCACACTATATGCTGCAGCGGGGAAAAAGGATGAAGTTTATCGAATTTGGAATCTGTACAAAAACATGGGAAAACTCTTCAACTCTGGGTATCTTTCTGTGTTAAGTGCACTGGTGAAGCTCGAGGACATTGATGGTGCGGAGAAGATCTATTACGAGTGGGAATCTTGGAAAACAATCTTTGATAATCGGATTGCAAACTTGCTGACAAGTGCTTATTGCAAGAGTGGTCATTTGGAAAAGGCCTACATGTTCGTAGAACGGCTTATAAATAAAGGACACAAGCTGGATGCGAGCGTATGGCAGTGTCTGGCAAACCAATGTTGCATAGATGGTCAGATGGAGAAGGCAGTGGAAACCATGAAGAAAGCTGTATTGGGCGCCAATGAACCAAACTTGAAGCTCAACCTTTCTACTTTGGCGACATGTCTTGAACACTTGAAAAGGGAGGGAGACGTCGAAACTGCACACGAGATTTTGGGATTGCTTAGAGAACGGGATTATTTCTCAATGATATACACAATAGATTGGTGTTGTTTATAAACAGCAATGAAGATGTTGGTGCCCTTAAGGCGATGGAAGGGGATAATCAGAAGGTGGAGGATGACCTTGATGTGGATGGAAAGACAAATGAGTAATACATGTAGCTCAAGACAGCTATTGCGATGATTATCTTTTATGACGCTGTAATAGAAGATATTTGATTCAATCGCCCACAGATTTCCATTATACATTTGCTTCCTGCTTTGTGTTCTTTGTGATTAAAAGCCCATTTTTGTTTTAGTATCAAGAATGTCGGAGAGATTGAGGAGAAAGAGAGATGAACTTTGGAGGGAAGATCATTCATTGGATACTAAGATACCTATGTGATCGTATATCCCTGCATGACATATGGATCCCTTAAAAATAGATCATCTATGTACACCATCCCCATGGTGGAACTTACTCAAACTCAAAACCGAGAATTAACAATCTTATCATACGGCCAAATGACCGTTGTATTATCAGCAGTCAATGATGGATTAGTCAATACTTGTTTAGTATACTGTGACAGCTACCAAATGGCATGCAAATCAAAGCAGTAATAAACCACCATATCTTACTCCTATTTTAGGAGAAAAGCCGAGCCGGCCAACTTCTAATTCCATTTATTTCAACGACAATTATAAAACCATCTCAAATTTTCGCCGGCAAGCAACAAAAGATTGCCTTTTGCCTGGACCAACCACCCAAATCCCAGTTCACAAAGCCGGCCCACTTCTGATGCTGGCAAACTTGTCACCAAATTTTTTTCCGACCAAAACAGTACTCATACCTATTTATAGGCCATGCACTGTTACATCAAGTTCGTCAAAGAATTAGGCTGCTAAAAAATGGGGTGCAAAATTCAATCAAAGAACTCCATGATTTACTTCCTAGTTGTGGTTCTAGTCATTGTCTTTTCTCTCCTGGCAAGTTCGAGTTCTTCTCAAGCCCGGCCTCTGTTCCAAGCAAAGGAGCCAAGAGAACAAGCCCGGCCTCTGTTCCAAGCAAAAGAGCTCGTCAAGTTGAGAACCGAAACTAATCGTCAAATGAGCCGTGAAGATCTCGCAGCAATGCTTCCCAAGGGGACGCCTATTCCACCTTCTGGTCCTTCCCTTGGCATTAACTACATCTCCAAGTAAAAAACATATTGCAATATATAGCTCTTATCTACGTAGAGAAGCTTTATGTTAACGTCACACTGAGTTTTATGAATGGATTACGTTTTTAAGTTTCATACATGCATATTGGATGTAATTTCTATGTATACACACTATTGTTGGCCGGGGTATTAGAGTCATGTCTTTTGAATTTATTTATAATAAATTACAGTTGTTTTTCAATGAATGTCGTGGATCCGAAAAGTCCCCGGTGAGGTAGTTATAGATAGGATAATAATGAGTTTGTAAGTTGGTGGGTTCCCTCTCTTTGCAGCCGGTATTACAAACGTGAGTTCCACCCAGTGAGTTTCTAACAACTGATATCAGAGCGACTTACCATGTGGCCGCTTCAAATCAAAATGCTTGCGTCTATCTTGTAGATAAGATGCTTTTTTTTTTTTTTTTTTTTCCTGGGTTGATAATCAGTGTGGTTTTCGTTTACACGTTATGTTCTTTTGCATGATACTGGTTAGATAATGTTGAGAAACAAACAAGATAATCTCTTCTTTATTATTAAGTCAATGTTGCATGCTCTAGCTTTATGTTACACGGTCAGAGATGACAAGTCCCTCAAAAGGTTCTCAAATGACCTTAGAATTGGCCGTCAATTTCCACTTGAAACATGTAAGCTTTAAAGCTGCTTCTACAAATCAAGTAAGAATTAGACCCAATTCTTTGGATTAAGATTTTTTTCCCCTGCAAGATAAGGATTATATTACCAAGTACATAAAGAATGAGCGACCCTATTACGATCTCGTGGAATCCAAACAAAAGCAAGTGATTGAACTTCTTAAATTAAGAGGAACCTTATAAATAGGGTTAGTAAGAAAGTATGATTGTATCCAATGTCATACAACAATTGAGTGTTAAACTAATCATTACGATACACTGTGAGTGTAGAAAAAGCCATAAAGGTTAGAGACAAGGAGAAGAGTTGAATAATCGTAAACAATGTATTTATGTGCTGAGGCAAAGCCATGAGGCTGTAATTAGCAACAACCCTCGGTACATTTTCGGGGTCGGGAGAGAAGCTTCTTTTTGGTTTTTGTTCTTGTTTTCGGCAGCTAACTTGTGAGGGATGTTGTCTTGGTTTGTTCTATATATGTCATCAAGAAAAAGAAACTTCGTCGACAACCTCGCATCTATGCCTAAACAATGGGAAGGCCCGCAAAAAAATCTCCATTACCTTGCTTCAAGAATCTCCTTTGTTTCCTCCTCACTGCTAAAGCCATCTACGTTCACTTTCTTTGTTTCTACATCAGCGGTAGACCCGTTTTCATTTATCTGACAAAGAACATCCGAAAATGATTCTCTAGCAGCATCACAAGTGCTCAATAATCTCTTATGTGTATCCATGCTCAAAACATCCATGTTCCTCAATGCACTTAAAATTTCTTCCATTCCAGTAACATCACCTTGCTCTTTCAAGTAATCTAGACAGGCAGCCAAAGTGACACAACTCGGCATCCACCCCTTTCGACCAACTGAGAGTCCCTTCTTCAACACCTCAACTGCTTTAGGCATTTGGTTATTCTCCACATACCCGTTTGCCAAGATATTAATGATGCGGTGTAGGGGGTTCTTCCTTTCAAAGCCTTCTCCAATGCTGATTCTGCCTTCTCCAGATGACCCTTCTTGCAATATGCAGCAAGAATGCTATTAAGCACCCGGAAGTCATAAGTTGTGCGTTTTGACTCCCACTCCTTGTAGATCCTCTCGGCACCCTCAATATCATCCAGCTTTGTGAGGGATCTAATCATGCAGGCATATGTTGCATCTATCTGCCCCTTTGATGGTTTATATATATTCCAAACTCTGAAAAGCCCATCTCTATCACCAATACTAGAATAGAGAGTAAGAAGAAACATAAGCGCCGATCTGTTTGTTTTCCGACTCATTTTAGCAACTTCCTGTTCAAGTTTCTGAAGCATTTCCAAAGCCTCTTCAATCAACCCGACTTTCAGATATCCACTTGCTGCCAACGAGTAAACTTTCCAGTCAACAGATAAGCATGTATCTCTCTCCATCCTATTCAAGATATTTTCCATTCCCAAAATGTCAGATGCTGCAATATATGCAGACATTCGATTTCTAAAAGTGTACTTGTCATGAGGTATTCCCTTTATTTCCATTTCTTGCATCAACATGTCAATCTTATCGTATTGTCCATTCTGAGTGTAAAGGTTCATCAATATATTATACGGTAAAGAGAATTCATTCACTGCCATGTTTCTTATTTCCTGCATAGTCGCTTCTGCTTTCTCAACAGAATTCTCACGAACATAACTCCTGAGAAGAGCAACATATACACAATATGTTCTTAACTTTCTTGACATGGTATTGAAATAATTTTCAGCACGTTCAAGTCCGTGAACTCTATAAATCAAATCCAATCTAATTGCTGCATCACTTGGTGATATTCTGAGAAACCTATTGTCTGTCATCCAAAGCGAATCTGGACAAACAAAAAGAAAGGTGCAAGATAGTCAAGATTAGGCAATATAAAGATGAAAGGAGTCGAGTAGAAGTACATTTGATTCTGAGTGGAAAAAAAATCACCCAGCACTGTACTAAAATCGACAAAGTTAAAACATTTTAATTCAAAAGAATACCGGGGACTGCTTGAGCTTTGATGAAATTGATATTGTAAATGTCAAATGAGCAAGAGAATAGGTTCTTCTTAGCAGGGAAGACGAAACATATTCCTCATGCAACATATTCAAATAACTGACAACAACTTAAACACCCCTAAAGGTAACAACTCTAGCTTGTTTGGCATTGCTTTTGCTGCTACTTTTAGTCAGTAGAACAAGAGAAGTAAAAGCTATGACATTTTAGTACAGATTCAAAACCATGTTTCCAAAATGATATTAAAATATTTTAATTAACTAAAATATTAGAATTAATTTAATTGGATCAGTGGAGCCAAAAAGCAACAAGACGCAATGCCAATATTGGGTTCTTATATCATCCATGAAGAATGAATTTGTGAGCTCTTTTAGAGGTAAAAACAATAATAGGAAATTGAGTTTACACCACATGCTAAAACTGAAGTTACACAAATAAAAATTCAAATTAAACATAACTTTTATCACGAAAATCGAATTCAACAACTAAACAGAGCACGCATAAAATTTTAAAATCTAAAGAGAGAGAAAAAAAAAAAAAAAGACTATTCAACATCATCAACAAGAAAGAAGAGAAAAGGGAGAAACCTGAAGAGCGTGATGAAAGCGTCTGAAGTCCCTCATGGTACGGACAAGCCAGCTGAGTTCAGTCCTGGAAATGGGTCGTCCTTCGCCGACCCATTCTCGGAGGACTGGTAGAATTGAGGCCTTCGGATCTCGGATCACTTGGATGCGCCTGAACAGAGAATCTGAAGCATCCGAAGATGAAGAAGAAGAATAAGAATAAGAAGGTGGGTTTAGGGTTGTAGTGGAGAAAAGGGAAGTTGAAAGAAGAGAGTTTCTGTTGAGGTGATTCTTCAGAAACCCAAAAGCGGCGAGCTTGGTCGGCCAAGGAAGCTTCATTTTGGCCTTCGATTCGGCTAGTCCTCCAACTGTGTTCCCCTGTTTGTTTCAGAGACACTGGCTCTTTTGGAACAAATCTTTCCTCGGCCAAGTCAGATTTTCATACGGACCTGTTTTTATGATAATTTATAGGATTGGCCCCTCAAAAAGGACGTATTTGAATTTTTACCCTGGTTATGATAACTTTAGTTTTTTGCTCCAATGTGAGAAGTATCTATAGAGCGTCAAAAATAGGACAAAAACATAAACATGTCTATTTAAGAGGCTCTTTTCACAATTTTTTTTCCCTATTTTTATGCCTTTTTATTTTTTGACGTATCTAAACATCAGGATCGGATCAAGATATTAAGATAGTAAGCGCATTTGAGAGGACTTACTGGGATAAACTCACTGAGATAATGCTTAAAAATATTAGTGATGTCTAACATGACATATTCATAAAGAATGACTCCCACAGAATCACAAATTGAAACTCACGGAGAGGATTTATTTTATTTTCTATTAGTGATGATGTTCTACACTGCAGAGGCCCTTTTTTTTTTTTTTGGGGGTTAGTATTATGCCCCTTTCTAGTCCTTTAATATTGCAGCACATGTGAAATTGAGCAATAAAGTGTGTAGAATTTAGAGGAGGGGGTGAAGAAGGCATTACGAATTAGGACCTTCAACATTATTTATTGTAAGATCACAAAAACCAAAATGATTGAATCAAAACTTGAAATTTTTTTTTCCTTGATAACCAAATATTTTCAAACTTATGATCAATTTCCAAAACCAGGAGGCCTGAAACAGACATGGTACAAGTATAATGACAGCTTGCATGACATCCACATCAACTTTTTTCATGGATCTCATTTGTTCTTCTTCTTCATCACTACTAAAACCATCCATGTTCATTTTGTTTGTTTCATCAGCGGTAGCACCATCTGTGTTCATCTGACGAAGAACCACAGAAAAAGATTCTTCAGCTGCATTACAAACGCTCAATAGTTTCTGATATGTATCCATGCTCAAGACATCCAAGTTCCTCAACAAACCTACGATCTCTTCCATTCCTGCAACATCGCCTTGTTCTTTCAAGTAATCTAAACAAGCAGCCAAAGTGACGGGATTAGGCGTCCACCCTTTCGACCGATTGAGAGTCCTTTCTTCAACATTTCAACTGCTTTAGGCATTTGCTTATTCGCTGAGTACCCGTTTGCCAAGATATTAAATGAACTTGCAAAGGGGGTTCTTCCTTCCACAGCCTTCTCTAATGCTGACTCTGCCTTGTCAAATAGACCTTTCCTGCAATAACCAACAAGAATGGCATTCAGCACCCGGAAATCATAAATTTTACATTGTGAGTTCCACTCCTCAAAAATTCTCTCCGCGCCTTTGATATCATCCAGCTTCATTAGAGTATTAATCATGCAAGCATATACTCCATCTGTCTGCCCCTCCAATGGTTTATTTGCGTTCCAGACTCTGAAAATCTCCTTCGTATTACCAATTTTAGCATATAGAGTAACCAGAAACATAAGTGCTGATTTACTCTTTCTATGACCCCTTTTGTTGACTTCCTGTTCAAGTTTCTGTAGCATCTCCACAGCCTGTTCAACCAAACAAGTTTCAGATATCCACTTGCTGCCAAAGAGTAAAACTTCCAGTCCACAAAAGAGTGCGGATTATCCTCCATCTTCTTCAGGAGCTTTTCCATTCCTAAAATGTCTGATGCCGCAATACAAGCATACATTCTATTTCTCAAAGTGTACTTGTCATGACGTATTCCCTTTGTTTCCATCTCTTGGATCAACAAGTCAATCTTATCATATTCCCCAGTCTTAGTGTACAGGTCAATTAAAACGTTGTAAGGAAAGGACGATTCTTTCACACCCATATTTCTCATTTCCTGCATAGTGGCCTCAGCTTTCTCAACACGTCTCTCTCGAACGTAAATCCTGAGCAAAGCACCATATACATTATATGTCTTCAAAATTCTCGACATATTATTGAAGCAATTTTCTGCACGTTCAAGTCCATGAACCTTGTGGATCAAATCCAACCTAACCGCCGCATCGCCGGGTGTTATATTGAGAAACCTACTGTCTGTCATCCAAAGAGATATCTGGACACACCAAAAGAAGGGTGAAGGATAATGATAAACTGGAAACGTAAAGATTCAACAACTAGAATTACACCAATTCTAGAAAAATAACCTAGCACCTCAGCCTAATTAGAACCCACCAAAAGTTGCATAAGATTGATAGAAACGAGTAAAGATACTTTGAGCATCCAATTTGCATGCCAATGCTAAAATTTGAAATTTGGGCAAGAAAATCATGCTCTGATGCAATGTTATACTCTAATGTCAAATTTTTATCACCAATAATCGCATATGCCAAATTTTTACATCCGCTGCTGATTGATTGACGTGTTGTCATTTTTCGATTATATGAAAATAAAAAATCCATATAAAAAAAATTCCTTTTACAACTTCCAATGCTGAAATAATTATGACAAAAAACAGACATGCTATGCACAAAATAGAACACCATATCAAGTGTACATATACGTGTGTGTGTGTGTATTGTGTTACCATATATAACATGAGCGTTAGAATTTGCATTGGGGATGATCTTACGAGTCCCAGACTTGTTATATGGTCGATGCCAAAGCAAGATGGACCAAAGACAATACAACAGAGGCTATAAAAAAATAAAGGCCACACCTTCATAAGCTACTTTAAATGGGTATTTCTTCAACAAAGAGCAGGAAAAAGGAAAAGGGGAAAAAAAATTGCGAGTACGGAAAATAAAAGCTCTTGCTTGCCCTGTTGCCCAATTGGTTTTTCATTACCAAATACTAGTAAACCAAAAATACAAAAAAATAAATTTATAAATATATATATATATAATATACAAGTATATACTCAGGTTTGAGAGAAGGAATGTGAACCTCAAGAGCGTGATGAAAGCGTCGAAAGTCATTCATGGTTCGAATGAGCCAGCCAAGTTGTCTCTTGTCTACAGGTCTTCCTTCGCTCACCCATTGACGGAGCACTGGAAGAACCGACGCCTTTGGATCCCGAATGATTTGGATTCGCTCGTACAAAGAATCTGAAGAAGAAGAAGAAGAAGAAGAAGAAGAAGAAGGTGGGATTAGGGTTTTAGTGGAGAAGGAGAGAGAAGTTAAAACCCTAGAGTTGTACTTGTTGTGAAGGTGCTTTTGGGACCCAGAAGCGAAGAGCTTGCTCAAGCACTGAAGCTTCATCTGCGATTTTGATTTTGGTGTCGAGTCGAGTCCTCCAACAGAGTTACCGAGACACTGGCTTGGCTACCAGAAATTAGACAGACCAATTATAACTAGGAAAATGTGCTGTTTGTAGCTGGTCAAATTTTTTTATTTAGGAAAATAACGATTTATCGTTATTCTAAATTTAGTATAAAATTAATGGTTTAATTAAAGATTAATTATAATTAATTATTAATTAATTAAATTAATAATATTATGTAATTAATCATGGATTGATATTTTAAGAAAATTAATTATTCATTTAAAAGGGAAAAAAAAAAGATATTTTAATTAATTTTTAAAAAATTTAATAGTCTGTTAAAACACTTCTATTAGTAAAATGTCTATTTAGTTATAAATCTCTAAAAACTAAGCCTTGATTTCTAGCCGAAGTAACTTCTTTGCCGCATTTGCCCCCTAAACTGACCTTCAGCTTAATTAATGGAAACGTTGGCCCATGTTTGTTGCAAGGGTTTGGACAAATTACAATTCAATTTTTGTTTTATTCTTTCGGTTTTATTATTTATGGTTTTTTAATTCAAATTTTAAAAGTTTATAACTTTCTATATATAAATTCAAATGAGATGATTTTTTTTTAAATTGCGTTGAATTTCGAGAAAAATAAAATAAGCTCCATATTGATATTAGTTTTCTAAACACATTTCAAGTTTTAACACTTTTTAACTCCAGTAATTCAAACACACCCCAAACGTATAATTCAATTCAAATCCAAATTCTATCATCCAAACCTTAGAACCAAATGCATGAATTTCAATAAAAATTGTTATGTGATGTATGAAATGCAAGCCATACGTCAATTTTGATTTAAAAAAAAAAAAAGGATGTATTGATTGACACCCTCCATTTTACTTTTCGTACTCACTTTTTAAAGTCACTTATCATATTAATTTTAGAATTAAAAAAATTACTCATTCCATCCCTTAATTCTTCTAAAAAGTCCTTATAAATAAATAAATAATTTACTTTTTTCTTTCTCCTCTCATTAAAGTCTAAATCCCTATACATTTTTTCCTTTTTTTTTTTTTAAAGAAAAATGTTCTATTTTATTGTTATTTTTTAATTTGTTTTCAGAAGAATTTTTTTTAAAGGAAGATTCTTTTATTCTATTTATTATTATTCCTATTTATAGTTTTTGTAGTTCTATGTTATAGCTAGTTTTTATTTTCTAAGAAATAATAAGCTAGTGGAAAACATGTATACATTATGTGGATATATAATCAAATATATTGATTTGATTGGTTTATTTATTTTATAAATAATTGAAAGAAATGGTTGGGAATTCAATCTGAATCGTGACCTTTTTTCTAATTATCTAATAAAAGTATTAATCAAATTCATAATATTTTCAACTATGATTGTGGAATATTCAGCTTCATCAACGTATTAACCTCAAGTTTTAATCGCCGTGTGCCAAAGAATAGTTCATAGACTTTTATCTCAATATATAAACTGATAAAGAATTTTTAGTGGATATTTAAAAAGAAAAAAAGAAAAAGAAATCTTTTGGAGAAAGAAAAAAGACAAATAATTTAGTTATAAGGGATTTTTGGGAAAACTACAAGATGGAACAAGTAATTATTTAATTCTAAATTTAATTTGTTGATGATTTTGGAAAGTGGGTAAGAAAAGCATTTCATAAAACCAAAAAAAAAAAAAAAAAAAAAAAAAAAATAGGTGAGAAAAGTAAAATAGGAGATGTCAATAAACCCACTTAAAAAATAAATCAACATTGTTATCAATTAAGAGTGTTTATTACTTTTTTTTTTTTTAAACTCATACAACAAATTGCTAAAATTAAAAATTCAAGAGGTAAATTGTAACTATATTATAATTTTATGGGACAACAATGCAATTTAGTATAACCAAGACTTCACCCCAAATTCTTGGAGGGATAAAAATCAAAATTATTACCCCCCAAAAAAGACCTAATTAGTTTTGCAACCAAATAAAAAAAAATGGACAAATGTTTTTCTGAGTTCTTGGCCTTGTAATAATGTGTCCTGTGAACTTAAAAACGTAACATAATGAAAATTGACATGTGACAACCTCCATGTTATTCTAACTTAAATTTACCATTCCTCTTGTATTTTTGATCTCAACCTCGAGGAATGACATAGCTTCTACATAGCATATTGATTTGGTATATAAATCTCTCTCAAAATGAATCTTTCTTAAATAAATTGTTTATATATCTACGACTTCTTATATGTAGATGATAAGTGGCTTACCATCCCACTTCTAGGATGGATGATCAGTGGTGGTTAGAGAAGAACTTATGTCTTATGTACGCACGTCAGTTTTATACATAGGTGGAAATTACTAATTAACCCTTGAGCCAAAAACATGAGAGTAAATAGGATTTGTCTAGTTTCCTAATGAGTTTTTTGTGTTTGTTTCTGGTTTAACAGCTTCCCGATTTTGTTTAGTTTGTTAATGAGTTTTTTGCGTTTGTTTCTGGTTTAACAGCTTCCCGGAAAAGTGGAAAATGATCAAAGGGAGGAGAAAATTGCTATCTTCACATGTTCTTTAGACTCACAATAGATTACTCTTTTTTTTTTTTGGCTGACCCCAGCCTTTTTCTTTTTTCCTAAATGATGGTAACAGATTTCAGTAGGTACACCCAGACATCCCGACTATATTAGCATCTCCTGAATACTCTCATCCCTTGTCTATTCCATTTTTTATTAATGAAAATAGAAAAATACAAGAATGTTCAGAAGAAAATAAACCAAGAGGAAATAAAAACAACTATATTAAGGATAATAATAATTAAAAAAACAATAATAAAAAACTCCCTGTAGCTAGAGATCAATCTCAAAGAATTAACCTGAAACTCTTATCTTGAAATATAATCTTAAATATGTCTCGTTAAAAACCATTTGACCAAAATAAATGTTAAAAGGGCAAAAGAGTATATACAAAATATATAAGAAGATAACCCCATCATATCCCTAGAAACCTCTGAATAAATAATTGTGGGGTAAATAAACTAACAAGCAGTATCTTCGATATAAATCGCACAAGACGTTAACTTATCGACCTTTTGATTACCCTTAAAAAAAATGTGAAACACATTACTTTATATTCTCCGAATAATGCAGCCCGCGTTTCCAGCTAAAGAGGAATTTCCAAATAATGGCTGACCCCAGTCGTTATGCTATTGTACAATAAAACATTATCCTACGAAAATTGATTCCCTCTGCTTTTTTCTTGCTTTATTTCTTTTACCTACCTTAACATTAAGGTTTTGGTTTACTCAACCCAAAAAAAAAAAAAACGTTAAGGTTTTGTAACCCACTTGAGCCACTTCTGTTCCCCATTTAAACTTATCTCTTTCACACCTTGAAAGCTTACCCAGAAAGTGCCCGGAATTTCCTCTCGACTTTTGGTCACGCAGCTGAAAATTTTGCTCATATATTTAATTAGGAGCCTGCAAACTCATGGAAGTATTTTCTGTTCATGTTTTTGATTTGTGCCTTCTGAGTATGGATAACACCTATTCATTATCACCACCTCCTCCTCCTCCCTTTTTGCAAGAAAAATACGATGTATTTCTCAGTTTCAGAGGTGAAGACACTCGGGAAAATTTTACAAGTCATCTTTATGATGCATTGTGTCGGAAAAAAATTGAAACTTACATAGATTATAAACTTGAGAGGGGAGACGAAATTTCACTAGCTCTTACGAAAGCGATCCAAGGATCAAGACTTTCGATAATCATTTTCTCGGAAAATTATGCTTCTTCTCCGTGGTGCCTGGATGAGCTTGTGCACATACTCGGGTGTAAAGAAAAAAGCGGACAGCTTGTTGTGCCCATCTTTTACCGCATAGATCCATCTTGCGTGCGGAAACAACGAGGAAGTTATGAAATTGCCTTGAGTGTTCTTGAAGAAAGGTTCAATAAGAAAAAAGTGAACCAATGGAGGAATGCTCTAACAGCAGCAGCCAATCTATCCGGGTGGGATTCACTGGTTACTAGGTACGTGCGTACCCTCTACTCTAAATTGCGAATATTTCTAACTAACGTTTTCATCGTAAGGATAATTGTTGTTCATCTTGTTTTTCATTGATTCATGAATATCAGAGGAAAAAAGAGAGAGAGAGAGAAGAAAATCATAAAAATAGCAGATTTTTTTTTTTTTCTTTTAGAAATTTGCTTAATTTGTTAGAATTTTGGAAGTTGATTGACTCGAATGCTGAAATGAATAAAAGATATTCAGATTTGAAACAAAGGTTTCCACTGTTAAATAGACGTTAATTTGAACCCACCCAACTAAAAAAAAAAAAAAAGAAAAAAGAAAGAAAAAAAAAGGAGGTTCAGTGATGGGGTCGGGTAATTTATATTTATGTAGTTGTGCAAGACCCACAAAATTTTATAAGGTCAACCCATAAAGTTAGATGTTCATTTAGTTACACGTAAAGTTTCATTAGAATCAATAGAAAATTACATGAACCTGCCATTAAAAAATAATAATAATAATAATACAAGGTTTCACAAGGGGTGACGAATATGAGACTAAACTATTGTATTTGTCTTTCATATATGCTAGGCCCGAGGCAAAATTAGTTGAGGCAATCGTGGAAGACGTTTTGAAGAAATTGAATTACATTTCACCTTTTTGATGAGTTCAAGGGCCTAGTTGGAATTGGCAAACGAATTGAAGAAATCATAACGTTGTTACAGATAGGATCACATGATGTTCGCATCATTGGTATTTGGGGCATGGGCGGTATAGGCAAAACAACTCTGGCGAGTGTTGTATTTAGCCGACTAGCCTCTCAATTTGAAGGTAGCTGCTTCCTTGAAAATGTGAGGGAAGACTCGGAAAGACATGGATTAAATCATTTGCGCTATACGTTTTTCTCCAAACTATTGGAGGAGGACAATTTGGATTTGGGCCCCCTAAGTGTGGGAACAAGTTTTATTAAGAACAGATTACGCCGTAAAAGAGTGCTCATTGTTCTTGATGACGTGAATGATTCGGATCAATTAGAGCCTCTTGTTGGAGATCTTAGTTGGTTTGGGATTGGAAGTAGGATTATTGTAACAACAAGAGATATGCAAATGCTTAGGAATGAAGTTGATGAAATATACTCCGTCGAGAGGTTAAACTTTGGTGATGCTCTTCAACTTTTTCACTTTAACGCATTCAGAAGAATCTCTCCAACGACAGATGACATTGAGTTGTCGAAAAGGGTTGTAACATATACCCAAGGAGTTCCATTGGCTCTTAAAGTTTTGGGCGCTTTCCTTCGAGGCAAGAGAAAGGAAAATTGGGAAAGCGAACTGGATAAATTGAAAGTGGTTCCCAATAATAAAATTCAGAATGTATTGAGAGTGAGCTATGAAGGACTGGATAAGAAAGAGAAGAATATATTTCTTGATATTGCATGTTTTTTCAAAGGAATGGATAGAAATTGCGTGGAAAAAATATTGGATGCTTGTGGTTTTTTCGCAAAAATAGGAATTGATGATCTTATTGACAAGTCTCTCATAATCATCAAAGACCGCAACATACTTTGGATGCATGATTTGATACAAGAAATGGGCTGGGAAATCGTACGATCTATTGAAGATCTTCGAAAGCGCAGTAGACTGTGGATCGCTCAAGATATCAATCATGTTTTCAAGCATCATAAAGTACGTAAAAAGTAGAGTGAGTTTCCCTTTTAAATTTCATTCACTTGTCAAGGAAAAAATGTCTACACAAAATAACACCATATCTATATATATATATGTATTTATGTTTGTATTTGTATATTGTATGCTCGTCTATAAATTGTTCTATTTTGTCAGGGGACTGGAGCAATTGAAGGAATCTTCCTAAACATGTCTGAGTTTGGAGATATACATTTGAGTCCCGAAGTCTTCGAAGAGATGTATAATTTGAGACTGCTCAAAATTTATTATTCCAGCCACGACAACAAGGGCAAAGTGTACCTTCCTTTGAGTCTTCAATTTCTTCCTAATACTCTAAGATATCTCGATTGGTACGAATGCCCGTTGAAATCTCTGCCGTCAAGTTTTATGCCCCGGAATCTCGTTGAAATTGACATGCGTTATAGCCAACTTGAGCGACTTTGGGATGGGGTCCAGGTATGCTCTAATCCTGTTGTAGTTAGTATATTCAGTTTGTAAGTTACGTACTCGCACGCATAATTCTTATTGCCAGTTTTCTTCTTTTACAGGATCTTATAAACTTGCGACATATCGATCTTGGTCACTCCAAGTACCTGACTCAAGTTCCGGATCTCTCTCGTGCTTCAAAACTCGAGAGTATAAATCTTGAAGGTTGTAGAAGTTTACTTCACGTTCCTTCCCTCAGAATCAAAAATGCTAGAGAAATGCTAGAGAAAGACCGTTGTTGTCGTAGAGGGCGAGATGATCCAAGACCTCTCGGGACAGTTAATCTCACGGGATGCTCTAATCTCAAGTCGCTCTCGATAATCGTTGGGAATGTGAAATACTTGCATTTAGGTGACACTGCAATAGAAAATTTTCCATCATCACTTTGGTCTCTGAATAACCTTGTTTCATTGAACCTCAGCAACTGCCTATCGCTCAAGAATCTGCCAACAAGCATTTGTAAGTTGGAGTCTCTGCATGAACTTAACCTATCCGGTTGTTCATCTCTGGCCAAGTTTCCAGAACTACCCAATAATTTAAGACAGCTATATTTCCGCGAGATGGCATTAGAACAAGTCACATCATCAATTATGCATCTCTCTCATCTCGAGGAATTTCATCTAGATAAATGCAAAAAGCTTAAGAGTCTCTCATCCAGCATTTGTAAGTTGAAATCTCTGAAATCACTTTCTCTTCGTGGCTGCACAAAGTTGGGAAACTTCCCTGAGATCTTGGAGCCTATGGAGTTTCTAGAGGTGCTCAATTTACATGCAACAGGAATTAAAAAGCTACCATTTTCGATCGAAAAACTGGTCGGGCTTTGTTATCTGAGTTTGGGTTCGTGCGAAAATCTTGAGTTTGTCCCGAGCAGCATCTACAATATAAATTGCCTCAAAAGCATCTTCTTCGATAACTGTTCAAAACTTGAAAATCTGCCTCCCATGAGTGATTTGTGCCATTTGGGTTTTCTCGACCTTAGCTACTGCAACGTAGTGGAAATCCCCGATTCACTTGGCTATTTGTCCTCGGTAAGAACATTGGATTTACGAGGAAATTCTTTTGGTAGCATACCTGCAAGCATTAAACAAGTTTCTAAGTTGAAGGTTCTCAAGTTAAGCGATTGCAAAAAGCTACGATCTTTGCCGGTGCTTCCATCGTCGTTAGAGTATCTTAATGCAAGCGGATGTGAGTTGTTGGAGGAAGTATCGCCTTCAAGTACGGAATTCACTCGAGGGCATATCGACTATAACGTTTTTCATAGTTGGGATTTTCTATTTTATGGCTGCCTAAAATTAGATCAAGATGCACGCCACAATACAATGACTGAATTCCAATCCAGAGTTTTGCAGAATTCAACAATATCAGTATCGTCGGAACCCGAAGAAATTGAAGTATGTACATTTTTGCTTAATTAAGTTTTTTTTTTTTTTTTTTCTTTTCAATATTTGAAATAATAATAATGAGAATTTTATACATGGCTCAGGATTCAGAATTAGAAGATCTTGAACTAAGCGTGTGTTTCCCAGGAACGGAAATTCCAAAGTGGTTCAGCCACCAATCTGATAAATCTTCAGTAAAAATTGAGCTCTCTCCGCATTGGCATGATACCAACTTCTTGGGATTTGCTTTATGCACCGTTGTTACATTTGGGGACTATCATTGTTGTGACTTCAACCATTTGTATTTTTACTGCGAGCTCCATTTTAAAACCAATCGTGGCGAAACCAACACCCTTTCTTGGAGTTTTCCACGTGGGAAGACGCTGAACTGAAGCGATTAGAAAGAACAGTGTTCAATTCAGAACATGTGTTCATTTTGAATAGGCAAGTGAGCTATCGTGATTGTCTCGACGCAGTGGAAGTGTCGTTTGAATTCTTTATTAGAGATAATAGGGGTCAACTTCTTGCGCCCGATGAATGCGAAGTTAAGAGATGCGGCGTTCGCCAACTATACCTTCAGGATGCAGAGGAATTTCATTTTGTCAACAATCAATACAAATTCAGCCAGTCAGATGCTATCGTTGACGAGCCTCAACCAACCGGAACTCGGAAGTTTGATTACGAGAGGGAAGAACAAGAGGAAGATGATCACCAACCAAATAGCAATGGAACAGTTCACTCCGTTATGAAAGAAGGAAAAGAAGAGGAACCAAGTGGAAGTGGTAAATATAAAAGTCTCTTCCTCTCTCTGTTTATTTTTCTTGATTTTAAAAGTCCCCCTCTTAACTACCGATTAATAAGTATAAATAGAGGGTGTTACATGTTATATTTATTTTGAGCAACAATAGCTCAAAGCATTCATATATTGTTAACGCAAGAACAGACCAGTAGAACACAAACGCCAATAACACCAAACCAACTCAAGAACAACCAGACTTTTATTAACCACTGGAAAATCACAAGAAACCAAACTCTATCTTCACTACACATCCAAGCTCCACCATCTACACAGAGCTTCTTGTTGTTACAGTCAATGGCTTCTCTCTCTCTCACCGGATTCACTCAAGGCTTTCTCTCTCTAACTCTCTAAAACGGAATTGAACCACCCACTAACTAATGAAACAGTAAAACAACAACTTATATTTATAAGTTTCAGCAGCCAGTTGAAACATTTGCCAAACTACCCTTCATTCCTAAACTAACAATCTGGTTTCCAGTGCATCCTTGACAGTCCAGTAAACGTGTGCCACATCAGCTAACATATATAGATAGTAAAAACGTTACACTTACCCTCTATTTGTACATCTTACATTTGAGACAGAACCTTAGTGAAAGGCTTACCTATAGATATGTGTGTGTGTAATAATGAAAGAGCATTTATATACATGAGCTTAGATCTGTTATACCATTTTTCTATCTCATAGACTATCCCCCAATACTTTTTGACAACTCATTTAATTGCTCAAGTAGTTTTAGTATTTAATATTGAGAAACAACCAATGAGACGGGAAATTTAAGACAACATAAATGGATTTTTTGACATGTTCATGTTGCACATGCGTGGAAACTATAATCCCCCATTCTCATGGAAATGGATTCAGATCACTCCTCTTTAAGCTACGATAGTACGAGCGGGATGATCTGATAAAATTCGTAAACGGTTGTAGCTTGCCTTAAATTGTTTTAACTTCTTTCTTGCGGAGAAATTAGTGCAGAGTTTTCTTTTCCTGCATTACCTTGTTGGTGTTTTTTTTTTTTTTTTTTTCAATGAATTGGTGCTTGTTATAATTCTTCTTGTATTTTTAATGCTAATGTTATAAAATTGTATAATCTTTGGATGAGCAGATGCTAAACAAGCGCAGCTGCTGGATGAGCTCACAAAAGATATCCTCAACCTGGATATTGGTAAGGCTCAATCTTTCACTCAACTCTGTTCCAACCAATAATGCAGTCCTTCAATTTCTATGTATTTTTTCAATGATAATTACACAATTTTAATTCCACGTTTGAATGTAGATTCTGTGGAAACTCAGCAGTTAGACGAGCTAATCGAAAACATGATGGATTACTTTGATAATAGTACAGAAGACCCTTCCTCCACCCAATGATCGAATTTCTTTCATCTGATTTTTTATGAAGGTAAACTGAAAGAAAGCAATTATTTGGTGATTTCTCATTTTCGTTTTTAGCGTTTATTTTTCTTTGGGGCATGTTTGATTTACTATATTAGAATAATGTATTGTATTATTTTATAGTGTAATACAATGTTTGATATAGCTACTATATTGTATGAGTTAATACACATCTTTCTTACGGTATATTTTCAGTATGCTGTGTGGTATGATTAATTATCGGGACCGAGGGGAGTTGAGGTTGAACTAATTTCAGGTCAAACATAGGGCGGGCTACACCGAGTGACGGAGTTAGGATTTAACTCCAGTGAGGCGCAAATAAATTTTAAGAAATTCATAGATTAGAATAAAATGAAGAAAAATAATAAATTACTTGGTAATACTTTTTTATATGCTCTTTACTTGATTTTCTTCTGTTCTTTTAAAATTTTTTTCCATATTATCAACATAGAATTTAAAAAATAAAAATTTAAATTGCAACAATAATTCATCGTACATATATCTAGTGTAATAGTATGGACCTAAAGAAATAAAACATAGAGAAACACATTTCTTGATCACCAAAAATGAAAAAAGTTTAATAAAAAACACAAAAAGAAAGTTTATTGACATTCTTATAGATAAAAATAAAATTTAGAAGGCATGTTGAAATGATAAACAAAAAATTTTATCTATACGTTAACCATGGAGTATTATTCTTCAAAAAAAAATTATGGGTTATTGAGATTAACGATCTTGAGGAATAGTCATACCGTAAAAAAAAAAATTTTTACGAACAAAGCAAGCGAGGAAAAATAAAGAAAAAGAAAGAAAAAATGAGAAAGAAAAATAAATAAGAATATTGCATATTAGCAATCTTTTCAGGGGTAATAAGAAAAAATGAGAAAGAAAAATAATTAAGAATATTGCATATTAGCACTCTTTTCAGGGGTAGTAAAAAAGAATCATATAGGAAGGTTAAAAAAAAAAAGAATCCATTAAGTGAGAAAATTCATTGAAGTCCGTATAACATGAATAAGGGGAAATTTACAAAAAGGAAAGAAAGGAAGGAGAGAGAGATACAAAAAGGAAAGATAGAAAGTAAGGACCAAAGAGAACACGAAAAAATTAAGACTTATTCACCGTGTTAAAAATAGTGGGCGATGAAAAACTATTTGATTGTAAATAAACGAAATAGAATGGGAGAAAATCAAAAGGTTTAAAGTGTAAGAATTACTTTTCTTAAAGTTTTATTTACTCTCGTTACAAACAATTTGCTATCGGGTGTTTTGACAAATTACCTCAAAGATACAACATATCCATAAATTTAATAAGTAGCAATCTTATTAAATTCTAGAATAAGATGTGAAACTAATATTAGATGCTGGAGTTTTGTAGCCTTTGATATGTATATTCATGAAGAGTTGCAATAAAAACAACAGTCATGTCTTTTAAATTAAAATGTACCTTTTCAATTAAAAATACGTATCTGTTTCAACAGACATACTGTTGATCATCAGAATTAATTATAACCGTTAAATTATAATAATTCAATTTACAGTTTAAATTAAATTTAAAATCATTTAAATCCGACTGTTAAATCGTGTCTGATCAAATTAACGATCTAAATTTAATATGGAAAAGCACCACCTTAAAAAATAAAGTGCTCATTGACTCCTTACGATAATATGTACGTACAAAGTACGTCCTAAACACCCAATCACCCTCACGCACACACATGTGGTGGTGCATGCTTGTAGCATAGTCCCCACTATATATTAATAATCCTTACACTTCATTTATTTTAATTTATACCACTATATTTATATTTTTCTAATACGAGACTTTATTGTTTTTATTATCCAATAGTAATAGAAGAAATATTATAATCTCTCCGACACATCAAGTTTGAAAAGACCATCTTTGACAATAATAATAATAATAATAATAATAATAAACCATGAAAGTTGCCAGTAATCCTTTCGTCATCCAAAAAAAAAAAAAAAACTGCTGTTTGCCTAGGCCTGGTTGTTAGTTTAGTTTAAACTAAACTGTACTTTTTTCATCATAATTTTTGTCTTTTTCTGAGAAAATTTTGTCCTTTCTGAAAAAGTTTTTTGTCTTTTCTGAAAAATTACTATTCAAACTTAAAAATCTTAAACTAAACTCATTCACCAAACACCCCATAGCCTGTCCAGCTTGGTGTCATTTTTTAAAAAAAAGAGTCAACAACTAAAGACAAACGGTGTATTCATTTTTTTCATTTCATTTTTTTTTTTTTTTTTAATATTCCATGTTAACTATATCAAAAATACTTTTTTCTTCACTCTCTTCCGTTCCATGTTAACTTCCAAAAAAAAACAATTTCCCTTTTTTATTTACTAAACTATTTTTCATTTATAAACAATTCCCTTAAATGAAAAAAACCTTCACATGAGATGTTGATGAAAATTCTTAGAACATTTTCCAAAATCGACATAAGTAATAGTATTTATGTAACGACTTTACTTTTCAGACCGTTAACTAGCTTACTTATTATTATTTTATTTAGTCTTAACACTTAATTATGTTGAGTTCAAAAAAATACATAATTTTTTTAATTATATTTGTACTATAAAAGTTAAAATTACTAAAATTTTTAACTGAGAAACTTGAAAACCTCTAGCCAATAAATATTATATTCAAATTTGTATTTAAATAATATTTTAAAAAGCTATAATTTCATGTAAATGAAAAGAAAAAAGTCTAAAATATTTTTCTC
Organism: Ficus microcarpa; assembly: GCA_025413485.1. Taxonomy (NCBI): domain Eukaryota; kingdom Viridiplantae; phylum Streptophyta; class Magnoliopsida; order Rosales; family Moraceae; genus Ficus; species Ficus microcarpa. The sequence goes on along the minus strand of CM046379.1, from coordinate 17,322,772 downwards.
GTAAAATACTCATACTAGTTTAGTAGTACGAAAACATTGGAACATAGTTATAAATATAGTCGATACAAAATAATTTAAGAAATCTAAATGCGGAAATTTAATTCGTGGTGATATCCTACTCCCGTCTTTTATCGCCTCCGCACAGCTTTGTCAATCCATAAAATATCTATGTAGCGGGCTGCTTACTTGCATTACATATAGCACGAACACAAACGTATGAGCTTTCACCTAACAAGTACAAACAATATATCACAAATCATTTTCATAAAATCATACCGTCATTTGTAACATCATGAATGTTCAAAAATGCATGTGATCTATGTGTGTTCAATTATGTTTTATTATATACATATCTTGTCTACATAAGGGCCCCTATGTCGTATCCATATGTGCGTAACCAATGGAGAGTTAAGGGAGCGACCTTCCAACAACCTCTAAGGTCATATCTTATAACTTTCGTTTTTATCATATCTTCTTACTAATTGGAGGTTGATGCGACACTTAATCCTATCTTTCATTAGTCTCATTCTTATTATTTGTGACAATGTGTAGATTTACATGTCACTATGCATCTATCATTACTGCATACATATCTGTGAGGCATGTCGATCATATCAGTGTAAGAGAAATTATGCACGTTAAATGCTTAATTACCGCAATACATATGACTCATAGGCTCATCACTTCATCAAGGCAAATCATAAAAAACGTAGAACATTAACAACGCAAAATATTTTATTCCAGGCTGTAGGTGAGGTTTGTACTTATAGAAAATCGCGTAATTATGTATGCGCGTTTATTGTTTCTAACTCTACCCTCAAGTCAATACGGTGACCTAATTTTAAATTGACATCCGACAGTTAGAGTAAAGTTTTTGAATCATTTTCGATTGTGGACATATTTTCTCTTAACTAATAATTAATTTAAATTTAATTATTAATTTGTTTCTAAGTTTTTTTTTAATTTAAGAATAACACCCTTAATTATTAATTATATGATTATAATAAATTAATTTTTTATTTAATAAATTAATTTAAATATTAAATTAATTAATTATCAACTCATTGGTGAGTTAATTATATAATATTTAATTTCTCTTTATTCATATTTGGGTCTATTAGGTGATCATGGATAATCATGATCTTCCAATATCATATTGGATCATCTTTGTGGGTTGTGGATTTATTGGATCTATTACAATCCATTTACTTATAATTGGGTCTTATTATTATTTTAAACATGTTAAATCCCATCACACTTTTGTTGTTTTTATCGAGTTTTAGTCAACAATTACATGGCATCTCAACAAGTCTAATAACAGGTTCATTTCTCGTCACTGAGCCATCGGGTATTAATTTACCAATTTGTCCCTATTTCGGTGATTCAAGTACTTTTAAGCTTAAACTTATTAAATCTTTTGACTTTAGCTTTTAGTAATCTCTCTTGCAGTTTTATAGGTCCAGAAAATCTCTACTTACGGTCCAAAACGTTCTCCCCATCAAATTACCATTTTGCCCTTTAGTTTGACAAAATTACTATTTTGCTATTAGGCATACCCTTTTTAACCTAGACTTATTGAATAGCTTTTAAAAGTTTGCCCCTTATTGAATGGCTTTCATAACTTATTATATTTCTTAACACAATCAAATAAAAGTATTTCATTTAAGCCTCTATAAGTCATTTAAGGTCGTACATTTGGCTATAACATAAACCATATTATTTATTGTATTTATTTAGCTTAATATAATGTTTTAAGGGTGACAAAGATGTTGGCTAATTATAGCCTAAGTAGATTTTATAATTTGACCCGTTATTTATTCATTTTTGCATTTTAGTGCTTATTTAGCCCTATTTAGTTCTCAATACCCTTTGGTTTACGTTTTTTACACTTACTATCCTTATAAAGTGTTCTCACAGGATCATGATACATTTTTAATAATTTTTTATTATTTACATTCTTGACTTTAAATTTTTTATATTTATATTTTGACCCTAAAATGATGTTTTGGTCATTTCTTATTTATTTATCGTCAAAATTTGACACAAGGTCTATTTTAAGTCTCTAGTTAAGACAAAAAAGTTTCGGATTCAAATAAAGTCTTTAGGCTGGTGAAATTACAATTTTACCCCTTAAGGGCAAAATCATTATTTTTAACTATTTTATTTATGATCAAACTTGAGGTCTTCTTATGGCTTATGCAAGAGTAATATTCTGTTCTTCTACATGATTATGAAAATCCTACTCAACATACCAGTTTCTAATTTATTAACATGTATGCCAAAAATATTATTTTTAGTACTTAATTCTTATTCTAGCCTATTTGTGATGTCAAAATATTTTTTTCATCATTCATGTTTCCAACAAACAAATGAAATAACATATCAACAAGTCATAATCTCCTATTCTGATACATCAATACTCATTTCAAGTTGGGAGGTTGTTTTGGTGGTTTTTCATGTATTTCTAAGTGGTTTTAGTGAGTAGTTATTCATGTAGTCCATCATCTTACATTGTAATCAATTTTTCTTTCTTGTTTGTCATCTTTATTTTGCTTGTTTAGGGGTTGGATTTTGGATTCTCAAAAACCCTCGTTCTTATTCAACTTATTTTCTAAAGAAAAGAGAAATTTTTTTTTTCGATGCCAGTTTACTAGCAGCAGACAGGCAGCTCACTGCCTACCTGCATAGCCCCACTGAGCAAGGGGAAGGGTGCACGACACCCCTTCCCTTGAGTTTTTTTTTTTTTTTTTTTTTAATTTCTGGCAGTGGCCTTAAGCCCACTGCCTTGTTTAGTGGGTAATTACCTACTGGGTAGAGAGGTGTGGTGCATGAGCACTCCCCAGAACCACCCTCCCTTTTTGTTTTTTGTTTTTTTTAATTAAATTGTAGTAGAATTGCTAAATTTAATTTAGTAGGTAAGTTTTGGCATGATATAAAATTCACTTTTCAAATCACAAAATTATGATTGTTCATTTATTATATTTATATAATGAATTTTCACACATAATATTTCACAAAATCTTAATTGAAAAAGCAAATGGGAGTAATATTATATATATATATTTTTTCACTTAAATAGAGAAATTTAACATTGTTAAATCATTGATATCATCATATTGATGATATATATACAATCATTCATGGTTTTAAAATTTGATATTTATCAAAATAATTCATTAGAAGTGTATTGATGAAGAAAATTCATAATAATAGTTCGTGAATCAAGTTTATGAATTTTTAAAATATCGTAATTCAACAATCAAATATTTCTTGTAAATATGAACCTTCAATATTTCCATGGACATACATTTCTCATTCGAACGTGGCAGGCAATTTCTTCCAATTACTATATCAATCATCTAAAATACTTAAATCCACATATACTGATAAAAAAAAAAATCCACACACACACACACACATATTCACATATATCCAACGAGAAGAGTTTTCAATGTATATATACGTATATATTATTCCCCTTCTCGATCCTAGTAGATCTTCTTTAGACCTTCTTCAATTTCTTTTTGCTTATTTCTTTTTTTTTTTTTTTTTTTTAGTGGTTTGAGTGAGTTCGTACGTAAGATTTTTTTTTTTAATGGTCATTCGGAGGTCAGTTTCAGTACTACTGGTAGAAAAACAAATAAAAAAGAATAAAAAAGAAGGTGCTAGATCCCTTTTTATAAATTTTAAAAAAATAATAAAAACAAAAAAGAGAGAGATGGTCCTGGATCAATTATGGTGGAGTTTTGGCAGTTCTTACAGAGCTAGAGATAATTCGTTTATTCCCAAAAATCTTCCTCGACGTCTAACTATCACGGTTGCTAGAGCACGGGATTGGGAATTAATTGTGAAAATTAATGATTTATTTGGTGAAACAATTTGAGTTGAAAATTTTAAATTTGAATTCGTTAATTTTTTAAAAATTAGTTATAATTTTTATTGATTTAAAAAAAAACTGATATGAAAAATTTAAATTTAAAATATTTTATCAAATGAAACATAAAAATCTTGACAGAGACATGTATGGAAATTTAATTGGAATATTATATTTTACGACACTATTTTTCTCGATCATAAACCGTTTAAAGAATCTTCGAGATATATATATATATATATATATGCATAATCAAGTCCAAATCGGATCTTTTATTGCGACAACAACGAAAGAAAAAACCGAATCTGATGATCAAGACCACTAACTATGCGTTCGAGTTTCAAGCTTATTTTCTCTGAGCGCGTCGTGGCCATTTGTCCTACGTCGACAGACTCGACCTAAAAGGTCCAAATTTGTGCTCAACATATATAAATTATCACCACAAAAAAAATTAAAAGTTAAATGTTTAAAAAAAAAAAAAAACAGTGGTCCAATAGTCAAAGATTTTTGTGATTGTGGCTCTATTTTTATTGGTAATTATATATGTGATTTTGATTTATTCAAATGTCAATTTTTCTAAAAGGTAAATGGTTTAACTTATATAAAGGTCACGAGACTAAATGACGACTAACGTTTAATTTTTTGTTTTAACCCCATGTGTGAATCAACAACGAGCACAAATAATTAACATCATTAAAAAAGTTGGTATTTCAATTAAAAAAGTACTAAAACTACAATTTATGATAAGTTCATAGAGAAATGTTGTATGTTTTTAGATCTACAAGATAAAGTGAGACAACCTCTATTATTTTAGGAATCTAAAATTTGAAATTAACCCAAGAAATATAATGTTTTTTTTTCCTGTTTAAAAAAAAAAAGAAAAGAAAATGTGAGGTTTAATATGAAAATTATACGATGGGAACTGTATATTTACCCTACCGATAGGCATTGTTGTTTTAATCATTTAATTACCTTTTCAATGATTTGATGTGCGAGTGTTCATATTAACAATTTGGAGCACACAAAATTGTGAATTTATCCCGTATCGTTAAGTTATTAGGTTGTTGGGTATTTATATATAAATTGTTCACTTATTGTCTTTAAGTTAATTTTTGCCTTTTTGAAATTGATTTATATCCAAACTTATTTAACAATAGGTTCTGTACATTATAATTTAAAATATGCAGTTCCTATGACAAAAAAAAAAAAAAATTTTTTTTTTCTACAAACATATTTAAAAAAGGCCATGTTTGCACAAATTCATTTTTTCACTATATAATTTACATTTACAAGGTAACGAATCAACTTCTTTGTATCTATTTCGCAATATGAATTACAACTACCAAGATTATTTGGCAAGGTTCCAACAAAATGCAAAATTTGGTAGTCCTTTGCTTTCTAATTCTTCCTGATATTAATTATTAAAAAAAAAAAAAAAAAAAAAAAAAAACCTTAACAACATGTGCGTACATTTCATAATCTCTCACGTAGAGTAAAATAGTTCAAAGTTAAATGATTAGTACGCATCCTTTTTGTAACTAATTCGCAAAGCTATCACTTCATTTGTGGCTGTCTATAGTAGCCCCTTAATCAAGCCAAATCAGTCGGGTCTCTCTCAAATCTCTCCTTGAAAGATTCTTGTATAAGGTTGACAGTTCTAGAAAAGCATCCCAAAAAAAAAAATAAAATAAAACAATATAAATGACTGTCACACGTTGGAGGAATGCGACAGCTGCAGCGGAGGTACACAAAATAATTATTAATAATATAATAATAATAAACTGTGGCTTTGTTGCGACGAACTATTTGTCCACGTGGATGTCTCTCCATTAATGCCTCTCAAGACCACAACTTTAATTGGAGTACCAAATATATATCTTGACAAAATTCCAAAACCATGCTTTGACCTTGCATCAGCGTGACCAGCCACGTGTACGTTACATGTATACATAGTTGTCGTCTCCTATAAACACATGTTATTATATTAGTAATCATAAAAAAAAAAAAAAAAAAAAAAAAAAAAAAAAAAAAAAAAAAAAAAAAAAAAAAAACATGTTTTATATGTTCATGAATGTTATAAAATTTGCTAAATAATGTGCATTTTTAATTATTATGGTGGTAAGTAATGATACTGTCCCTTTTTAGCATTATTTGTCTTTTTAGTACACCCTTAAACTCCTCTCTATAAATACGTGCCGATGCTGCACCGTGAGAGACACAACAACCATAATCTTTGAACATCTTTTTCTCTTTTTTCTTTGAATTTTGATCAGACACAACAAATACACACTACACTAGTATCGTAGCAGTTAGGACTAAGATATCATGATACATATCATGGCAACCGAGCTCTTGTGCATGAGCCCTGGATGCTTCTTCACACACAAACTCAGTACATCACAAAGTGCACGCAGGCCTCTTCAAGGCATTGCCTCCACCACTTCCCGACCCTCTCAGTGGTCCGCTGTTCTGCCGATCAAAGACTGTCGGCTAATTTCCAGCCGTCTTCTTGGAGCTACGATTTTCTGCAGTCCCTAGAAGCTAATTACCATGTATGATATGATCTCCTAAACATGCTATACTTAAACTCCTTTTTTCTTTTTCTTTTTTTTTTTTTGGAACTGGTTAGAATGTTAATTTTGTATGCAGGTTGAAACATACAAGGAGAAAGTGGAGAAGTTAGAGAAAGAAGTGAAGCGCATGATTAACAAAGAGGACGCTTCATTGATGACTACACTTGAGTTGATTGATGACATCCAAAGGCTGGGATTGGGTTATAGATTTGAGGAAGAAATAAGGAAAGCACTTGAAAGGATTTCCTCATTAGAAGGATTTAATTCCGGAATCGAGAAAAGCCTACACGCTACTGCTCTCGGTTTCAGGCTCCTCAGACAACATGGGTTTGACTATGTTTCTCAAGGTATTAATTTTTGGACCAAATTTTTGTCCATAATTTTCAAAACAAGATTCGAAATAAAAAAAGGCCTTCAATGGAAAGCTTTTGATATAATAACCTTAAAAAAAGTTCACATTCAAAAATAAATTTATAATATTTTCTTCGATACCAAATTTTCCAGCTAGTTCAGCTGTCTTGAATATAACGGTCGAATTTAATTATTTTTGAAAAATTAGGAAAAATTTTTAATCTATCATGTGGTATAGTTACATTAAATCTTTTACGTGTAAGTCCGTAAATGCAAACTTGAAAATAATTTGACAAATAAGATTAATTAGATTTAGAACCTTCTTTTTTTTTTTTTTTTTGTTTTTTAAATGTCCATGTGTTTTTTTTTTTTCCAGCTGTTTTATGTTGTTTTTGCAAGAGACAGATTACGTATTTACGCAACACCTGTTTTTTCAAGAGACAGCTGTTTTTTGTTGTTTTTGCAAGAGACAGGTGTTACGTGGCTCTTCTCGGTCACAAATCATGATTTTTTTTTTGGGTTCACAAATCATGATTTTCTTTTCCACAAGTATGACATAAAAATTAGAATATTTAACTTTTGTCTCGTGCGTTTGGCCGGACAGAAAAAGACAAAATCAAAGAAAGAGAACTTTTTTTTTTTTTTTGGTAGAACAAAGAAAGAGTACGTACAAATCAAATATAAAGAGTACGTACGTACAAATTCAAAGAAAACTGTGGTTAAATGGGCGATCAATTTTTAACTTCTTTTATTATTATTATTTTTTTACTAATTTTTTTTTAATCATTGCAATTTAAGAAGGGTTTGAAGGGAAGGAAAATAAAGCGAGGAAAAACAAGTTAAAATAACATACAATTCTACAAAAATAAAAATAAAAAACATTTCAAAAAATAAATAAATATATAAACAGCCTTTAGCGTTAGAAAGAAATTAAAGATGCTGAGTACCATACTCTATTGATCAATCCATTTATTTATACTTAAGTTCAAGAAAAAATCAATTTAATTATACTTATCATATAAATTTTTTTTGTTGGTAAATATATTTGTTATACAAGTTAAACTAATAAAGATTGTGTTTATTATGACTAATACAGATATTTTCAAGATCATCAAAGATCAAAATGGCAGTTTCAAGGAATCCCTCTCCAAAGATGTCAAAGGCATGCTGAGTCTCTATGAGGCTTCGCATCTTGCTTTTCAAGGCGAGAGCCTCTGGGGCGAGGCCAGGGAATTCACACGGACGCATCTCAATGACCTAATTAGATCTGATTATTTAAGCAAAGACGTCGCAGAGGAAATTAGGCATGCATTGGAACTTCCTTTGCACCAAAGAATGAACAGGCTGGAAGCTAGACGGTACATAGAAGGATATGCCAAAAGGTCTGATGCAAACCGAGTTCTACTCGAATTCGCCAAGTGGGATTTCAACATGGTGCAATCGACATTGCAGAACGATCTTAAAGACTTGTCAAGGTATGTAGATCTACAGTTTATTATGAAAAGAAAAGTACATGTAGTACATAACTAATCATGAAAATTAAGATGTTCCGCTTAATTTGTTAGCTAGTTTCACATGATCATGAATTTAACTATTGGGATTGACTTGAAATTTTAATTAGGTGGTGGAAAGATATGGGATTGACAAACAAGTTGAGCTTTGCAAGAGACAGACTTGTGGAGTCCTTTTTTTGGTCCGTTGGGATGGCGTTTGAACCTCAATATGGCATGCTCCGCGAAGAGTTAACGAAAGTGTTTGCTTTCGTTACAGTCATCGACGACGTCTATGATGTCTACGGTACTGTGGATGAACTAGAGCTATTTACCGATGCAATTGAAAGGTTGGTGTTATGGTGACTTAAATCCCCACAAAAACATTTGTAAAATCAGGAAAAAAAAAAATCATGATTAATTTTTGTTTAATTTTTTGAGATGTAATTTCAGATGGGATGTCCAGGCTGTGCAAAATCTTCCAGGCTACATGAGGATATGCTTCCTAGCTCTCTACAACACTATCAACGACTTGGTTTATGAAACTCTCAAAGAGCGAGACGAATACATTCTTCCCTACCTCACAAAAGCTGTAAGAAACTAGCTGCGTTCATATTTTACTCGAGCAAATTTTTGTAATTCTTTCATTTTGAAAAAAAGATTTCAAATTAATTTCTGGCCGTGTGGTGACTTTGGTGGTTTTTCTTTTTTTCTTTTAGTGGGCTGACATGTGCAAAGCTTTTCTACAAGAAAAGAAATGGACACAAAACAAGGAAGCGCCAAGTTTTGAGGACTACCTTGAGAATGGGTGGATGTCATCATCAGGAGGAGTCTTTTTGGTTACTTCATATCTGTTAATAAGCCAAGATATCACAAAGCAAGGGCTTGAGAGCTTGGAGAATTACCACAATCTCTTGCGATGCCCGTCTATCATTTTTCGGCTTACCAATGATTTGGCAACTTCATCGGTATTAGCAAATCTATTTTCCTTTATTTCACTTTTAGATTTCTTAACATATGGCAAAATATGTAACATCGATTCTTTTTTTTTTTTTGCCCCCCTACTGTAAAAAATGCAGGCGGAACTCGAAAGAGGTGAAACTAACAACTCAATTTCGTGCATCATGAACGACACTGGCCTTTCTGAGGAATCTGCTCGTCAACACCTAAGAAATTTGATTGAAGAAACATGGAAACAGATAAACAAAGACACAATGTCTGGCGAGTCTCCATTCACGAAGCCTTTTATGGAGACAGCAATTAACCTTGCTCGGATTGCGCAATGCCAATATCAGCATGGAGATGGGCATGGAAATCCCGACACAGAATCAAAGAACCGAGTTTTATCTCTTATAATCGACCCCATTAAGTAACAAAACAATCTTTTCTTCTTCCAACTGTAATAATTCAAAATACGATGGTACCAAATAATGATGTTAGAAATAGAAATAGAAATATTGAGCCAACAAATAGATAGGAACAGAACATACATATAAATGATATAATCAACATACCGGATACTATCTCCGGATATATATATATATATATATAACATAATGTAAGTGTAAATATTCCCTTTTGAAGGAAGTATATATAATTGATCCTTTAGTCATTAAAGAAAGAACATATGTGTGTGCTAATTAATTCATCTCTCTTTATCTAGCTAGTTATTTTTGCAAAAGTACGCAGATCAAAGCTATGATATTAGGTAGATCATTTCTTAATCTCTGTTTGAACGCAGTAGATATATCCAAACAAAGTAAATTTTTTTGGAGTTTTAGGCCCAGTCTAGTGCAATCCAAATAAATCTTTGTAATTAAGCAAAATAGAATTACTCGACAGTGACCCATAGCAAACGCATTCCACATCCTCCACCTGTACACGAGGCATTAATTGCTGCGTTCGTTCACATAAATTTTCTTATGGACCAAAACATCACAAAGCAAGGACCGGCCCTGTTTTGTTCCAGCAGGGTCAACACTGCTTTGAGGAAAAAATAAATAAATAAATAAATAAATAAAAAGATCGAACCGTCATTTTCTACAAGTCTAGGAGTAAATTGTAAATTTCTGCAAAAATAGTAAAATGTGATGTGCTCAGAGGAAGAAAACAAAGACCAACAACCCGAAAACTACTACGAAGGGGATTTCTAAAATCACTTGCAACTCAGTTGTGTTGATCGAGCGTGACAAATCATGCGTGACACCAATAGTGTCTCAAAGGAATTTGGTTATCAAAACACGAGGAATTTGCAGGTTGCTACAAATATTGGAAAAGGATGAACAAAGATGTCCGTAGCTGGGGAGATTCTCCGTTTGCAAAGCGTTTTGTAGAGACAACAATTAATTACCTTGCTTAGTATTTTTCCCACCTGATACTAGATACCTGATACTAGATCGAAGAACCAAGTCTTTTCTTTAATAATAGTTCCCAATCAGTAAGAAATCATCCCCTACCTCGTAACATATATGGATTGTAAACCTTGACAATCATTCAAGAAATTGAGAAACAACGATGAAACCCTAATATAATAAGAAACGACATGGGAAAAGAAATGATATTAAGAAATGAAATGGAATTAATTTTTGTAGTAAGCATTTTAAGGTCGTACCCTATATCATTTTGGAGTATTGTGCAGTTATATTTAATCAGATCATTATGCATTTATGCTCAAATCTTATATTTTCTCATGCCAAAGGTCAATTTTGATATGAAAAGTAGGATCTAGATGTCCTTAAAGAAACAATAATGATAATATGTCAACAGAGGTTTAAAACTAGATAGTTACTAATTACAATTAAAAAAAAGGGGATCAAAAATGGAAACAACAACAAAAACAACTGTCCTGAATACAAAAGGGAATGTGACAATGTAAGAAAACGGCTTTAAGAAATCGAGAAGAAAACGATAAAATCCCAAGAAATAAAATACAAAATGAAAAATGTCGAAATATATATTAAAAAATAAATTAACTATTAAAAACAAAACAAGGACAAACGACATTGAAATAACATCAAAACCTTAAAGCAAAGAAACCAACGACAAAGACTTTGAGGGGTGAATGTGGAATCCGAATATGCCAACACGTTTTCCACACATGAGCTCTAGAATTTCTTCCATATAGCAGGCATGGGACATGGTCCCCCTCCTTATATTTAATATTATTTAGGTATTGAAGTAGAAATTTAATTAGGTCTGAATGTCCAAATTTCCATGACTAATTAAGTTATCATTGTGTCTATTTAACTAAAATATTTGTCCATGACGTGATTTCTCTCTCCATGAGCAAATTAAAACGTTTTTTTAACTTTATCTATTTATTTATTATTACTTTTTTTTTTTGGTGCAATCTCTAATACCTTTCGAACCCTAATAAGAAAAGGTGAATAAAACCAAAATTAAGGTCAACTCTACTCCACAGGTCAAAATTCAAGAAAATCTATTAACTACTAACGACATTTATAAATGCTTCATGGTCATTACACATCAACTGTACGTTGCTTCACCAGTAAATAATGTTCTTCACCAGTAAAAATTATTTGACACGTTGCTAGAACTGCTTAGTGATGCATTTCCAGAAGGCAACAAGATTCCAAGAACCCATTACGAGGCTAAGAGAATGTTGTGCGACCTTGGACTTGGATATGAAACAATTCATGTATGCAGGTTTGATTGTGTATTATATTGGAAAGAACATAAAGATGCTGAGCAATGTCCTGTTTGTGGTTTCGAAGGACACAAGCACCAAGGTAAAAATGGAAAAAAGGTACCATACAAAAAGATGCATTACTTCCCTGTGACTTAGCGACTACAAAGACTTTTCATGTTGCGCCATATATCATTGGATATGCAGTGGCATAAAGTACGTGATTAGAAAGAAGGTGTACTTGAACGTCTAGTGGATGGAAAGGCTTGGAAAGACTTCGATAAGCAATATCCAACATTTGCTGAAGATGCACGAAATGTTCGATTGGGTTTAGCAACGATGGTTTCAATCCATATGGGAATCTTTCAAACTCATACAGTATATGGCCGGTTGTGCTAGTCCTTATAATTTGCCCCTTGGAGAGGTATGAAGCAAGAATTTTTCATGCTGTCATTGTTAATTCCCAGACCTAGAGCTCAAGGTAAGGACATGGATGTTTACTTACAACCTTTAGTTGATGAGCTGAAAGAACTATGGGAAAAAGGCGTAAAATCTTTTGATGTGGTGGAGAAAGAGTATTTCACAATGCGAGCTATTATTTTTTGGACAATACATGATCTTCTTGCTTATGGCACCCGATCTGGTTATAGTACCAAAGGGTACAAGGCTTGTCCAGATCGTCTTGATGATATATCTTCCTCTCGATTAAGGGGTAAGGTTTGTTTTATGGGACACCGTCCATACTTAAATGATGACCACCCTTGGCGGAAAAGTAAGGAATACGATGGAACAATAGAAAAGCGTGACCCCCCTAAAATGCTTTCAGGAGATGAAGTTTTAAAGCAATTAGAAAATGTTAAGATAAGTATGCCAGGCAAAAGTAAAAAAGCTCTCAAAGAAGATAGAGAGAATAAATGTAAAGACACAAATTGGAGGCATAAATTATCTTGTGGAAGTTGGAATATTGGCCTAAACTAAAGTTGAGACATAACTTAGATATGATGCACATTGAGAAAAACATATGCGACACTTTGCTTGGGACAATTTTGAGTATGGAAAAGAAGTCCAAAGATACAGAAAAGGCACGACTTGACTTGAAAGATAGGAAGATATGCAAGGAATTGCACTTAAGGAAAGAAGGGGACAAGTGGCTCAAACCAGCAGCATGCTACTCATTGTCAAAAGATGAGCGAAAAGAATTTTGTGAGTTTGTAAAGTCAGTAAAATTTCCAGATAGATATACTGTAAATATTTCTTGAAATGTCACCATAACCGAAGGGAAGATAACTGGATTAAAAAGTCATGATTGTCATATTCTATTGCAACAACTCTTACCTGTTGGATTAAGGCCGTATTTGAAAAAGAAGGTGATAGATACAATTGCTGAACTATCTTTGTTTTTCCAAAAGCTCTGTGCCAAGACATTATTGGTTAAAGACTTAGAGGCTCTACAAGATGGGATTATTATTACACTGTGTAAATTGGAAAGCATTTTTGTGCCTACCTTTTTTAATGTGATGATCCATCTAGTTGTACACTTACCATTTAAGGCCAAGCTAGGTGGTTCGGTGCATACCAAGTGGATACACCCTTTTGAAAGGTAGTTTTAAAGTTAAATTTCAAGTATTCTTTGTTTTATTTTATTTTGCTTATTTTGACAATATTAATTACTAATATATTTTTTAGGGCAATGGGTACTTTGAAAAAGTACGTTAGAAATAAGGCGCGACTTGAAAGTTCAATTGCAGAAGGATACGTTGTTAATAGGGCATTAACCTATTTTTCAATGTATTTACGGGGAATAGAAACACGCTTTAATTGCCCAGATCGTAACTCGGATCATGGTGCAATGCAAAGGCCATCACCACTGTTAGTATTCAACCAACATAGGAGGCCATTTGGGATGCAAAAATCCTTCCAACTGACGGAAAATCAACATAATGAAATACATTGGTACACTTTGAATAATTTTGTTGAGTTGCAACCTTATCTTGAGTAAGTTTATTCTTCTGTTCATTTATAATGTTTCTTGTCAATTAGTATTTTCATGCAATTTGAATCTTAATTTCAATTTTCTTGAAAATAGTGAACATGCAAGGCTATTACGATCAAGAGGGGTCCAAAATATACTACAAACTCAAAAAGATGATTTTTCCAAGATGGTTTGAGGATAAAGCAAGTTTAGTCTAATTATTGTAACTTTAATTATTTTTGAATTGTGTCTGCCCCCATATTCATTTTAACAATGTACAGATAAAACGTTTGTATCAACAACCATTTACGGAAGTGTCAGACGAGTTGTATGCACTTGCCTGTCGACCGAGATTTCTAGTTTTTTCATATACTAGTTGCATGGTAAATGGAGTTCGCTACTGTGCAAAACCGAGATGAGAAGCGTAACACGCAAAATTATGGCATTTTGGTTGACTCAGAATACGGTGGTAAGCTATGTGATTTCTATGGGTGTATCAAGGAAATTTGGGAAGTGTAATACCTATATTGGCATAAAGTGATATTATTTAAGTGTGCTTGGTATAATTCTGTTGATAATAGAAAAAAGTATATAGAATTTCATTCAACCAGTATCGATGTAAGCTCGGAATGTTACAAAGATGATCCTTTTGTCCTTGCAACCCTAGTTAAGCAAGTCTATTATTTAGACGATCGGAAAAAGGGCAAGAATTAGAAAGTGGTTCGGAAGGTAAATCATCGACATATTTGGCATACTCCATCAACAAGTAAAAGTGGTGAAGATGGTAGTGAGGAGGACATCGTTATCAATGTAGAAGCTTATCAAGAAGAAACCTCAAATGACATCAATGTAACATTTGATGTCACCGACACAGAAACTCATCTTGTTCGAGAAGAGATCGAACCAATTGAAGTTGAAGGAGTGGATGTTCAGTTGGAAACAGATCCCAATGATGAGATCCTACAAGAATGAAGTGGAGAAGAAAATGATGATGAGGAATCACTACTTGGTGATACAGAAAATATTTGAAAGTGAAGAAAATGATTGATTATAAAGGTGTGTCTTTTAATAACTTTGATTTGCTATGTTGTATTAGAAAGTGCAATACAAGTCACAGTAATAAAAATCAAGATCTTTAATTAGTTGACTTTATTATTATTATTTTTTTTCTTTCAGGTTGGAGGCAAATAGAAGTCGAGAACTCAAGACTTCTTCCAAAAGCCTTTGTGTGCAAAATAAATCTTTCAAAAGTTGATCTAGGATGTAATCAAGAGCATCAGTATGTTTTTTTTTAATTTTTATTTTTTTTATTTTTAAATTTAGTTTTCCTTTTTGACGTACTGATTTTTAATCATTTATTAGATTATATTTGTTTTCTTGCTATATTTGCAAAAAGAGTTTAATTGCTGGTGATAATTATTAATATGATTCGAGTACTTGGAGATAATGCCAATAGGTTTGGGTTCTGTAATTATTATCAAAAAGAACTATTTTAGACCCAGCAAAAAGAGTTTTTTGCGACTACTGATTTGGTTGCTGTAATTAGTATCAGATAACGCCACTTTCTGCTTCCGACATTCCTTAATATTTTGGTCGCACAAAAGACTAAAAGTTTTGCTACCAAAATATTGGTGGCTGATTGTCTACTTTCAGCAACCCAAAAAAAAAAAAAAAAAAAAAAAAGTTTCGGAATACTTATTTACCTGCCTCTTTTTGTCCATTAGGTCTCAACATTTTCGTGGCAAAAAATTAATTGGTCACAATCATTAGTACAAAAAGAGGATACCACAACTATTTTTAACTATCGTGGTATCATTTCCATCACGGTTTTCTAACAGTCATGGCATCCAGGATCGTGGAATCTATTTGGATTCCACGATGATTTTTTATCCGCGTGAAATAGACAAAATTGACGTCAAATGATGGGTAAATAGTAACTTTCCACAATGATTTTTTCAAAAAAACGATCGTGGAAAATTATCCTACCACAACGGTTTTCTAAAAAAACCATCGTGGAAATGGTCACCTACCACGACAGTTTTTTCAAAAAACCGTTGTGGTAGGTCATTACAAGAAAAAAAAATTTACCAAATTCATGCGATTTCCCACAGGTGATAAATACTGTGTGTTATCCATTGCACAGCCCAGATTAAAATAATAGCTAATCTTCAATTGATTTTATGTCACAATGTACAACAATTATTATAAAAACATACACTACATTACAAAACCTAATCCTCACCCAAACAATTAAATCAATCTAAAACTCAAAGGGAACCCAAACACATAAAAAATTACACAATCTAATCAAACAGGCATTTTGTCGAACATGTAATATGCAAAAATATCATAAACACACTCAAAACTTTTTTCAAGAAAACAATCACCCAAAATCACAAACGCAAGTAACAATAACCCAAAATCACGTTTACAATAAACTAAATGAACTTCCATAATATATGTGGTGCAAGAGAGAGAGAGACTTACCAAGTACACGGCCATGGGTGTGGTCGGCTTTGTGGCGGGGTAGTCGGCGGAGGATGGGTTTCAAGGAAGAGATTGGAGGGAGGAGTTGCGGCGGCGAGTAGAGGCGAGAGGGAGAGGGAGAGGCACGAGAGAGAATTGGTGGTGGAGTCGCGGCAGGCGAAGATTGGAGGTGATAGAGTAAGGAGAGGCCCGAGAGAGAATGGAGGCGTGGTAAGAGAGAAAATGGAAGGAGGGGTCACGGCGGAGGACATGGATTTCAAAGGAGAGTTTGGAGAGACGAGAGGAAAAAGGCGCAAGAGTGAAAATGTGGAGGGAATGAGGGTTTTTTTTATTTTATTTTTATTTTTTTTTATAAGTGACGGATTCAAGTTACATTTAGCCAAAAAAAAAAAAAAAAAATTAAAATGCACCACATACCATGACAATTTTTGTCAAAAACTATCGTGGTAAGTGTACCATGACGGTTTTTTTCAAAAACTGTCGTGGTATGTCGTAGTTTTTTTTTTATTATTATTTTAAAAAAAAAATGGCGAACTCATACGAAATTTTGAAAAAACAAATTTTTTTTAAATGTAAGACATTCCATGACGGTTTTTCGAAAACGGACGTGGAAAGCCTAAGCTTCCACGACGGTTTTTGGAAATCTTATTCCGCACCGTGTTTTTGACGTACTTTCCACGACCATTTTTTAAAAACAGTCGTGAAAGCTCCGTCGTGAAATTTGCATTTTGTAGTAGTAAATAGGTACATTTTTGCGACCAATTATTGGATCGCAGAAGAAAATGGTTGCAATGTGATGTTAAACGCAACAAAAAAAATTTTGCGACTGAAAATTTGGTCACAATAGGCTCTCTTTTGCGACCAAAGTTTTTGGTCGCGAAAAAATTTGGTTGTGACAGGTGTGTTTTCCTGTAGTGAAGAGAGTAGGGGAGAAGAGAAGTGCCGTCTAAGGAAAAGGTTTCTGGGACTTTGTCTCTTGTCATATATATATGTATATATATATGCATTAATATGATCTCTTGTTTGCAGCAATATCAGGTAACTAAACATTTCATACCGATTGGCATCATCAGCATCTTCTACGACAAGGCAGGTGTGAAGAATTTTAATGAATTTTAAGTGATTTTCTTTTTTTTAAATTTTGGTCAGTAAATAACACGCAAGTTAAGGTCGAGAATAAAACCTGCATGATACGTTATGTCAGTGTGAAGGGCTTTTTTAAGAGAGAGAGAGAGAGAGAGACAGAGAGACAGAGAGAGAGTGTGTGTGGATGATGTCATGCTTAAAAAAATAAATAAAAACAAAAACAAAACAAATAAAAGGTAATTTACAGTTTGGGGTTGGAAATGGAAGAAAAGAAAAAAAGGAACCGGGACCTTAAAAAAAATTATTAGTGAGGGCACTTGTCAAGATGTAAGTGAAGGCATTCGTAGAAAATAAAATTTTTTTTTGCTCGGTAGGGGAACGTGCCCCCAATAGCCCCACCTGTCACCATGTCTAACTACATCAAACATTGTATTAGGTTATTATTAACTTTAAATATTTATGACACGAAACACAGTTGTTATGACTATTTCAGTACACCAGTATAATGTAAACTAGTAACTAAACATGTTCATATGACTTTATTTTCAGAATTCTTCATCGTTTTGCGGCAAATCGACGGCTGCAGTCGTGATCGTTGTGTTCTTTGTGGTGTATTTTTCTACATCCTTTTTTTAGGAAATCATTGGGAGCAGATTGAGTTGTTGTTACAGCCTTACAGGAGAACTACTTGTCAATGGCAAGAAAGTGCCTGCGCTGCTATAGAGCAAGACGTCTCTTCAAAGTTTAACCACACCTGTAATGTATTTTTACCAAAAGGAGCACTTGTAAGCAATGACTTGTGATTCCGGTTCGGTTCGTTTCGGTTCTGTTCCTTTCTAGTTTCTGGAGTGCATCTCCTAAACTCGTTTTGCGTGTTAAATCAATCTTTAAGACGTTGAAAACGATTCTTACTTAACAGGAACACTATCAATTTTGTTGTTGTTCTTCATATCATTCAGAGCTTTGGATGAAGGAAAAACTGGAACTTCAGTCTATTGATGCTTATTTCATGCTTATTTTATTTTATTTTTTTTTAGGATCGATTTTTTAAATTATTCCAGAACTATGTAACTTGTGTTATTATGCCTCCAAATTCCACACCAAAAAAAAAAAAAAAAAAAAAAAGAAGTTATTCTCTACCCGATATCAAGATAAATTTTTTCAAAAAATATCATTCTTTACGACTCCGACAAAACACCCTACATGGCAATGAGGAAGTAGGTTAATAACGTTTAGTAAATTTGCAATTAGTGCAATCGTAACCACTGAATTATTCTTCATACATGCAAATTTGGCCTCTGCTGAGGGATCCACGCAAGCACAAATAAGGGCGGAATCATCGATGAACGAGGAAAACTTTATCATTTGCTCCCACTAGAACTTATAATCCCAATAATATGAATCCCCTTGAAAACTTTATCCTCGATGTACGCCCGATTGAAACCCTCCACAGACTATAACCTAACAAGCTAACAAAGTGTTCAAAGGAGGGGGGAAATATTTGGCATCGGTGATTGCATGATTATGAAATATTGATAAATTTAAGTCAATCTACCATTGGTCACCGGTTTTTTTACAGTGCACATGTATGTCAGTATTATATGCCATAAATATTTAAGGGTCCGTTTGGTAACAAAGTTTAACTCCAACTACACTGTACTTTTTCATCTCAATTTTTATCTTTTTCTGAAAAATCAATAAAGTTTATAATTACTTTTTAAAAAGTTAACTTAACTCAAACTTAAAAATTTCAACTCAACTCAAACACAACTCATTCACCAAACGGACCCTAAATGTATATATGCAACTGTCTGTGCCATCCAACAGGAATCTACAATAATTATCGTTGTAGTCGTCGATAAAACCTCATAACACAGCTAGTACAAATGCACGACAACGTTACATGTTAAAAGTAAACTTTACAGGCCAGTGACGAACTAAATTGAACTCGCATCTCTCTGAGGATTCTCGGAACCAAACTCAATGTGCTCCATAGAAACGCAGAAACTTTAGTGGTTTCACCTTTTCCTGTGATCAAGAGAAGTAGAATTAGTAACATGATTAATACCCTATTATATTTAAAGGAAATATCTTCCGGAACTTGAGCAAAACCTGAATTGTTTCTTCAGATTGGGAAGGGAAATGAAACCCAGTTGAGCAATTCTCCAATAGTTCAGGACTCTTCATCCATGCTCTACGTGCATCACTCACCTTTATCTTATATTTGAACATCTGAAAGTAAAGACAAAATGACTATGAATAGAAACCGAGAATTTTCTAAGATCTCTTCACCACCTAGATATTTGACTCTCCAGTACTTTAATCAGAGTCGGGCAGAGTTGAATACAAGATTTGTAGAGCTCTAAAGATATTTATTTCACGACAAGTTTTCTTAGATCATCAATGCTGATCATTGTTTTTACTTGACTAGAAAAATGTTAAGTTTAAATAAGACGTTAGTTGTGTTTGATGCAAACCTTTGAAAGGGGTACCCTTGGTTTCTCAACCACTCCATCAATGATAGTTCCAGTCCCCTGGCACTCCGGACAGATTACGCGGCTAATCGGTGTCCTGAAAGCGTTCATCTTGCTATCATTTTGCACTCCATTACACTTAGAAGCAGTTTTTCTCCGCTACCTTCGTTTAACTTTTGGAGTATCTGGCTGATTTGCAAATGTTTCAAGTTCACATGGAAGTACCCAGTGTATGCAGGAAGTATGACATAAATGAAAAGCCTGTGTAAAGTAAATTAAATAAGCAAATGAGGGAGTTTGAAAGAGTATTGGAGCTTATTGGTAAAAATGAAAGTATAGGAGGAAAATTAGAAAGATATGAAGGACGGTTAAGTGATAACTAGAACAGAAAGAAACACAAGTTATTTAGTTTACCCCATTCGTATTTCGACTACTGCAAGCCAGCCTTCCAGTCTTAACATTCATTAGTGCTGCCACATCTTTGCCAGGAAGCATCTTATGTTGGCAGATGTCACACATTCTTTCAGCAGCCATACGCTGTTGTCTTCTCAACTCCCGTCTTATAGCCTTGTTTGATATGAATCTAGTCTGAAGAAGTTGATCATCATATCGGTCTAACATCAAACTTGTTACAGCAGAAGCTGAAGAATCTTCCCCACATGAGTCATACTGATTACTCAAGTTCTCCTCGGGTTCAGAAAAAGATTCCTTCTTTTCCTACTAGTGCCATCACCGTTTTGTGCTTCAATTGCAGGACTTGAACAGAGCAATGCTTTCACATCATCGAAGCTTGAGATGTCTACTTTATAGTCATCAAGTTATTTCCTTTAGTGTTTAGTGTTTCATACTTAAACTTGAGTGTTTGAGTGTTTCGTATCATAAATTTAGGTTTTGTTTTTGTTGTTGTCACGTATGTATCATATATCCAGATTTATAGATAAACTTAGAAAAATCATAACAATTCACTGACAAATCCAAATAAGGCAAAAGATATGTTATCGGAAAGCTTATGATGTCTAGTTCATACACTAAGAACAGTTTTGTAAAACACTATGATTTACTATTAAAAAAAAAAAAAAACCAAACCCGTGGCTAGTATAAGATTCCAACAAAGACTTTCGGTTCGTAGTTTAAATTTGTAAAATTCATCAAAAATTGCTTATTTATGCGTTTCAGTGAGCTTAGGTTAGAGATCTATAATATACGGATAAGGATTCGGAGTACATAAAACCCGTGGTTAGACTGTAACCCAGCGGTTCTTTGTCTCTCTAGTTTTGTGTCAGGAACTCAAATGCACATAACTTTAGACATACAAAAGCAAATTAAATGATTCCAAAGCCTAAAATGAAACTTATCATCTGCAGAATCTTATCATATATATAATTTATTTTTTATACCAAAGTTTCTAATACATGTCATATTACCACAACAACCACAAGCTCTAACAGAATTCGTAAATCTTACCGAAATACTCCGTAGATCCTTTAAGATCTCGGACCTTCAAAGTTCTTCTCAAAACTTTTTCCTAGGTAAGAAGAAGTCTAACATTAAGATTCTAACTAAAAATCATGCTTTAGTTCTCCAAAAATGACTAAAATATAAAAAATACCACTAGGTTACCTCTAGTAACACGTCCTCTAACTCCACTTCACACTTCTTCGAACTTTTTAACGGGGTTGCTTCGAGCTTGAAAATGAAGAGAGAAGGGTGCTAGAGGGGTGTTGGAGATGAAGAATGGTGTTTTTTTTTTTTTTTTTTTTTTTTTTTTTTTTTTTGAGCTTGATGGTAGCTAGAGAATTTAAGGTTTTTGAGCTTAACTTGTGTGAGAATAAAATGAAATATTAGGTGCTTGTTTTCAGTCAACATTTGCTTTAAAGGAGCTATATTTTGAGGGGTAAAAAATGGCAAATTTTGGTTGATTCTCCCCATCAAATTATCATTTTGTCCCTTAGTTTGACAAAAATAGAATTTTGCCATTAGTATATCCTTTTTAATCTAGACTTATTGAATGGCTTTTAAAAGTTTGTCCCGGCCTTAGGATAATGTTTACAGTACCCATAAGCTCTCATAATGGCTTTCATAACTTATTACATTTCTAAACACAATCAAATAAAAGTATTACATTTAAGCCCCTATATGTCATTTAAGGTTATACATTTGACTATAACATAAACCATATTATTTCTTGTATTTATTTAGCTTAATATAATATTTTAAGGGTGACAAAGATGCTGTCTAATTATAGCCTAAGCAGATTTTATAATTTGACCCGTTATTTATTCATTTTTACATTTTAGTCCTTATTTGGCCCCAATTAGTTTCCAATACCCTTTGGTTCATGTTTTTTATACTTTCTATCCTTATAAAGTATTCTCATAGGATTAGGACACATTTTTAACAATTTTTTATTATTTACATTCTTGACCTTAAATTTTCTATATTTACGTTTTGACCCAAAATGGCGTTTTGGTCAATTCCTATCCATTTATCATCAAAATTTGACACAAGGTCTATTTTAAGTCTTTAGTCAAGACTGCAAAGTTTCGGATTCAAATAAAGTCTTTAGGCTGTAAATTACAATTTTACCCCTTGAGGGCAAAATTGTCATTTTTGATAATTTATTTCTGATCAAACTTGAGGTCTTTTTATGGCTTATGTCAAGAGTAATATTTTGTCCTTCTACATGATTATGAAAATCCCACTCAAAATACCATTTTCCAATTTATTAACATTTATGACAAAAATGTTATTTTTGGTACTTCATAGTCATCAATTCTTATTCTAGCCTATTTGTGATGGTAAAATATTTTCCATATCATTCATGCTTCCAATAAACAGAGGAAATAACATATCAACAAGTCATAATCTCTTATTTGATGTCATATAACCATAAAAATCACATAAACATACTTTTCTTCATATTACACACACAATTCATGTTTTCTAGCCACCTTAAATCATGACCAATATATATATTATCTCACTAGATAGCAAAACCACATTTTAACTATTTATCATGTCAAGATTTTCCTATTTGTAAGAACACATTTTGAAAGGAAAGTTATTAATAACTTGGTAAACCACTAGTTTACAAATCATTTACCTCTTAGAAAAGTAGTGGGTTCTTAGCCCCTCTTGAAAGCTTTGAACCACTCTTGGATCTTTGAGGTAGGGGGTTAGAATGGAAATAAAACATCACTTTAAAAACATTTTTAAAACATCAATTTTTCCTTCTAGGAAATAAGTGCAAAAATATAGGTTTTTACCTTGAAAAACACTTGAAATGGCTCTTCCTCCTTGTAAGAAAAATGATCTTGGGAATTGGTGGAAGGAGATGAAGTATATTTTTGGTTTCTCTTAGCTACAAATTTTGTTCACAATGAAGCAAGGAAGAGAAGAAACTTTTATTTGCTTGTATGGTTTTTATTAAAGAGAAAAAAGTGATTTTTGGTTTACCTTAAAACCATTTAATAACCAAGTCTTATTGTGGGTTAAAAAATTAAAATTTTTGGATTTTA
The DNA here is from genome assembly GCA_025413485.1 of Ficus microcarpa. Classification (NCBI taxonomy): domain Eukaryota; kingdom Viridiplantae; phylum Streptophyta; class Magnoliopsida; order Rosales; family Moraceae; genus Ficus; species Ficus microcarpa. Next base: position 17,299,301 of record CM046379.1, on the reverse strand, counting down.
ATCTCTTCAAAAACGTGCTCAGTTGAAGAGAACAGGTTGGGAGGTTGTTTTAGTGGTTTTTCATGTATTTCAAAGTGGTTTTAGTAAATAGTTATTCAAGTAATACATCATCTTACATTGTAATCCATCTTTCTTCTTTGTCTTATCATCTTTGTTTTGCTTGTTTAGGGGTTAGATTTTTGATTCTCAAAAACCCCCGCTCTTGTTCAACCTATTTTTTGAAGAAAAGAGAAAATTTTTTTTTTCTCTGCCAATTTACTGGCAGCAAGCAAGCAACTCACTGCCTGCCTGCATGGCTTAGTGGGTTGCTACCAGCGGCCCACTTAGCAAAGGGAGGGGTGCACGGCACCCTTTCCTTTGATTTTTTTTTTTTTTTTTAAATTTCTGGCAGTGGGCTTAAAGCCCACTGTCTAGCCTAGTAGGTAATTACCCACTGGGTAAGGGGTTCATAAGCATTCCTTGGAACCATCCCCCTATTTTTTTTATTAGATTGTAGTAGAATTACTAAATTTAATTTAGTAGGTAAATTTTGACATAACATAAAATTCACTTCTTCAAATTACAAAATGATAAATGTTCATTTATTATATTTTTATAATGAATTTTCACACATAATATTTTCATAAAATCTCAATTGAAAAAGCAAATAGGAGTAATATTATATATATATTTTTTCTCATTTAAATAGAAAAACTCAACATTGTTAAGTCATCGATATCATCAGCTTGATGATACATATATAATCATTCATGATCTTGAAATTTGGTATTCATTAAAATAATTTATTAAAAGTGTATTGATGAAGAAAATTCATAACAATAATTCGTGAATTAAATTTATGAATTTCTAAAGTATCACAATTCAACAATCAAATATTTCTTGTAAATATGAACCTTCAATATTTTCATGGACACACACTTCTCATTCGAACGTGGCCGGCAGTTTCTTCCAAATTCTATATCAATCATCTAAAATACTTAAATCCACATAAACTTACAAAAAAAAAAAATCCACACACACACTCACTCACATATATCCAACGAGAAGAGTTTTCAATGCATATATACATAGATATTATTCCCCTTCTCGATCTTAGTAGATCTTCTTCAGACCTTCTTCAATTTCTTTTTTCTTATTTCTTCTTTTTTTTTTTTAGTGGTTTGAGTGAGTTCGTACGTAAGATTTTTTTTTTTTTAATGGTCATTCGGAGGTCAGTTTCAGCAGTACTGGTACAAAAAAAATTAATAATAATAAAAAAGAAGGTGCTAGATCCCTTTTTTTATAAATTTAAAAAAAATAATAAAAACAAAAAAGAGAGAGACGGTCCTAGATCGATTATGGTGGAGTTTTGGCAGTTCTTCTAGAGCCAGAGATAATTCGTTTATTCCCAAATATCTTCCCCTACGTCTAACTACCATGGTTGTCAGAGCGCGTGAATGCGAATTAATTGTGAAAATTAAGATCTTGTTTAATAATTTAACTCAAATTATATTTTTTTATCTTAATTTTTTTATTTCTCTAAAAAATTTTTTATTTTTTCTGAAAAAGTTTTGTGTTTGTGTGTTAGTTTGAGTTGAAATATTTTAATTGTAATAGTAAGTTTTTTTGAATTTTCAGAAAAGACAAAAAACTTTGGGAAAAAAAAAAACTTTTTAAGAAAAAGATAAAAAAAAGTTTGAAATGAGTTGGAGTTGGAATGGTTGCCAAACAGGATCTTTATCTTTTCTGAAAAGTCAACAAAAATTTTTATCTTAAATTATACTTTTTTAACTCAAACTCATTTACCAAATGAATCCTAACAATCTTGCATGGAAATTTAATTTGAATATTGTATTTTATGACACTATTTTTCTCCATCATATATCCTTTAAAGAATCTTCGAGGTATATATATCTATATATATATATATATATATATATGCATAATCAAGCCCAAATCGGATCTTTTATTGCGACGACAACGAAAGAAAAAACCAAATTTGATGATCAAGACCACCAACTATGCGCTTGAGTTTCAAGCTTATTTTCTCTGAGGGCGTCGTGGCTATTTGTCCCACGTGGTCAGACTCGACGTAAAAGGTCCAAATTTGTGCTCAACATATAATAATTATCACCACAAAAAAAAAAAAATTTAAAAGTTAAATGTTAAAAAAAAACAAACAGTGGTCCAATAGTTAAAGATTCTTGTGATTGTGGCTCTATTTTCATAGGTAATTATATTTGTGATTTTGATTTATTCGAATGTCAATTTTTCTAAATGGTAAACGGTTTAACTTATATAAAGGCCACGAGACTAAATAACGACTAACGTTCAATTTTTTCATTTTAAACCCATGTGTAAATCAACCAACGAGCACAAATAATTAACATTATTAAAAATGTTGGTATTTCAATTAAGAAAATACTAAAACTATAATTTATGATAAGTTCATAGAAAATGTTGTATGTTTTAAGATCTACAAAATAAAGTGAGACAACCTCTATAATTTTAGGAATCTAAAATTTGAAATTAACCCAAGAAATATAATGTTTTTTTTTCCTGTTTTAAAAAAAAAAAAGAAAATGTGAGGTTTAATATGAAAATTTTATGGTGGGAACTGTATATTTACCCTACCGATGAACATTGTTGTTTTAACCATTTAATTACCTTTTCAATGATTTGATGTGCGAGTGTTCATATTAACAATTTGGGGCACACCAAATTGTGAATTTATCTCGTATCGTTAAGTTATTAGGTTATTGGGTATTTATATATAAATTGTTCACTTATTGTCTTTAAGTTAATTTTTGTCTTTTTGAAATTGATTTATATCCAAACTTATTTAACAATAGGTTCTGTACATTATAATTTAAAATATGCAGTTCCTATGACCAAAAAAAAAAAATTCTAAAAACATATTCAAAAAAGGCCATGTTTGCACAAATTCATTTTTTCACTATATAATTTACATTTACAAGGTAACGAATCAACTTTCTTGTATCTATTTCGCAATATTAATTACAACTACCAAGATTATTTGGCAAGGTTCCAACAAATGCAAAATTTGGTAGTCCTTTGCTTTCTAATTCTTCCTTGATATTAATTATTAAAAAAAAAAAAAAAAACTCAACAACATGTGTGTACATTTTGGCTACTTTAGCATTTAAACTTAAACTGTACTTTTTCATATCAGTTTTTGTCTTTTTCCCACAAAATTTTTATCTTTTTCTGAAAAAGTTTTTGTCCTTCTGAAAAATCAACAAAACTTTTTGATTCAAACTCATTCATCAAATAAACCCTATATTCCCTCATGAGAGTAAAATAGTTCAAAGTTAAATCATCAGTAGGCATCCTTTTTGTAACCAATTCGCAAAGCCATCGCTTCATTTGTGGCTGTTTATAGTAGCCCCTTAATCAAGCCAAAACGGTCGGGTCTCTCACAAATCTCTCCTCGAAAAAGCATCCCAAATCTCTCAAATCTTCATTTGTGGCTGTTTATAGGTAGAGAGGTCTAGAAAAGCATCCCAAAAAATAAAATAAAATAAAACAATATAAATGACTGTCACACGTTGGAGGAATGCGACAGCTGCAGCGGAGGTACACAAAATAATTATATAATAATATAATAATAATAAACTGTGGCTTTGTTGCGACGAATTATTTGTCCACGTGGATGCCTCTCCATCAATGCCTCTCAAGACCACAACTTTAATTGGAGTACCAAATATATATCTTGACAAAATTCCAAAACCATGCTTTGACCTTGCATCAGCATGACCAGCCACGTGTACGTTACATGTATACATAGTTGTCGTCTCCTATAAACACCTTTATAAACTGTTATTTATAATTAGTATTATCATGTTACTAAATTTACAAAAAAAAAAAGTTAAAATTTTCTATTAAAAAAAAAAAGAAAAGAAGTTGTATTAAATTAACTAGTTATTACAAGATTTTAAATAAAATATTATAATTTATCGGATTCGGCACTTGTTTTATATGTTCATGAATTGTTATAAAATTTGCTAAATAATGTGCATTTTTAATTATTATGGTGGTAAGTAATGATACTGTCCCTTTTTAGCATTATTTGTCTTTTTAGTACGCCCTTAAATTCCTCTCTATAAATACGTGCCGATGCTGCACCGTGAGAGACACAACAACCATAATCTTTGAACATCTTTTTCTCTTTTTTCTTTGAATTTTGATCAGACACAACAAATACACACTACACTAGTATTGTAGCAGTTAGGATAAGATATCATGATACATATCATGGCAACCGAGCTCTTGTGCATGAGCCCTGGATGCTTCTTCACACACAAACTCAGTACATCACAAAGTGCACGCAGGCCTCTTCAAGGCATTGCCTCCACCACTTCCCGACCCTCTCAGTTGGTCCGCTGTTCTGCCGATCAAAGACTGTCGGCTAATTTCCAGCCTTCTTCTTGGAGCTATGATTTTCTGCAGTCCCTAGAAGCTAATTACCATGTATGATATGATCTCCTAAACATGCTATATATACTTCTTAAACTCCTTTTTTCTTTTTCTTTTTCTTTTTTTGGAACTGGTTAGAATGTTAATTTTGTATGCAGGTTGAAACATATAAGGAGAAAGTGGAGAAGTTAGAGAAAGAAGTGAAGCGCATGATTAACAAAGAGGACGCTTCATTGATGACCACACTGGAGTTGATTGATGACATTCAACGGCTGGGATTGGGTTACAGATTTGAGGAAGAAATAAGGAAAGCACTTGAAAGGATTTCCTCATTAGAAGGATTTAATTCCGGAATCGAGAAAAGCCTACACGCTACTGCTCTCGGTTTCAGGCTCCTCAGACAACATGGGTTTGACTATGTTTCTCAAGGTATTAATTTTTGGACCAAATTTTTGCCCATAATTTTCAAAACAAGATTCGAAATAAAAAAGGCCTTCAATGGAAAGCTTTTGATATAATAACCTTAAAAAAAGTTCACATTAAAAAATAAATTTATAATATTTTCTTCGATACCAAATTTTCCAGCTAGTTCAGCTGTCTTGAATATAACGGTTGAATTTAATTATTTTTGAAAACATTAGGAAAAATTTTTAATCTATCATGTGGTATAGTTAAATATAAATCTTTTACGTGTAAGTACGTAAATACAAACTTGAAAATAATTTGACAAATAAGATTAATTAGATTTAGAACCTTCTTTTTTTTTTTTTTTTTTTTCAAATGTCCATGTGTTTTTTTTTTTTTTTTTTCCAGCTGTTTTATGTTGTTTTTGCAAGAGACAGATGTTACGTATTTACGCAGCACCTGTTTTTGCAAGAGACAGCTGTTTTATGTTGTTTTTGCAAGAGACAGGTGTTACGTGGCTCGTGCTCGGTCACAAATCATGATTTTTTTTTTTTTTTGTTCACAAATCATGATTTTCTTTTCCACAAGTATGACATAAAAATTAGAATATTTAACTTTTGTCTCGTGCGTTTGGCCGGACAGAAAAAGACAAAATCAAAGAAAGAGAACTTTTTTTTTTTTTTTTTGGTAGAACAAAGAAAGAGTACGTACAAATCAAATATAAAGAGTACGTACGTACAAATTCAAAGAAAACTGTGGTTAAATGGGCGATCAATTTTTAACTTCTTTTATTATTATTTTTTTTTTACTAATTTTTTTTTAATCATTGCAATTTAAGAAGGGTTTGAAGGGAAGGACAATAAAGCGAGGAAAAACAAGTTCAAATAACATACAATTCTACAAAAATAAAAATAAAAAACATTTCAAAAAATAAATAAATATATAAACAGCCTTTAGCGTTAGAAAGAAATTAAAGATGCTGAGTACCATACTCTATTGATCAATCCATTTATTTATACTTAAGTTCAAGAAAAAATCAATTTAATTATACTTATCATATAATTTTTTTTTTTGTTGGTAAATATACTTGTTATACAAGTTAAACTAATAAAGATTGTGTTTATTATGACTGAGACAGATATTTTCAAGATCATTAAAGATCAAAATGGCAGTTTCAAGGAATCCCTCTCCAAAGATGTCAAAGGCATGCTGAGTCTCTACGAGGCTTCGCATCTTGCTTTTCAAGGCGAGAGCCTCTGGGGCGAGGCCAGGGAATTCACATGGATGCATCTCAATGCCCTAATTAGATCTGATTATTTAAGCAAAGACGTTGCAGAGGAAATTAGGCATGCATTGGAGCTTCCTTTGCACCATAGAATGAACAGACTGGAAGCTAGACGGTACATAGAAGGATATGCCAAAAGGTCTGATGCAAACCGAGTTCTACTCGAATTCGCCAAGTGGGATTTCAACATGGTGCAATCGACACTGCAGAATGATCTTAAAGACTTGTCAAGGTACGTAGATTTACAGTTTAATATTATGAAAAGAAAGCATGTGTGAAGTACATGTAGTACGTAACTAGTGGTGAAAATTAAGATGTTCCGCTTAATTTGTTAGCTAGTTTCACATGATCATGAATTTAACTATTGGGATTTGACTTGAAATTTTAATTAGGTGGTGGAAAGATATGGGATTGACAAACAAGTTGAGCTTTGCAAGAGACAGACTTGTGGAGTCCTTTTTTTGGTCCGTTGGGATGGCGTTTGAACCTCAACATAGAAGGCTCCGTGAAGAGTTAACGAAAGTGTTTGCTTTCGTTACAGTCATCGACGACGTCTATGATGTCTATGGTACTGTGGATGAACTAGAGTTATTTACCGATGCCATTGAAAGGTTGGTGTTTTGGTGACTTAAATCCCCACAAAAACGTTTGTAAAATCAGAAAAAAACCATGATTAATTTTTGTTTAATTTTTTGAGATGTAATTTCAGATGGGATGTCCAGGCTGTGCAAAATCTTCCAGGCTACATGAGGATATGCTTCCTAGCTCTCTACAACACTATCAACGACTTGGTTTATGAAACTCTCAAAGAGCGAGACGAATACATTCTTCCCTACCTCACAAAAGCTGTAAGAAACTAGCTGTGTTCATATTTTACTCGAGCAAATTTTTGTAATTATTTTCAAATTAATTTCTGGCCGTGTGGTGACTTTGGTAGTTTTTCTTTTTTTCTTTTAGTGGGCTGACATGTGCAAAGCTTTTCTACAAGAAAAGAAATGGACACAAAACAAGGAGAGGCCAAGTTTTGAGAACTACCTTGAGAATGGGTGGATGTCATCATCAGGAGGAGTCTTTTTGGTTACTTCATATCTGTTAATAAGCCAAGATATCACAAAGCAAGGGCTTGAGAGCTTGGAGAATTACCACAATCTCTTGCGATGCCCGTCTATCATTTTTCGGCTTACCAATGATTTGGCAACTTCATCGGTATTATATGATCATGATTAGCAAATCTATTTTCCTTTGTTTCACTTTTAGACTTCTTAACATATGGCAAAATATGTAACATCGATTCTTTTTTTTTTTTTGACCCCCCTACTGTAAAAAATGCAGGCGGAACTCGAAAGAGGTGAAACTAACAACTCAATTTCGTGCATCATGAGCGACACTGGCCTTTCTGAGGAATCTGCTCGTCAACACCTAAGAAATTTGATTGAAGAAACATGGAAGCAGATAAACAAAGACACAATATCTGGCAAGTCTCCGTTCACGAAGCCTTTTATGGAGACAGCAATTAACCTTGCTCGGATTGCACAATGCCAATATCAACATGGAGATGGGCATGGAAATCCCGACACAGAATCAAAGAACCGAGTTTTATCTCTTATAATCGACCCCATTAAGTAACAAAACAATCTTTTCTTCTTCAAACTGTAATAATTCAAAATACGATGGAACCATATAATGATGTTAGAAATAGAAATAGAAATATGGAGCCAACAAATAGATAGGAACAGAACATATATATAAATGATATAATCAACATACAGATACTATCTCCGGATATATATATATATATATATAACATAATGTAAGTGTAAATATTCCCTTTTGAAGGAAGTATATATAATCGATCCTTTAGTCATTAAAGAAAGAACATATGTGTGTGTGCTAATTAATTCATCTCTCTTTATCTAGCTAGTTATTTTTGCAAAAGTACGCAGATCAAAGCTATGATATTAGGTAGATCATTTCTTAATCTCTCTTTAAACGCTGTAAATATATCCAAACAAAGTAAATTTTTTTGGAGTTTTAGGCCCAGTCTAGTGCAATCCAAATAAATCTTTGTAATTAAGCAAAATAGAATTAGTCGATAGTGACCCATAGCAAACGCATTCCACATCATCCACCTGTACACGAGGCATTAATTGTTGCGTTCGTTCACATAAATTTTCTTATGGACCAAAACATCACAAAGCAAGGACCGGCCCTGTTTTGTTCCAGCAGGGTCGCCACCGCTTTGAGGAAAAATAAATAAATAAATAAGACGATCGAACAGTCATTTTCTACAAGTCTAGGATTAAATTGTAAATTTCTGCAAAAATAGTAAAATGTGATGTGCTCAGAGGAAGAAAACAAAGACCAACAACCCGAAAACTACTACAAAAAGGGATTTCTAAAATCACTTTCAACTCAGTTGTGTTAATCAAGCGTGACAAATCATGCGTGACACCAATAGTGTCTCAAAGGAATTTGGTTATCAAAACGCAAGGAATTTGCAGGTTGCTACAACTATTGGAAAAGGATGAACAAAGATGTACGTAGCCGAAGAGATTCTCCGTTTGCAAAGCGTTTTGTGGAGACAACAATTAATTACCTTGCTTAGTATTTTTCCCACCTGATACTAGATCGAAGAACCAAGTCTTTTCTTTAAATAAATAAAAATAAAAACAAAACAAATAAAAGGTAATTTACAGTTTGGGGTTGGCAATGGAAGGAAAGAAAAAAAGGAACCGGGGCCTTAAAAAATATATATTAGTGGGGTACTTGTCAAGATGTAAGTGAAGGCATTCATAGAAAACAAAAAAATTTTTTGCTCAGTAAGGGCATGTGCCCCCAATGGTCCCACCTGTCATCATGTCTTACTACATCAAACATTGTATTAGGTTATTAACTTTAAATATTTAATGACACGAAACACAGTTGTTGTTATATTCGAATTTTCCATGTACATTTTTCCTTTTAAAGGAATTATTTTCACCTTAAGAAAATATTTGTGAAAAAACTCGGTTCAGGGCTTTTGAAAAGATTTGTGAGTTCTAATGGGTCGAGAAGACTCAAAAATTATTTTTAAGCTCGAAAACGGACCTTTCAAGTTGAAACGGCTGAAACAGTGCAAAATTTTACAAAAGTCAACTTTAACCGAAAAAGTCAAAGTTTGACCGACAAAAGTCAAAGGGTTGACTTTACGAGTCTCAAGTACAGTACGGAAAGAGTTCCAAGAATGATGTTTTATGAACTAGATAGCAAGAATAAGCCTTAAAACGTCCCTAGAAAAATCAAGCACACCGAGTTAGAGTTTAAGGGCAAAAAGGGTTCGGAAAAATTTGAGAGAAATATTTTTCGATCTAAAATTCACACAGATAAATTTTGTACTTCGGTATGAGATAAAAATATTGTGTTTTGAAGAATCACAATATTAGAATTATCTGTGTAGCACAAAGGAAAGAAAAAATAGGTTTTGGAGAGCGAACTAGCCAAACAAGCCATGGCAAGCCAAGGATGAGCTCATCATCCACTAGCCTAAGCTAGCCTATGTGGAGCCTTCTTTTCCACCCCCCAACTTCAGCAGCACAAGGGAAAAAGGAATGTGAAAAAGTCTTAAATTAAGGCAAGTAACCAACCACCCTTGTCCATCAAAAATCCTTCCCATTCCCCTTTCATTTTAATTGTGAAACTAAGAGAAACTCTAGCAAAAAATACCCTAGAAAGTTTGGAAGCAAGAGGGAGAGAAGGAGAGGAGAGAGAGCCAAAGAAATTCTCTTGGAGTTTTCATCTCTTGGGTATTCGGTTCTACAAGAGTGAGAGCAAGAAAAAGTTGAGAGAATTTTAATGGGTTCTAGGGCTTGGTGGCCGAATGGTGAGGAGAAAAAAGTGAGTGAGAAACTTGAAAAAATTTTGGGGCTTTTCTTCTTGGAGAGTTCGGCTTGGTGGAGAAAGCAAGATCCAACCAAAAATTTTGGTGTTCAACCCCTAGGTGGCCGTGGGTCTTGGTGAGCCAAGGAGGAGAAATTTTGGGCAACCAAACTAGCTTTGGTTCTAAGTAAATTCTCAAACCCTAAACCTCTAATTTTAAGCTTAATTTCAAGTTTAATTTGAGGTTCGATCGGGTTGTAAGGACTTAAGTCCAATTTCATTTTTATGCCCTAATTTTTAGTGTGTGCTTGATTTGTTAGAACTAGGGTTGATTGGCTTTAAATCTTGCTTGATTGTGTTGATTTTTGAATGATTTTTCATGCTAGAAACCGTAGGTTGTGTGTCCCCTTTAGTGGCCGAAAATCTGCCCCTTTGGCAGCCAAGAATGCATGCTAGTTTAGGGTTTAAAATTGTGATGCATGTATGGATGTATGTAATGCTAGAACCAAAGCAACCCTAGGGTTTTGTTTTTAATTTTTGGGTTGCATGGACTGTATGGATCGGATTTTGGGCTTAATGGGACGTTAGAAAACGTTGTGTGTTTGAATCGTAAGCTCCCGAAGTGGTCGGTCGAGATAGACTCGTGAAATAGGACGTAAAACGAAAGTAAATCCCAAAACTGTCAAATTCGGATTAGAATCTGACCAGTTTTGGAAAAGTGAAATTTTAAGGCCTTTAAAGGCCGAACGGGTTAAAACTCGAAACACGAAAGTTTCTCAGAACAATTTTTCCTAGAGGACTACGTGGACAAAATATCAAAATAAGGCTCCAACGGCCTTCGTTTTTAGCGAAACTCGTGGCTGATCCCTGGGCCCAGTTTTCACTCAGTTTTTCAGGATTAGCTGTTTTCAAATGAAAACTGGTACCGATACAGGCAAAATTAGATTTTTTGCAAAACACAAAAGTTTTAGCATTTTTCGAGAGCTATAACTTTCGTGAAGATAAGTTTTTCAGATTCACGATGGATTTTTAAACTGGACACGTTTTATGAGAGGTGCGCAGGGAATCCGAAAATTCCTGCACCAAAGTTTTACAAAATGTTTTCAAAAAAATTATAAAGTGTTCTAAACCATTATTTTAACTGCGAAAACTGTTCCAAAGGCAGTTTTCGACCCTAAACGACATTTACAAAAAATTATTTCTAAAATCGGAATTTTATAAAGAGTTTTAAGGATTTTTAAGTAAAATCTTTTAAAAGTGCAAAAGATTTAGAAAAATGCGAAGTTAAGAAAGTTAAGAAGAGAAAATGGAAAATTAAGTTAAGAAATTGAGTTTAAAATAAGAAGATGGATTTTCAAGATAAAAATGGTAATCAAGCCGATTACGAGCCATAGCCGGGAATAGGACCTGAGTTACCGGCCCTAAGCCCAAAGGGCCCAGAATGGACAAGGGTTGACCAGTAGTTGACCAATTGTCAACTTTGGTTAACCTAACAATCAGTAAGGGTAACCTTAAGGGTTATCCAACGTAATCCTAAGGAATACCATAAATTTAAATGAGCCAAGAAAAGTGGGTCAAGGCCGTCGACCCAATAAACTATGATAGAATAGTAAAGCCCAAGATGTAAAGAAGAAAGCCCAGTAGTAAATCAAGATTTAGTATAGAGGTTATCCAACGTAGCCTTTTAAGGGATTAATCAAGTTCAAATTAATCCCCAGCAATAAAATGCCAAATTGGACAAGTCAGTTATCTGACGGGGATATACAACTAGGTTATAGTAGGTATGTTGGTTAGGGTACCAACATTCTACAACTAGAGACAGAATCTCACCAATGTTCTTTCTCAAACAGGAGAGGGATTGTAGCGATACTCCAAGTTAGGACGACGACCGCGAAAATACAGCAAAAGAGGTAAGTACAACTTCGCTTACAGCATAGGCTTTAGTTGATGTTTACCCAAGTAAAGTTAGATGTATGCTAAGGGTGAATGTTATGTTATGCTATGTGCTGCTATGTGATATGTCAGTTGCTATGTTATATGTGCTAATATGCCATGTTATATGCAAATTCCATGCTAAGTGTATTAGTATGCTATGTTAATTGATGTTCAGTCGAAAGCATGTTAAGTATCATGTGAATGCTAGAATGAATTTGGATTTTGTGACATCACGATGCATGTTCACTAAACTCCTACAAGATAAATGAACTCAAGATAGAGTTAAAGAAAAGAGAAGAAAGAAAGAAGGCAAGCGAGCTTGCCGGTGTAGTACCACCTGTCCGAGGTCGGGTAGGACTATGGTTTGAGTTGGAATGGGCTGGTCGCCCCAACCACTCCATAGTCGCGCGCCAGGTACGAACACCAAGGTAAGGGCCCTAAAAGAAAGATAAACAAAGAAAAGTAAAAACGAGCATAACTGGACCATGCATGTTATAAGCATTGCTAGATTATGCTGTTATGTATGAGGTTACAAATGGTTATGGAATGGTTATGTTTGATTATGTATGTTAAGTTAGAAATGTTTTCGATGGTCATATGTAAGTCGCGGACGAGACAGTTGTACTTGCTGAGCGATAGCTCACTGTCTTACTTTATGCTGTAGGTAAGCAGCCTGCAAGCAATGCATGATGCAAGGTGGCGAGGCGTGGCGAGGCGAACTGTGAAATCGTGGGATAGTAATGCCGCTACGCGTTTTGAAAACTTCAGTACTTTTGTTTTGTAAATATGTTTATTTCAAGACACCTTTACTATGTAACACGTTTTGATTCGTGTACAAAAAAAAAAAAAAAATTTCCACTGTGTTTTTAATAAGTATATAAGTAAGTATGTAAGACAATGTAACGGCTGTGCAAGGCGGGTCGTTACAGTTGTTATGACTATTTCACTACACCAATACAATGTAAACTAGTAACTAAACATGTTCATATGACTTTATTTTCAGAATTCTTCTTCGTTTTGCAGCAAATCGGCGGCTGCAGTCGTGATCGTTGTGTTCTTTGTGGTGTATATTTCTACATCCTTTTTTCAGGAAATCATTGGGAGCAGATTGAGTTGTTGTTACAGCCTTACAGGAGAACTACTTGTCAATGGCAAGGTAGTGCCTGCGCTGCTATAGGACAAGACGTCTCTTCAAAGTTCAACCACACCTGTAATGTATTTTTACCAAAAGGAGCACTTGTAAGCAATGACTTGTGATTCCGGTTCGGTTCGGTTCTGTTCCTTTCTAGTTTCTGGAGTCCATCTCCTAAACTCGTTGTGTGTGTTAAATCAATCTTTAAGACGTCGAAAACAATTCTTACTTAACAGGAATACTATCAACTTTATTATTGTTCTCCATACCATTCAGAGCTTTGGATGAAGGAAAAAGTTGAACTTCAGTCTATTGATACTTATTTCATGATTTGCGTATGGAGTCTAGTGATGAAACTACTAGGCACACCAATCTTTCTTCTTCTTTTTTTTTTTTTTTTTTTTTTTAGGATCAATTTTTTAAATTATTCCAGAACTATGTAACTTGTGTTATTATGCCTCCAAATTCCACACCCAAAAAAAAAAAAACCAAAAAGAAGTTATTCTCTACCCGATATCAAGATAATTTTTTTCGAAAAATATCATTCCTTACGACTCCGACAAAACACCCTACCTGGCAATGAGGAAGTAGGTTAATAACGTTTAGTAAATTTGCAATTAGTCCAATCTTAACTACTGAATTATATATTCTTCATACATGCAAATTTGGCCTCTGCTAAGGGATCCACGCAAGCACAAATAAGGGCGGAATCATCGATGAACGAGGAAAACTTTATCATTTGCTCCCGCTAGAACTTATAATCCCAATAATATAAATCCCCTTAAAAACTTTATCCTCAATGTACGCCCCGATTGAAACCCTCCACAAACTATAACCTAACAAGCTAACAAAGTGTTCAAAGGAGGGGAACCAAAAAAAAAGGGTGATTGCATGATTATGAAATACTGATAAATTTAAGTCAATCTACCATTGGTCACCGGTTTTTTACAGTGCACATGTATGTCAGCAATATATACCATAAATATTTAAATGTATATACGCAACTGTCTGTGCCATCCAACAGGAATCTACAATAATTATCGTTTTAGTCGTCGATAAAAGCTCATAACACAGCTAGTACAAATGCACGACAAGGTTACATGTTAAAAGTAAACTTTACAGGCCAGGGACGAACTAAATTGAACTTGCATCTCTCTGAGGATTCTCGAAACCAAAGTCAATGTGCTCCGTAGAAACGCAGACACTTTAGTGGTTTCACCTTTTCCTGTGATCAAGAGAAGTAGAATTAGTAACATGATTAATACCGTATTATATTTAAAGGAAATATCTTCAAGAACTTGAGCAAAACCTGAATTGTTTCTCCAGATTGGGAAGGGAAATGAAACCCAGTTGAGCAATTCTCCAATACTTCAGGACTCTTCATCCATGCTCTACGTGCATCACTCACCTTTATCTTATACTTGAACATCTGAAAGTAAAGACAAAATGACTATGAATAGAAACCGAGAATTTTCTAAGATCTCTTCACCACCTAGATATTTGACTCCCCAGTACTTTAATCAGAGTCGGGCAGAGTTGAATACAAGATTTGTAGAGCTCTAAAGATATTTATTTCACGACAAGTTTTCTTGGATCATCAATGCTGATCATTGTTTTTACTTGACTAGAAAAATGTGAAGTTTAAATAAGACGTTAGTTGTGTTTGATGCAAACCTTTGAAAGGGGTACACTTGGTTTCTCATCCACTCCATCAATGATCGTTCCAGTCCCCTGGCACTCCGGACAGATTACACAACTAATCGGTGTCCTGAAAGCATTCATCTTGCTATCATTTTGCACTCCATTACACTTAGAAGCAGTTTTTCTCTGAGATCTTCGTTTAACTCTTGGAGTATCTAGCTGATTTGCAAATGTTTCAACTTCACATAGAAGTACCCAGTGTATGAGGCAGGAAGTATGAAATAAATGAAAAGCCTGTGTAAAGTAAATTAAACAAGCAAATAAGGGAGTTTGAAAAGGTATTGGAGCTTATTGGTAAAAATGAAAGTATAGGAGCAAAATTAGAAAGATATGTAGAACGGATAAGTAATAACTAGAAAAGAAAGAAACACATGTAATTTAGTCTTACCCCGTTCGCATTTCGACTACTGCAAGCCAGCCTTCCACTCTTAACATTCATTAGTTGCCACATCTTTGCCAGGAAGCATCTTATGTTGGCAGAAGTCACGCATTCTTTCAGCAGCTAGACGCTGTTGTCTTCTCAACTCCCATCTTATAGCCTTGTTTGATATGAATCTAGTCTGAAGAAGCTGATCATCATATCGGTCTAACATCAAACTTGTTAAGGCAGAAGCTGAAGAATCTTCCCCACGAGTCATACTGATTACTCAAGTTCTCACTAGAATCCTCGGGATCAGAAAAAGACATCCTTCTTTTCCTACTGGTGCCATCACCGTTCTGTGCTTCAACCGCAGGACTTGAATAGAGCAATGCTTTCACATCATCGTAGCTTGAGATGTCTACTTTGTAGTCATCAAGTTATTTCCTTTAGTGTTTGAGTGTTTCATACTATAAACTTAGGTTTTGTTATTGTTATTCTGACGTATGTATCATATGTCCAGATTTATAGATAAACTTAAAAAATCATAACAATTCACTTACAGGTCCAAATAAGGTAAAAGATATGTTATCGGAAAGCTTATGATGTCTAGTTCATACACTAAAAACAGTTTTGCAAAACACTATGATTTACTAATCCAAAAATACAAAACCCGTGACTGGTACAGGGTTCCAGCAAAAACTCTCAGTTCGTAGTCTAAACTTGTAAAATTCATCAAAAACTGCACATTTATCCGTTTGAGGCACATGATACCTTGTTGGAAAGTTTAAAGAATTTAGTTTTCAGATCCATAACTTATAATACAAAATTTTGAGACTAAAGGGTTCGGAGTACATAAAACCCTGGCTAGACTGTAACCCAGAGGTTCCTTGTCTCTCTAGTTTTGTGTCACAACTTCAAATGCACATAACTTTAGATACATAAAAGCAAACTAAGTGATTCCAAAACCTAAAATGAAGTTTTCCTCTGTAAAATCTTATCATATAATTTATTTTTTATACCAAAGTTTCTAATATATGCCATATTACCACAACAACCACAAGCTCTAACAAAATTCGTAAATCTTACTGAAATGCTCTGTGAATCCTTTAAAATCTTGGACCTCCAAAATTTTTCTCACAACTTTTTTCTAGATAAGATGAAGTCTAGTAGGGGTGGCAATATGGGTCACGACACGATGACACGATTCGAAAACGACATGAATTTCGCGAGTTCGGGTTAGAAAAATAGGGGTCGGGTCAATTTCGGATCACCCGAAAATTGACACGGAAAAGAACGGGTCATGTTTGGGTTGAACCCGCAGAACCCGAACACGACACATTTTTTTTCGTGTCAATTTCGGGTCAATGTTCGTGTCAATTTTGTGTCAATTTTCGTGTCAGTTTCATGTCAATTTTTAATTTCGGGTCCATTTCGGGTCAACTTTGGGTCAATTTCGTATCGCGGGTTGATTTTGTGTCGCGGGTTGAATTTCATGTCGCGTGTCAATTTTTGTTTGTGTCGCGTGTCAATTTTGTGTCACGGGTCAAGTTCGGTTCGTGTCGTGTCAACCCGTTACGGATTCGTGTTGTGTTCGTGTCACGGTTTTGAGTCGTTTTCAGGTCGTGGGTCGTGTTTGGATCCGGAGAAAAAAATTTCGACACGACTTTAACTCGACACAAACCCGACACGCGACACGAATTGCCATCCCTAAAGTCTAACATTAAGATTCTAACTAAAAATTATGCTTTAGTTTCCAAAAATAACTAAAACACAAATAATACCACTAGGTTACCTCTAGTAACACGTCCTCTAACTCCACTTCACACTTTTTCGAACTTTGTAATGGAGTTGCTTGGAGCTTGAAAATGAAGGGAGGAGAGTGCTAGAGGGGTGTTGGAGATGGAGAATGGCATTGGCGTTTTGTTTTTTTTTTTTTTTTTTTTTTTTTTTTTTTTTTTTTTAGCTTGGTGGTGGCTAGAAAAGCTAAAGTTTTTGAGCTTAACTTGTGTGAGAATAAAATGAAATATTAGGGGTTTGTTTTCCATCAACATTTGCTTTGAGCTGTATTTTGAGGGGTAAAAAATGGAAAATTTTGGCTGATCCTCCCCTTGAATTGCTGTCACTTTAGGGAGGGAGTTGATGTGAAAATTTTGTTCAACAAAGTGGGAGACAAAGGGTCACTTTCAATTGTACCTTCTTTGTGTCATATTGTCAAAACAAGTCATGCCATCCCTTACATAAAGTTGCATGCATGCACTACTTTCGTTTTTTTTCCCCTCAGTTGTTCAAATTTATTTTGCTTTTGACCACAACAAATCCGAATCTCCCCTTTGATTTCTCATTTTTATTTGTTTTTCTTTCTTCCAATTTTTCCACCATCGATCAAAGGTTGTCATCCTTGTTCTTATCCATTAGATTTTCCATCATACAAATCCTTATCCTAAGCTCTCATCGGTCACTTATCATCCAAAACTTGGTCATTAATTTACTTAAGATCCTTTAACATAAAATCTACACCATTGATTTCAAATCTAAACACAATTCCTGATCAATCTTCTACCTTTGGATTTACTAAAAGTAAATTCTAATTTTTCATTTCTATCTATGTGACATATTAATTTTCTCAATCATATCTCAAAACTTAACTATTTATATGACCAAAATAAATACTAAGGTCATCAAATTAACTTACAAATAAAAATTAGGTTTCTTTCCTAAAATTAACATTCATCTCTCTAATACGACATAACAAATTTTTTGAATAAATTTATATGTCGTTTAACCCATCTTCTATGTATTTATAATTTCTCATTTAAATAGAAAAACTTAACATTATTGTATCATTAATATCATCACACTGATCATATATATAATCATTCACGATCTTAAAATTTGATATTCATCAAAACATATTCATTAGAAATATATTAATGAATGAAATTCATGATAATAATTCATAAATCAAGTTTATAAATTTGTAGGGCATCACACTCGCATCTATGCCTAAACAATGGGAAGGCCTGCAAAAAGATCTCCATTACCTTGCTTCAAGAATCTCATTTGTTTCCTCCTCACTACTAAAGCCATCTACGTTCACTTTCTTTGTTTCTTCATCGGCGGTAGACCCGCTTTCATTTATCTGACAAAGAACCTCCGAAAATGATTCTCCACCAGCATCACAAGTGCTCAATAATCTCTCATGTGAATCCATGCTCAAAACATCCATGTTCCTCAATGCACTTAAAATTTCTTCCATTCCAGTAACGTCACCTTGCTCTTTTAAGTAATCTAGAAAGGCAGCCAAAGTGCCACAACTCGGCATCCACCCCTTTCGACCAACTGAGAGTCCTTCTTCAACACCTCAACTGCTTTAGGCATTTGGTTATTCTCCACATACCCGTTTGCCAAGATATTAAATGATGCAGTGTAGAGGGTCTTCCTTTCAAATCCTTCTCCAATGTCGATTCTGCCTTCTCCAGATGACCCTTATTGCAATATGCAGCAAGAATACTATTAAGCACCCGAAAGTCATAAGTTGTGCATTTTGACTCCCACTCCTCGTAGATCCTCTCGGCACCCTCAATATCATCCATCTTTGTGAGCCATCTAATCATGCAGGCATATGTTGCATCTATCTGCCCCTTGGATGGTTTATATGTATTCCAAACTCTGAAAGCTCATCTCTATCACCAATACCAGAATAGAGTAAGAAGAAACATAAGTGCCAATCTGTTCGTTTTCCGACTCATTTTAGCAACTTCCTGATAAAGTTTCTGAAGCATGTCCAAAGCCTCTTCAATCAACCCGACTGTCAGATATCCACTTGCTGCCAACGAGTAAACTTTCCAGTCAACAATAAGCGTGTATCTCTCTCCATCCTATTCGAGATATTTTCCATTCCCAAAATGTCAGATGCTGTAATATACCCAGACATTTGATTTCTAAAAGTGTACTTGTCATGAGGTATTCCCTTTATTTCCATTTCTTGCATCAACATGTCAATCTTGTCGTATTGTCTATTCTGAATGTAAAGTTTCATCAATACATTATACGGTAAAAAGAATTCATTCACTCCCATGTTTCTTATTTCCTGCATAGTCGCTTCACAAACATAACTCCTGAGAAGAGCAACGTATACACTATATGTTCTTAACTTTCTTGACATGGTATTGAAATAATCTTCTGCACGTTCAAGTCCGTGAACTCTGTAAATCAAATCCAATATAATTGCGGCATCACTTGTTGATTTCTAAGAAACTTATTGTCCGTCATCCAAGCGATATCTGAACAAACAAAAAGAAAGGTGCAAGATAGTCAAGAATAGGCAATATAAAGATGAAAGGAGTCGAGTAGAAATACATTTGATTCTGAGTGGAAAAAAAAATCACCCATCACTGTACCAAAATCGACAAAGTTAAACATTTTAAACGAAAAGAATACTGGGGACTGATTGAACTTTGATTAAATTGATATTGTAAATGTCAAATGAGCAAGAGAATAGGTTCTTCTTGGAGGGAAGATGAATCATATTCCTCATGCAACATATTTAAATAACTGACAACAACTTAAACACCCCTAAGGTAACAACTCTAGCTCGTTTGACACTGCTTTTACTTCTACTTTTAGTCAGTAGAACAAGTGAAGTAAAAGCTACGACATTTCATTATAGATTCAAAACCATATTTCCAAAAGAGCTTAACGAGACTAAAATGATATGAAAATATTTTAATCAACTAAACTATTACAATTAATTTAATTGGATCGGTGAAGCCAAAAAGCAACAGGAAGCAATGCCAATATTGGGTTCTTATATCATCCGTATAGAATGAATTTGTGAGCTCTTTTAGTGGTAAAAACAATGATAGGAAATTGAGTTTACACTACATGCTAAAACTGAAGTTACACGGATAAAAATTCAAAGTAAACATAACTTTTATCATGAAAATCCAATTCAGCAACTAAACAGAGCACACACAAAAGTTAAAATCTAAAGACAAAATTTATAAATAAATAAATAAATAAAAAGACTACTCAACATCATCAACAAGAAAGAAGAAAAGAAAAGGGGGAAACCTGAAGGGCGTGATGAAAGCGTCTGAAGTCCCTCATGGTACGGACAAGCCAGCTGAGTTCAGTCCTGGAAATGGGTCGTCCTTCGCCGACCCCTTCTCGGAGGACTGGTAGAATTGAGGCCTTCGGATCTCGGATCGCTTGGATGCGCCTGATCAGAGAATCTGAAGCATCTGAAGATGAAGAAGAAGAATAAGAATAAGAATAAGAAGGTGGGTTTAGGGTTGTAGTGGAGAAAAGGGAAGTTGAAAGAAGAGAGTTTCTGTGGAGGCGGTTCTTCAGAAACCCAAAAGCGGTGAGCTTGGTCGGCCAAGGAAGCTTCATTTTGGCATTCGATTCGGCAAGTCCTCCAACTGTGTTCGCTTGTTTGTTTCAGAGACACTGGCTCTTTTGGAACAAATCTTCTTTCCTTGGCCAAGTCAGATTTTCATACGGACCTATTTTAATGATAATTTATAGGATTGGCCCCCTCAAAAAGGACGTATTTAAATTTTTATCCTCGTTATGAAAACTTTAGTTTTTTGCTCCAATGTAAGAAGTATCTATAGAGCGTCAAAAATAGGACAAAACATAAACATGTCTATTTAAGAGGCTCTTTTCACAATTTTTTCCTATTTTTATGCCTTTTTATTTTTTAGTGTACCTAAACATCAGAATCGGGTCAAGATATTAAGATAGTAAGCGCATTTGAGAGGACTTACTTGGATAAACTCACTTAGATAATACTTTAGAATATTAGTAATGTCCAACATGACATACTGATAAAGAATGACTCCCACACAATCACAACTTGGAACTCACGGAGAAGAGTTATTTTTATTTTCTATTAGTGATGATGTTCTACACTGGTAGAGGCACCCTTTTTTTTTTTTGGGGGGGGGGGGGGGGGGGGGTTAGTATTATGCCCTCTTTCTAGTCCTTTCAAATTGCAGCACATGTGAAATTGAGCAATAAAGTGTGTAGAATTTAGAGGAGGGGGTGAAGAAGGCATTACGAATTAGGACCTCCAACATTATTTATTGCAAGATCACAAAAACCAAAATGATTGAATCAAAACTTGAATTTTTTTTTTTTCACTTTATAACCAAATATTTTCAAACTTATGATCAATTTCCAAAACCAGGAGGCCTGAAACAGACATGGTACAAGTATAATGACAGCTTGCATGACATCCACATCAACTTTTTTCATGGATCTCATTTGTTTCTTCTTCTTCATCACTACTAAAACCATCCATGTTCATTTTGTTTGTTTCATCAGCGGTAGCACCATCTGAGTTCATCTGACGAAGAACCACAGAAAAAGATTCTTCAGCTGCATTACAAACGCTCAATAGTTTCTGATATGTATCCATGCTCAGGACATCCAAGTTCCTCAACAAACCTACGATCTCTTCCATTCCTGCAACATCGCCTTGTTCTTTCAAGTAATCTAAACAAGCAGCCAAAGTGACGGGATTAGGTGTCCACCCCTTTCGACCGATTGAGAGTCCTTTCTTCAACATTTCGACTGCTTTAGGCATTTGCTTATTCGCAGTGTACCCGTTTGCCAAGATATTAAACGAACTTGCAAAGGGGGTTCTTCCTTCCACAGCCTTCTCTAATGCTGACTCTGCCTTGTCAAATAGACCCTTCCTGCAATAACCAACAAGAATGGCATTCAGCACCCGGAGATCATAAATTTTAAATTATGAGTTCCACTCCTCAAAAATTCTCTCCGCACCTTCGATATCATCTAGCTTCGTTAGAGTATTAATCATGCAAGCATATACTCCATCTGTCCGCCCCTCCGATGGTTTATATGCATTCCAGACTCTGAAAATCTCCTTTGTATTACCAAGTTTAGCATATAGAGTAACCAGAAACATGAGTGCTGATTTACTCTTTCTATGACCCCTTTTGTTGACTTCCTGTTCAAGTTTCTGTAGCATCTCCACAGCCTGTTCAACCAAACCATGTTTCATATATCCACTTGCTGCCAAAGAGTAAAACTTCCAGTCCACAAAAGAGCGCGGATTATCCTCCATCTTCTTCAGGAGCTTTTACATTCCTAAAATGTCTGATGCCGCAATATAAGCATACATTCTATTTCTCAAAGTGTACTTGTCATGACGTATTCCCTTTGTTTCCATCTCTTGGATCAACAAGTCAATCTTATCACATTCCCCAGTCTTAGTGTACAGGTCAATTAAAACGTTGTAAGCAAAAGACGATTCTTTCACACCCATATTTCTCATTTCCTGCATAGTGGCTTCAGCTTTCTCAACACATCTCTCTCGAATGTAAATCCTGAGCAAAGCACCATATACATTATATGACTTCAAAATTCTCAACATATTATTGAAGTAGTTTTCTGCACGTTCAAGTCCATGAACCTTGTGGATCAAATCCAACCTAACTGCCGCATCGCCAGGTGTTATATTGAGAAACCTACCGTCTGTCATCCAAAGAGATATCTGGACAAACCAAAAGAAGGGTGAAGGATAATTATAAACTGGCAAACGTAAAGATTCAACAACTAGAATTACACCAATTCTAGAAAAATAACCTAGCACCTCAGCCAAATTAGAACCCCCCAAAAGTTGCATAAGATTGATAGAAACGAGTAAAGATACTTTGAGCATCCAATATCCATGCCAATGCTAAAATTTGGAATTTGGTCAAGAAAATCATGCTCTGAGCAATGTTATACTCTAATGTCAAATTTTTATCACCAACAATCGCATATGCCAAATTTTTACATCCGCTGCTGATTGATTGACGTGTTGTCATTTTTCGATTATATGAAAATAAAAATTCCATATAAAAAAATTCCTTTTACAACTTCCAAAGCTGAAAAATTATGACAAAAAACAGACATGCTAAGCACAAAATAGAATACCATATCAAGTGTACATACACGTGTGTGTGTGAGTGTGTGTGTATTGTGTTGCAATATATAACATGAGCGTTAGAATTTGCTTTGGAGATGATCTTACGAGTCCCAGACTTGCTATATGGTCGATGCCAAAGCAAGATGGACCAAAGACAATATAACAGAGGCTATAAAAATAAAGGCCACACCTTCATAAGCTACTTTAAATGGGTATTTCTTCAACATAGAGCAGGAAAAAGAAGGGGGGGGGGGGGGGGGGGGGGGGGATTACAATTATGGAAAGAGAAGCTCTTGCTTGCCCTGTTGCCCAATTGGTTTTTCATTACCAAATAATAATAAAACAAAATACAAAAAAAAATATTTATATATATATATATAAATACACACACACACACATATATATATATATTCAGGCAGGGTTGAGAGAAGGAATGTGAACCTCAAGAGCGTGATGAAAGCGTCGAAAGTCATTCATGGTTCGAATGAGCCAGCCAAGTTGTCTCTTGTCTACAGGTCTTCCTTCGCTCACCCATTGACGGAGCACTGGAAGAACCGACGCCTTTGGATCCCGAATGATTTGGATTCGCTCGTACAAAGAATCTGAAGAAGAAGAAGAAGAAGAAGGTTGGTTTAGGGCTTTAGTGGAGAAGGAGAGAGAAGTTAAAACCCTAGAGTCGTACTTGTTGTGAAGGTTCTTTTGGGACCCAGAAGCGAAGAGCTTGCTCAAACACTGGGGCTTCATCTGGGATTTTGGTTTTGGTGTCGAGTCAGAGTCCTCCAACAGAGTTACTGAGACACTGGTTTAGCCACCAGCAATTAGACAGACCAATTAAAACTAGGAAAATGCTTGCGCACGTGATCTAATAGATTGTTGAATTTTTTTTATTTAACAAAATAATGATTTATCAATATTTCAGATTTAGAGGGCGTTTTATGTAGATTGAGTTAATATTTATTGTAATATAATTTTGAATTTCAAAAAAAAAAAAAAAAAAAAAAAAAAAAAAAAAAAAGTTAAATGAGTGAATTACCGTGCCAAACTCCCCCTTAATATAAGATTAAGTAATTTACGAATATCGATCAAATTAACAACAAATTAATAATATTATGTGATTAATCATAAATTGATAATTTAAAAAAATTGCTTGTTCATTTAAAAGAAAAAAAATGACCTTTTAATTTATTTTTAAAAACTTTAATCATACGTTAAAAAACTTCTTTAAAAAAAAAATCTGTTTAGGGTCCATTTGGTGAATGAGTTTGAGTTGGAAATTTTAAGTTTAAATGGTAATTTTTGTTGACTTTCAGAAAAGGTAAAAAACTTTTTCAAAAAAGATAAAAAATTTTTCAGAAAAAGATAAAAATTTTGAATTTGAACTCACGAAACAAACAAGGCCTTAGTTATAAATCTTTAAAAACTAAGGGAGTGGTGAGTAGTTGAGTTGAGATTTTAAGTTGAATAGTAAATTTTTTGAATTTCAGAAAGACAAAAACTTTGGAAAAGACAAAAACTTGGGAAAAAGACAAAAAAAATTTTGAGATGAGATGAGATGAAATGGTGTACCAAATGAGGCCTAAGCCTTGATTTCCAACCAAAGTAATTTCTTTGCGGCATTTGCCCCCTAAATTGACCTTCAGCTTAATTAATGAAAACGTTAGCCTATGTTTGGTGCAAGGGTTTGGACCAATTACAATTTAATTTTTATTTTTTTCTTTCGGTTTCACTGTTCATAATTTTCTAACTCGAACTTTAAAAGTCTATAACTTTCCATATATAAATCCAAATGAGATTTTTTTTTTTTCAAATTCATTGAATTTCGAAAAAAATAAAATAAGTTCTATATTAATATTATTTTTCTGAACACATTCTAAGTTTTTACACTTTTTAACTCCAACAATTCAAACGCCACACCAAACGTACAAGTCAATTTAAACCTAAATTCTACCATCCAAACCTTAGCACCAAACACATGAATTTCAATAAAAATCGATATGTGATATATGAAATGCAAGCCATATGTTAATTTTGATTAAAAAAACAAATGGTGGGTCTATTGACATCTCCATTTTACTTTTCCTACTCACTTTTTAAAGTCACTTATCATATTGATTTTGGAATTAAAAAAAATTACTTATTTTATCCCTTAATTCTTCCAAAAAGCCCTTATACATAAATTATTATTTTTTTCTTTCTCCTCTCATTAAAGTCTAAATCCATATATATATATATATATTAAGAAAAATGTTCTATTTTATTGTTATTTTTTTAATTTATTTTCAGGAGAATTTTTTTAAGGGAAGATTCTTTTATTTTGTTTATTATTATTCCTATTTATAGTTTTTGTTGTTTTATGTTACACCTAGTTTTTTGTTTTCTAAGAAATAATAAGCAAATGAAAAACACGTATAGATTATGTGGATATATAATCAATAATATTGATTTGATTGGTTATTCACTTTATAAATAATTGAAAGAAATAGTTGGGAATTCACTCTGAATTATGAGCTTTTTCTAATTATCTAATAAAAGTATTAACCAAATTCATAACATTTTCAACCATGCTTGTGGAATACTCAGTTTCATCAACATATTAACCTCAAGTTTTAATCGTCTCAAAAGAAGTGTGCCAAAGAATAAGTTCATAGACTTTTATCTCAATATATAAACTGATGAATAATTTTTATTAGATATCTAAAAAGAAAAAAAAGAAAAAAGAAATCTTTTGTTGATAGAAGAAAGACAAATAATTTAGTTATAAGGGATTTTTTGGAAAACTAAAATGTAGAACAAGTAATTATTTAATACTAAATTAATTTGTTGATGATTTTGGAAAGTGGATGAGAAAAGCATTTCATAAAACAAAAAAGAAAAAAGAGAGAGAGAGAAGGAAAATAGGAGATGTTAATAAATTCACTTAAAAATAAATCAACATTGTTATCAATTAAGAGTGCTTATTACTTTTTTATTTTTAATTCATACAACAAATTGTTAAAATTAAAAATTCAAGAGGTAAATAACTATACTATAATTTTACGGGACAACAATACAATTTAGTATAACCAAGAATTCACCCCAAATTCTCGGACGGATAAAAATCAAAATTATTTAGCCCCAAAAAAGACCTAATTAGTTTTGCAACCAAATAATAAAAAAATGGACAAATATTTTTCGCAGAGCTCTTGGCCTTGTAATAATGTGTCCTGTGAACTTAAAAACGTAACATAATGGAAATTGGCATGTGACAACCTCCCTGTTATTCTAACTTAAATTTACTATTCCTCTTGTATTTTCGATCTCAACCTCAAGGAATGGCATAGCTTCTACGTAGCATATTGATTTGGTGTATAGATCTCTCTCAAAGTATATTATCTATATATCTTGAATATTACAAAGTCCCAACTCGAACGAATGATTTCTTGCATATAGGTGATAAGTGGGCTTACCATCCCACCTCTAGGATGGGTGATCGGTGGTAGTTAGAAAAGAACTTATGGGGGGAGTTTGGTGCATTAGCTCAACTCCATTTAACTCATTTTTTTTTTTTTATTTTTTCTCAAAAAGTTTTTGTTTTTTTCCTAAAAAGTTTTTTGTCTTTTCTGAAAATTCAAAAAAATTTACTATTACAACTAAAATATTCAACTCAAAATAACGAACCAAACGGACCCATATGTCTTCTATACGCGCCTCAGTTATATACATAGGTGTAAATTACTCAATTAACCCTTGAACAAAAAACACGAAAGTAAATAGGATTTTGTTTAGTTTCTTAATGAGCTTTTTGTGTCTGTTTCTGGTTTAACAGCTTCCCCGGAAAAAGCTGAAAACGATCAAAGGGACAAAATTGCTATCTTCACATGTTCTTTAGACTCACAATAGATTACTCTTTTTTTTTTTTTTTTTTTTGGGCTGACCCCAGTCTTTTTCGTTTTTCAAAATGATGGTAACATATATATGTAGATGTACTTAGACATTCCGATTATGTCGGTACCTTCTTAATACTCACATCCTTTATCTGTTCCTTTTTTAATTAATGAAAATAAAAAAAATAAAAGAATGTTTAGAAGAAAATAAAGCAAGAGGAAAATAAAAACAACTCTATTAAGGATAATTAAAAAAAAACAATAATAAAAAACTCCCTATAACTGAAGATCAATCTCAAAAAATTAAACCGAAATTCTCATCTTGAAATATAATCTTAAATATGTCTCACTAAAAACCCTTTGATCAAAACAAATGTCAAAGAAATAAAAGAGTACATATCTATCAACAGATAAATAAAGATTGACTACTTACAAAATTTATAAAAAGGTAATCCCATCGTATCTTTAGAGATCTTTGAAGAAATAATTATGGGATGAATAAACTATCAAGTGCTGTCTTTGATATAAATAGCATGAGACGTTAACTTATCATATATTTGATTACCCTGACAAAAAAAAAAAAAAAAAAAGTGAAACACAGTAGTTTACATTCTCCAAGAAACTGCAGCCTGTTTCCATCTAAAGGGGAATTTCCAAGCAATGGCTGACCCCAGTCATTATGCTATTGACTGTTGTCCTTGTCCAATTAAACAATATCCTACGAAAATTGATTCCTCTGCTTTTTTGTTGCTTTATTTCTTTCGCCGACCTTAACATTAAGGTTTTGGTCCACTCAAAAAAAAAAAAAAAAAAGTAAGGTTTTGGTCCCCACTTGAGCCACTTCTGTCCTCCACTTAAACTGTTCTCTTCAACACCTTGAAAGCTTTCCCAGAAAGTGCCCGGAATTTCCTCTCGACTATCGGTCACGCGGCTGAAAATTTTGCTCATATATCTAATTAGGAGCCTGCAAACTCAAGGAAGTATTTTCTGATCATGTTTTTGATTTGTGCCTTTTGAGTATGGATGACACCTATTCATTATCACCACCTCCTCCTCCTCCCTTTCTACAAGAAAAATATGATGTATTTCTCAGTTTCAGAGGTGAAGACACCCGGGAAAATTTTACAAGTCATCTTTATGATGCATTGTGTCGGAAAAAAATTGAAACTTACATAGATTATAAACTTGAGAGGGGAGACGAAATTTCACTAGCTCTTACGAAAGCGATCCAAGGATCAAGACTTTCGATAATCATTTTCTCGGAAAATTATGCTTCTTCTCCGTGGTGCCTGGATGAGCTTGTGCACATACTCGGGTGTAAAGAAAAAAGCAGACAGCTTGTTGTGCCCATCTTTTACCACATAGATCCATCTTGCGTGCGGAAACAACAAGGAAGTTATGAAATTGCCTTGAGTGTTCTTGAAAAAAGGTTCAATAAGAAAAAAGTGAACCAATGGAGGAATGCTCTAACAGCTGCAGCCAATCTATCCGGGTGGGATTCACTGGTTACTAGGTACGTGCGTACCCTCTACTCTAAATTGCGAATATTTCTAAATAACGTTTTCATCGTAAGGATAATTGTTGTTCATCTTGCTTTTAATTGATTCATGAATATCAGAGGAAAGAGAGAGAGAGAGAGAAGAAAATCATAAAAATAGCAGATTTTTTTTTTAATAGAAATTTGCTTAATTTGTTAGAATTTTGGAAGTTGCTTGACTCGAATGCTGAAATGAATAAAAGATATTCTGATTTGAAACAAAGGTTTCCACTGTTAAATAGACGTTAATTTGAACCCACCTAACTTTAAAAAGAAAAAATAAAAAAATAGGTTTAGTGATAGGGTCGGGTAATTTATATTTATGTAGTTGTGCAAGACCCACAAAATTTTATAAGGTTAAACCGTAAAGTTAGATGTTCATTTAGTTACACGTAAAGTTTCATTAGAATCACTAGAAAATTACATGAACCTGCTATAATAATAATAATAATAAAAGGTGACGAATATGAGACTAAACTATTGTATTTGTCTTTCATATATGCTAGGCCCGAGGCCAAATTAGTTGAGGCAATCGTGGAAGATGTTTTGAAGAAATTGAATTATATTTCACCTTTTGATGAGTTCAAGGGCCTAGTTGGAATTGGCAAACGCATTGAAGAAATTATAACGTTGTTACAGATAGGATCACTTGATGTTCGCATCATTGGTATTTGGGGCATGGGCGGTATAGGCAAAACAACTCTGGCGGGTGTTGTATTTAGCCGACTAGCTCCTCAATTTGAAGGTAGCTGCTTCCTTGAAAATGTGAGGGAAGAGTCGGAAAGACATGGATTAACTCATTTGCGCAATACGTTTTTCTCCAAACTATTGGAGGAGGACAATTTGGATTTGGGCCCGCTAACTGTGGGAACAAGTTTTATTAAGAACAGATTACGCCGTAAAAGAGTGCTCATTGTTCTTGATGACGTGAATGATCCGGATCAATTAGAGCCTCTTGTTGGAGATCTTAGTTGGTTTGGCATTGGAAGTAGGATTATTGTGACAACAAGAGATATGCAAATGCTTAGGAATGAAGTTGATGAAACATACCCTGTCGAGAGGTTAAACTTTGGTGATGCTCTTCAACTTTTTCACTTTACCGCATTCAGAAGAAGCTCTCCGACGACAGATGACATTGAGTTGTCGAAAAGGGTTGTAAGATATACCCAAGGAGTTCCGTTGGCTCTTAAAGTTTTGGGCTCTTTCCTTCGAGGCAAGAGAAAGGAAAATTGGGAAAGTGAACTGGATAAATTGAAAGTGGTTCCCAATAATAAAATTCAGAATGTATTGAGAGTGAGCTATGAGGGACTGGACAAGAAAGAGAAGAATATATTTCTTGATATCGCATGTTTTTTCAAAGGAATGGATAGAAATTACGTGGAAAAAATATTGGATGCTTGTGGTTTTTTCGCAAAAATAGGAATTGATGATCTTGTTGACAAGTCTCTCATAATCATCAAAGACGGCAACATACTTTGGATGCATGATTTGATACAAGCAATGGGCTGGGAAATCGTACGATCTATTGAAGATCTTCGAAAGCGCAGTAGGCTGTGGATCGCTCAAGATATCTATCATGTTTTCAAGCATCATAAAGTACGTAAAAAGTGGAGTGAGTTTCCCTTTTAAATTTCATTCACTTGTCAAGGAGAAAATGTCTACACAAAATAACACCATATCTATATATATATATATATGTATGTATGTATGTTTGTATTTGTATATTGTATGCTCGTCTATAAATTGTTCTATTTTGTCAGGGGACTGGAGCAATTGAAGGAATCTTCCTAAACATGTCTGAGTTTGGAGATATACATTTGAGTCCCGAAGTCTTCGAAGAGATGTATAATTTGAGACTGCTCAAAATTTATTATTCCAGCCACATCAACGAGGGCAGAGTGTACCTTCCTCTGAGTCTTCAATTTCTTCCTAATACTCTGAGATATCTCGACTGGTACGAATGCCCGTTGAAATCTCTGCCGTCAAGTTTTATGCCCCGGAATCTCGTTGAAATTGACATGCGTTATAGCCAACTTGAGCGACTTTGGGATGGGGTCCAGGTATGCTCTAATCCTGTTGCAGTTAGTATATTTAGTTTGTAAGTTAGGTACTCGCACGCATAATTCTTATTGCCAGTTTTCTTCTTTTACAGGATCTTATAAACTTGCGACATATCAATCTTGGTCACTCTAAGTACCTGACTCAAGTCCCGGATCTCTCTCGTGCTCCAAAACTCGAGAGTATAAATCTTGAATGTTGTAGAAGCCTACTTCACGTTCCTTCCCTCAGAATCAAAATTCTAGAGAAATTTAGTCCTTCTCTGGATGGGAGCTACTGCAAAGACCTTTGTTGTCGTAAAGGGCGAGATGATCCAAGACCTCTCGGGACAGTTAATCTCACGGGATGCTCTAATCTCAAGTCGCTCTCGATAATCATTGGGAATGTGAAATGCTTGCATTTAGGTGACACTGCAATAGAAAATTTTTCATCATCAATTTGGTCTTTGAATAACCTTATTTCATTGAACCTCAGCAACTGCCTATCGCTTAAGAATCTGCCAACAAGCATTTGTAAGTTGGAGTCTCTGCATGAACTTAACCTATCCGGTTGTTCATCTCTAGCCAAGTTTCCAGAACTTCCCAATAATTTAAGACATCTATTTTTCCGCGAGATGGCATTCGAACAAGTCCCATCATCAATTATGCATCTCTCTCATCTCAAGACATTTCATCTAGATGATTGCAAAAAGCTTAAGAGTCTCTCATCCAGCATTTGTAAGTTGAAATCTCTGAAATTACTTTCTCTTCGTGGCTGCACAAAGTTGGAAGACTTCCCTGAGATCTTGGAGCCTATGGAGTTTCTGGAGCAGGTCGATTTACATGCAACAGGAATTAAAAAGCTACCATTTTCGATTGAAAAACTGATTGGGCTTTATGGTCTGAGTTTAAGTTTGTGCGAAAATCTTGAGTTTGTCCCGAGCAGCATCTACAATATGAACAGCCTTGAAAGCATCTGCTTCTCCAACTGTTCAAAACTTGAAAATTTGCCTCCTCCCATGAGTGATTTGTGCCATTTGAGTTATCTCGACCTTAGCTATTGCAACGTCTTGGAAATCCCCGATTCACTTGGCTATTTTTCCTCTGTAATCACATTGGATTTACGAGGAAATCCTTTTGGTAGCATACCTGCAAGCATTAAACAACTTTCTAAGTTGAAGGTTCTCAAGTTAAGCGATTGCAATAAGCTACGATATTTGCCGGGGCTTCCATCATCATTGGAGTATCTTAATGCAAGCGGATGTGAGTTGTTGGAGGAAGTATCGCCTTCAAGTATGGAATTCACTCGAGGGCATATCGACTGTAACACTATTCATAGATGGGATTTTCTTTTTTATCGCTGCCTAAAATTAGATCAAGATGCACGCCACAATACAATGACTGAATTCCGATCTAGAGTTTTGCAGACATCAACAAGATCAGTATCATTGGAACCTGAAGGAATTAAAGTATGTATTTTTTTGCTTAAGTGAGTTTTTTTTTTTTTTTCTTTTCAATATTTGAAATAATAATAATGAGAATTTTCTACATGGCTCAGGATTCAAAAGTAAAAGATCTTGAAGTAAGCGTGTGTTTCCCGGGAACGGAAATTCCAAAGTGGTTCAGCCACCAATCTGATAAATCTTCAGTAAATATCGAGCTCTCTCCGCATTGGCATGATACCAACTTCTTGGGATTTGCTCTATGCACCGTTGTTACATTTGGGGACTATCATTGTTGTAACTACAACGATTTGTATTTTTACTGCGATCTCCATTTTAAAACCAATCGTGGCGAAACCAACACCCTTTCTTGGAATTTTCCACGATGGGAAGATGTTGAACAGAAGCAATTAGAAAGAACAGTGTTCAATTCAGAACATGTGTTCATGTGGAATAGGCAAGTGAGCTATCGTGATTGTCTCGATGCAGTAGAAGTGTCGTTTGAATTCTTTATTAGAGACGATTGTGGTCAACTTCTTGCGCCCGATGAATGCCAAGTTAAGAGATGCGGCGTTCGCCAACTGTACCTTCAAGATGCAGAGGAATTTCATCATGTCAACAATCAATACAAATTCAGCCAATCGGCTGCTATCGTCGACGAGCCTCAGCCAACCGGAACTCGGACGTTTGATTCCGAGAGGGAAGAACAAGAGGAAAATGATCACCAACCAAATAGCAATGGAACAGTTCACTCCGTTACGAAAGAAGGAAAAGAAGAGGAACCAAGTGGAAGTGGTAAATAGAAAAGTCTCTTCCCCTCTCTGTTTATTTTTCTTGATTTTAAAAGTCCCTCTCGTATTTCAATATGATGGCCCTGAATAAAAAATAGGACTTAGGAACATGGGGTTTCTCTTTATTTTGAGCAACAATAACTCAAAGCATTCATATATTGTTAACGCAAGAACAAACCCAGTTGAACACCGACACGAATAACACCAAACCAACTCGAGAACAACAAGAAACAATACACAAACGAAATCTGGAAAAACCTCTGACACTTTTCATTAACCACCGGAAAATCCCAAGAAACCAAACTCTATCTTCACAACGCATCTAAGTCCCACTATCTACACAGAGCTTCTTGTTGTTACAGTCAATGGCTTCTCTCTCTCTCACCAGATTCACTCAAGGCTTTCTCTCTCTTAACTCTCTAAAACAGAATTGAACCCACTAACTAACGAAATAGTAAAACAACAACCTATTTATAAGTTTCAACAGCCGGTTGAAACTCTTTGCTAAACTTTGACTCCTAAACTAACAATCTGATTTCCAGTGCATCCTTGACTGTCCAGTAAACGTGTGCCACATCAGCTAACATATATAGATAGTAAAAACGTTACACTTACCCTCTATTTATACATCTTACATTTGAGACAGAACCTTAGTGAAAGGCTTACCTATTATATGCGTGTGTGTAATAATGAAAGAGCATTTACATACATGAGCTTAGATCTGTTATACCATTTTTCCATCTCATAGACTATCCCCCAATACTTTTTGACAACTCATTTAATTGCTCAAGTAGTTTTAGTATTTAGTATTGAGGGACAACCAATGAGACGGGAAATACATATATGGATTTTCTGACACGTTCATGTTGCACATGCGTGGAAACTATAATCCCCCAGTCTCGTGGAAATGGATTCACATCACTCCTCTTTAAGCTACGATAGTACGAGCGGGATGATCTGATAAAATTCGTAAATGGTTGTAGCTTGCCTTAAATTGTTTTAAGTTCTTTTTTGTGAAGAAATTAGTGTAGAGTTTTCTTTTCCTGCATTACCTTGTTGGTGGTTTTTTTTTTTTTTTTTTTTTTCTTCATTGAATTAGTGCTTGTTATAATTCTTCCTGTATTTTTAATGCTAATGTTATAAAATTGTATAATCTTTGGATGAGCAGATACTAAACAAGCGCAGCTGTTGGATGAGCTTACAAAAGATATCCTCAACCTGGATATTGGTAAGGCGCAATCTTTCACTCAACTCTGTTCCAACCAATAATGCAGTCCTTCAATTTCTATGTATTTTTTTAATGATAATTACACAATTTTAATTCCATGTTTGAATGTAGATTCTGTGGAAACTCAACAGTTAGACGAGCTAATCGAAAACATCATGGATTACTTCGATAATAGTACAGAAGACCCTTCCTCCACTCAATGATCGAATTTTCTTTCATCTGATTTTTTATGAAGGTAAACTGAAAGAAAGCAATTATTTGGTGATTTCTCATTTTAGTTTTTAGCGTTTATTTTTCTTTGGGGCATGTTTGATGTACTATATTAGAATAATGTATTGTATTAATTTATAGTGTAATACAATGTTTGATATAGCTACTATATTGTATGAGTTAATACACATCTTTCTTACGGTATATTTTCAGTATGCTGTGTGGTATGATTAATTATCGGGACCGAGAGGAGTTGAGGTTGAACTAATTTCAGGTCAAACATAGGGCGGGTTACACCCAGTGACGGAGTTAGGATTTAACTCCAGTGAGGCGCAAATAAATTTTAAGAAATTCATAGATTAGACTAAAATGAAGAAAAATGATAAATTACTTGGTAATACTTTTTTTATATGCTCTTTACTTGATTTTCTTCTATTCTTTTAAAAAAATTTTCCATATTATCCAACATAGAATTTAAAAAATAAAAATTTAAATTGCAACAATAATTCATCGTGCATATATCTAGTGTAATATTATGGACCTAAAGAAATAAAACAAAGAGAAACACATTTCTTGATCACCAAAAAAGAAAAAAGTTTAATAAAAAACACAAAAAGAAAGTTTATTGACATTCTTATAGATAAAAATAAAATTTAGAAGGCATGTTGAAATGATAAACAAAAAATTTTATCTATACGTTAACCATGGAGTATTATTCTTCAAAAAAAAAATTATGGGTTATTGAGATTAACGATCTTGAGGAATAGTCATACCGTAAAAATTTTTTTTTTACGAACAAAGCAAGCGAGGAAAAATAAAGAAAAAGAAAGAAAAAATGAGAAAGAAAAATAAATAAGAATATTGCATATTAACAGTCTTTTCAGGGGTAATAAGAAAAAATGAGAAAGAAAAATAATTAAGAATATTGCATATTGGCACTCTTTTCAGGGGTGGCAAAAAAGAATCATATAGGAAGTTAAAAAAAAAAAAAAAAAAAAAAAAGAATCCTATAAGTGAGAAAATTCATTGAAGTCCGTATAACATGAATAAGGGGAAATTTACAAAAAGGAAAGAAAGGAAGGAGAGAGAGATACAAAAAGGAAAGATAGAAAGTAAGGACCAAAGAGAACACGAAAAAATTAAGACATATTCACCGTGTTAAAAATAGTGGGCGATGGAAAACTATTTAGTTGTAAATAAACGAAACAGAATGGGAGAAAATCAAAAGGTTTAAAACATAGGAATTACTTTTTTTAAAGTTTTATTTACCCTCATTACAAACAATTTACTATCGGGTGTTTTAACAAATTACCTCCATGATACAACATATCCATAAATTTAATAAGTAGCAATCTTATTAAATTCTAGAATAAGATGTGAAACTGATATTAGCAGTGTAACGACCCGTCTTGCACAGGCCGTTACACTGCTGCTTACTTACTTACATACTTATTAATTTGCTCAAAACAAAGCGGAAATTTTTTTTTTATACACGAATTAAAACGTGTTCCTTAAAAAAAAGTGTATGCATAAAATATAATTACATAATTATAAGAACTCAAAAAGGTCAAAACGCGTAGCGCATAAAGTCCCACGATTTCACAGCTTGCCTCGCCACGCCTCGCCACCTTGCATCATGCATTGCTGACAGGCTGCTTACCTACAGCATAGACGTAAGACAGTGAGCTTTCGCTCAGCAAGTACAACTGTCTCGTCCGCGACTTACTTATAACCATATCGAAAATACATTTCTAACTTAACATACATAGCCATTCATAATCACATAATATCATTCATAATAGCATACACTAACAATGCCTATACATGCATGGTCCAGTTATGCTCGTATTTACTTTTTTGCTTATCTTTCTTTTAGGCCCTTACCTTTGGTGTTCGTACCCGGCGCGCGACTATGGAGTGGTTGGGGCGGCCAGCTCATTCCAACTCAAACCATAGTCCTACCCGACCTCGGACGGGTGGTACTACACCGGCAAGCTCGCTTGCCTTATTATCTTCTTATCTTTCTTAACTCAATCTTGAGTTCATTCGTCTCATATGGATTAGTGAACATGCAACGTGATGTGTCACAATCCTAACTCATGCTGTCATGAAAATCATACTTAATCATGTTTTCTATACATCATCATATAACATGGCATACAAATACTTATAGCATGGCAATTAACTTATAGCACATTATCACATAGCATACCATTTCATACACCCTTGGCATTCATCTAATCTTACTTTAGTAAGCATCAACTAGAGCCTATGCTGTAGGCGGATTTGTACTTACCTCTTTTTGCTAAATCCTTACTTTCGCTGTCCGGCCTTGGCGTACAGCTACAAGTCCTCTCCTGCTTGAAAAAGGACATATGTGAGATTATGTTCTTAGTTGTAGAATGTTGGTACCCTAACCAACATACCTACATAACCTAGTTGTATATCCTGTCAGATAACTGACTTGTCCAAATTGACATTTTTCTGCTGGGGATTAATTTGAACTGGATTATCCCCTTGAGAGGTTACGTTGGATAACCTTGTAAGCTAGATTTTGATTTACTACTGGGCTTTCTTCTTAATATCTTGGGCTTTACTATTCCATCATAGCTTATTGGGTCAATGGCCTTGACCCACTTTTCTTGGCCTATTTAAAATTTATGGTAATCCTTAGGGTTACGTTGGATAACCCATAAGGTTACCTCTATTCACTTGTGGGGTCAACCAAAGTTAACATCGGGTCAACTACTGGTCAACCCTTGTCAATTCTGGGCCTTTTGGGCCTAAGCCCAGTAACTCGAGTCCTATTCCCGCTACGGCCCGAAATCGGCTTGATTACCATTTTTATCTTGAAAATCCATCTTCTTTTCTTAACTTAATATCACATTTTTCTTAAAAATCCTTAAAACCCTTTATAAACTTCCGATTTTAAAATAATTCTTTGTAAATGTCGTTTAGGGTCGAAAACTGCCTTTGGAACAGTTTTCGTAGCTAAAATAACTATTTAGAACACTTTACAATTTTTTTTGAAAACATTTTGTAAAACTTTGGTGAAGGAATTTTTGGATTCTTTGCGCACTCTTCGTAAAATATGCCCAGTTTAAAAATCCGTCGAGAATCTGAAAAATTTTTCTTCACGAAAGTTGTAGCTCTCGAAAAATGCTAAAACTTTTTGTTTTGCGAAAAATCTAATTCTGCCTGTATTGATACCAGTTTTCATTTGAAAACGGCTGATCCTGAAAAATCCGGGTGAAAACTGGGCCCAGGGATCCGCAACGGGTTTTGCTGAAAACAAAGACCGTTGGAGCCTTATTTTGATATTCCGTCCGCGCTCTCCCCTAGGAAAACTTATTCTGAGAAACTTTTATGTTTCGTGTTTTAACCCGTTCGGCCTTAAAAGCCTCTTAATTTCACTTTTCCAAAACTGGTCAGGTTTAAACCCAAATTTGGCAATTTTGGGATTTATTTTCGTTTTACGTCCTATTTCGTGAATCTACCTTAACCGACCACTTCGGGAGCTTACGATTCAAACACACAACATTTTCTAACGTCCCATTAAGCCCATAAACCGTTTTAACCAGTCCATGCAACCCACAAATAAAAACAAAACCCTAGGGTTGCTTGGTTCTAGCATTGCATTCCATCACAATTTTAAGCCCTAAACTAGCATGCATCCATGGCTGCCAAAAGGGCAGATTTTTGGCCATTAAAGGGGGAACATACAACCCTAATTTTTAGCATGCAATTCATACAAAAATTAACACAAATCAAGCAAGATTTAAAGCCAATCAACCCTAGACTAGCAAATCAAGCACACATCGAAATTTAGGGCATAAAAATGAAATTGGACTTACGTCCTTACAACCCAATCGAATCCTCAAATTGAACTTCAAATTTAGTTCAAAATAAAGAGGATTAGGGTTTGAGAGATTACCTCAATCAAAGCCAAGTTTGGTTGCAAAAATTTTCCTTCCTTCCTTGCTCACCCTAGTCCCACGGCCAACCTAGAAAAATGGGGATCCAAGAAAAATTTTGTTGGCTCTTTCTTTCACCTCCAAGCCGAAGACTCCAAGAAGAAAAACCCTAAAAAAATTTTCAAGATTCACTCACCTTTTTCTCCTCCTCTCTTGGTCGGCCACACTAGAAAAAATAGGCACCAAAACTTTGTTTTGGCTTCTTGGTTTCTCCTCCTAGAAACCGAACTCCTCCTAAAAGAAAAGCTCTCAAAAATTTTTCACTTTTCACTCACCCTTTTCCTCCCTCTCAAGTTTGGCCACTAGCCTTAAAAACCTACAAAATCTTCTCACTTTTTCCTTGCTCTCTCACTTGAAAACCGAAACCCAAAGAGATGAAAACTTCAAGAAATTTCTTTGGCTCTCTCTCTCCTCTCCTTCTCTCCCTTTTGCTGCCGAAGTTTCTTGAAGAAAAGTGCAAGAACTTGGCTCATTTTTTTTCAATAAAATGCATAGGGAAATGGGGGTTCTTGATAGACAAGGGTGGTTGGTTGCTTGTCCCTATTTTAAGGCTTTTTCCCATTCTTTTTTTTTTCTTTCTTGTTGCAGCCGAAATTGGGGGGTGGAGGACAAGACTTCACATAGACTAGGTTGAGTTAGTGAAGAGTGAAGTCATGGGTATGGGCATGTGTCCTTAGCTTAGCTTAGGCTTTGTTTGGCATTTTTGCTTCTCCACAGCTCATTTTTCTGCTCTTTGTGCTACACAGATAATTTTAATATTGTGGTTATTTAAAACACAATATTTTTATCTCATACTGAAGTACAAAATTTATCTGTGTGAATTTTGAATCGAAAAATATTTCTCTCAAATTTTTCGGAACCCTTTTTGCCCTTAAACTTTAACTCGGTGTGCTTGATTTCCTAGGGACGTTTTACAGCTTATTCTTGTTATCTAGCTCGCAAAACTTATTCTCGGAACTCGTTCCGCACTGAACTTGAAAAATCTCAAAAAGTCAACCCTTTGACTTTTTGCCAGTCAAACTTTGACTTTTTCGGTCAAAGTTGACTTTCGTAAAATTTTGCACCGTTTCGGTCCTTTCGACTTGAAAGGTCCGTTTTCGAGCTTAGAAATAATTTTTGAGTTTTCACGATCCATTATAATTCACAACACCTTTCAAAAGCCCTAAACCGAGTTTTTCACGAATATTTTCACAAGGTGAAAATAATTCCTTTAAAAGGAAAATGTACATGGAAAAATTCGAATATTACAAGCAACTGAAGTTTTGTAGCCTTTGATATGTATATCCATGAAGAGTTGTAATAGAAACAACAGTCATGTCTTTTAAATTAAAATGTGTCTTTTCAATCAAAAATACGTATCTGTTTTAATAGACATACCTGTTGATCTTCAGAATTACTTATGACCGTTAAATTATAATAATTCAATTTACAATTTAAATTAAATCTGAAATCATTTAAATCCGACTATTAGATCGTGTCTAATCAAATTAACGATCCAAATTTAATCTGAAAAAGCACCGCCTTAAAAAATAGAGCGCTCTATGACTCCTTATGACAATATGTACGTACAAAATACGTCCTAAACACCTAATCACCCTCACGCATGCACATGTGGTGGTACATGCTTGTAGCATAATCCCTACTATATACTAATAATCCTTACACTTCATTTATTTTAATTTATATTATTATATTTATATTTTTCTAATAAGAGATTTTATTATTTTTATTATCCAATAATAATAGAAAGAAATATTATAATCTCTCTCACACATCAACTCTGAAAAGACCATCTTTGACAATAATAATAATAATAATAATAATAATAATAAACCATGAAAGTTGCCAGTAATCCTTCCGTCTTCCACACACACACACACACACAAAATACTACCGTTTGCCTTAGACTGTCCAGCTTGGTGTCATTTTTTTTTTTTTTTTTAAGAGTCAACAACTAAAGACAAACGGTGTATTCATTTTTTTTTTTTTTTTTGTAATATTCCATGTTAACTATATCAAAAATACTTTTTTCTTCACTCTCTTCCGTTCCATCTTAACTTCCAAAAAAAAAAAAATTTCCCTTTTTTATTTACTAAATATTTTTCATTTTTAAACAATTCCCTTAAATGGAAAAAAAAAAAAAAAAAAACCTTCATATGAGATGTTGATGAAAATTCTTAAAACATTTTCCAAAATCGACATAAGTAATAGTATTTATATAACGACCTGACTTTTCAGACTGTTAACTAACTTACTTATTCTTATTTAATTTAGTCTTAACACTTAATTATGTTGGGTTCAAAAAAACACATAATTTTTTTTAAATTATATTTGTACTACAAAAATTAAAATTACTAAAATTTTTAACTGAAAAAATTAAAAACCTCTAGCTAATAAATATTATATTCAAATTCGTATTTAAATAATATTTTAAAAAGCTATAACTTCATGTAAATTAGAAGGAAAGAGTCTACAGTCTTTTTCTCGTAAAATATTCATATTAGTTTAGTACTACCAAAATATTAGAACATAATTATAAATATAGTCGATACAAAATAATTTAAGAAATCTAAATGCAGAAATTTAATTCGTGGTAGTATCCCACTCCCATCTTTTATCGCTTCCGCACAGTTTTGCCAATCCATAAAACATCTATGTAGTGAGCTGCTTACCTGCATTACATATAGTATGAACACAAGCATATAAGCTTTCACCTAACAAGTACAAACAATATATTACAAATCATTTTCATAAAATCATACCATCATATGTAACATCATGAATGTTCAAAAATGCATGTAATCTATGTGTGTTCAATTATGTTTTATTATATACATATCTTATCTACATAAGGGCCCCTATGTCGTATCCATATGCACGTAACTAATGAAGAGTTAGGGGAGCGATCCTCCAACAACCTCTAAAATCATATCTTATAACTTTCGTTCTTATCATATCTTCTCACTAATTAGAGGTTGATACGACACTTAATCCTATATTTCGTTAGTCTCATTCTTATTATTTGTGACAATGTGTAGATTTACATGTCATTATGCATCTATCATTACTGCATACATATCTGTGAGGCATGTTGATCATATCAGTGCAAAAGAAATTATGCACGTTAAATGCTTAATTACCGCAATACATATGACTCATAGGCTTATCACTTCATCAAAGCAAATCATAGAAAACGTAGAACATTAACAACACAAAATATTTTGTTCCATACTGTAGATGAGGTTGGTATTTACAGAAAATCGCGTAACTATGTATGCGCGTTGATTGTCTCTAGCTCTCCCTCAAGTCGATACGGTGACCTAATTTTAAATTGACATCTGACAGTTAGAGTAAAGTTTTTGAATCATTTTCGATTGTGGACATATTTTCTCTTAACTGATAATTTGTTTCTATTTTTTTTTAATTTAAGAATAACATCCTTAATTATTAATTATATGATTATCATAAATTAATTTCTTATTTAATAATTAATTATTTTTAAATATTAAATTAATTAATTATTAACTCATTGGCGAGTTAATTATTTAATATTTAATTTCTCTTTATTCATATTTGAGTTCATTAGGTGACTATGGATAACCATGATCTTCCAATATCATATTGGGTCATTTTTGTGGGTTGTAGATTTATTTGGTCTATTACAATCCATTTACTTATAATTGGGTCTTATTATTATTTTAAACATGTTAAATCCCATCACACTTTTGTTGTTATAATCAAGTTTTAGTCAACAATTACATGACATCTCAACAAGTTTAGTGACAGGTTCATTTTTCGTCACTGAGCCATCGGGTATTAATTTATCAATTTGTCCCTATTTCGGTGATTCAAGTACTTTTACGCTTAAATTTATTAAATCTTTTGACTTTAGCTTTTAGTAATCTCTCTTGCAGTTTTATAGGTCCAGAAAACCTCTACTTATAATCCAAAACGTTCTCCCCATCAAATTACCATTTTGCCCCTTAGTTTGACAAAATTATTATTTTGCTATTAGGCATACCCTTTTTAACCTAGACTTATTGAATAGCTTTTAAAAGTTTGCCCCTTATTGAATAGTTTTCATAACTTATTATATTTCTAAACACAATCAAATAAAAGTATTTCATTTAAGCCTCTATATGTTATTTAAAGTCGTACATTTGACTATAACATAAACCATATTATTTCTTGTATTTATTTAGCTTAATATAATGTTTTAAGGGTGACAAAGATGTTTTCTAATTATAGCATAAGCAGATTTTATAATTTAACCCGTTATTTATTCATTTTTGCATTTTAGTCCTTATTTAGCTCCAATCAGTTCCCAATACCCTTTAGTTCACGTTTTTTATACTTACTATCCTTATAAAGTGTTTTCACAGGATTATGACACATTTTTAATAATTTTTTATTATTTACATTCTTGACCTTAAATTTTCTATATTTATGTTTTGATCCCAAAATGATGTTTTGGTCATTTCTTATTCATTTATCATCAAAATTTGACACAAGGTCTATTTTAAGTCTCTAGTCAAGACTGAAAAGTTTCAGATTTAAATAAAATCTTTAGGTTAGTGAAATTACAATTTTACCCCTTAAGGGTAAAATCGTCATTTTCAACTATTTTATTTCTGATCAAACTTGAGGTCTTCTTATGGCTTATGCAAGAGTAATATTCTGTCCTTCTACATGATTATGAAAATCCCACTCAACATACCATTTTCTAATTTATTAACATGTATGCCAAAAATATTATTTTTGGTACTTAATTCTTATTCTAGTCTATTTGTGATGTCAAAATATTTTCCTCATCATTCATGTTTCCAATAAATAAAGGAAATAACATATCAACAAGTCATAATCTCCTATTCTCATATATCAATACTCATTTCAAGTTGGGAGGTTGTTTTGGTGGTTTTTCATGTATTTCTAAGTGGTTTTAGTGAGTAGTTATTCAAGTAGTCCATCATCTTACATTGTAATCAATTTTTCTTTCTTATCTTGTCATCTTTATTTTGCTTGTTTAGAGGTTGGATTTTGGATTCTCAAAAACCCTTGCTCTTATTCAACTTATTTTCTAAAGAAAAGAGAAATTTTTTTTTCTATGCCAGTTTACTAGCAGCAGACAGGCAGCTCACTGTCTACTTACATAGCTTAGTGGGCCACTACCAACGGCCCACTAAGCAAGGGGAAGGGTGCACGACACCCCTTCCATTGAAATTTTTTTTTTTAAATTTCTGGGGCCACTGCCTTGTCCAATGGGTAATTACCTACTGGGTAGAGGGGTGTATGAGCACTCCCCAGAACCACCCTCCCTTTTTGTTTTGTTTTGTTTTTTTTAAATTAAATTGTAGTAGAATTGTTAAATTTAATTTAGTAGATAAGTTTTGGCATGATATAAAATTCAATTCTTCAAATCACAAAATTATGATTGTTCATTTATTATATTTATATAATGGATTTTCACACATAATATTTCACAAAATCTTAATTGAAAAAGCAAATGAGAGTAATATTATATATATATTCTCATTTAAATAGAGAAATTCAACATTGTTAAATCATCGATATCATTATATTGATGATACATATCCAATCATTTATGATTTGAAAATTTGATATTT